>ML794703.1:2196-21643 GCA_009831015.1 Picea engelmannii
GGTTGTGTTCGAGTGTGGTGAGCCCATGGTACCACCAGTCGTGGGCCTTGCCATCCAAGTACATAGTGGCAAACTTGATGGCCTCCATCTCTCTCATGGGGTTAAGTTGCAGGTAAGTATCCAGCTTCTGCACCCATGCTTGTACTGTCATCTTAGTTGTACCATCAAAGTATGGAATCTCTATCTTCCCTACCCTTCGCTCAAACTCAAAGTTGCCCCTATGGTTCTTCCTAGGCTGGTTTCTGAACCTGAGTTGACAATACTGGTCTAGGGACATCTGTCTTTGAACTTTCATATCCAAGCTATAGTATTCCCTGGTACTCCGGGCTAATTGTTCCACAAAATCTTCAACCTGTTCCTGCTGCCCTTCCTCATCTGTGAATGTGGGCATGTATGATCTGGGGTTAGCTCTGCTACCTGAGTGTTGGCCTAGTGGTTCATCCATGAACACTGGCATGTATGGCCTATGATTGGTCCTGCTGCCCATCTGCCCATGGAACGTGCCACCTCCAAGACTTCCTTCAAATCTCGGTGCTTTCTCTGGGTTATATCTGGCTTCCTCATGGGTTCCACTGGACCCTCCAGCCTTTTTATTCCCATACGTATCAGGGTCTTTGCCTCGATGGGTTACTTGCATCAGAAGGTCAGTTATCCTAGTTTGGTTCTCGTTCATTTTCTGTAGATTCTCATCAAATTTCTTCAAGGTTTCAGAGATTTCGGCCTTTCCCCTTTTGTTGGTTTCCTTATACTCATCCAACTGTCGGACCAATGTGCTTTCTGTGCGGTTCATGTTTTGTTGGAACTTACCAAATTTGGCTACTAAGAGAGCCAAGCCCTGAGGCTCATAGTCGTCTCCTAACCCTTCCATTTCTTCCTCTGCTTCAATGTTGTTTTTCTTCCTCAGACCCATAACAATTCCCCTATACTTCTGCATGCACCGATCTCTCCACAGGTTTGGAGGATTGAGGCTCTGATACCACTGTAATGATCCCAAGCTAAATTCTTTCTTGGAATCACTAACTACTACTACTTTATTGAGTTATTAAGTGCATACAAGATTCATCAACACATGGAGATCACAATATATTCAAGATGTAGAAGCACAAGCAAAGATATGACCTTTTTATTATGAGCAATGTAAGATCAATACAATAGATGGTCGATCTGGCATAAACCTCAGATGGTCATACAAGCAATAGATATGAGCTGCTACAAAATGCTCCCGCTAATACAAAATAATGCCTCTAAAGGCGGAATAAGAAATGAATATAAATACAAGCAGATCTGAATGCCAAACTCTCCAGCTGAAGAATGCCACACTCCAATAGAAGGATGAAACCCACAATAACTCGGCCCTGCTGCCAAAAGTGTCCAATCACCCTAAGAAATATTCTAATTGATAGATCGGGTGATGGTAAGAATAACCCAGGTGCCTGAATCTCCAAGATCCCTCTCAATCTTCGTAGATCTGAATTTCCCACTGAATGGGGTGCCTCACTGGATGACTGAAACCCTAGCTGGTTCGGCCCTGATGAAGGAGGCCTCCAAATGCTCTGAAACTCTCCAAGAATATAGATCAAGCAATGGTAAGAATAACCCAGGTGCCTGAATCTCCAAGATCCCTCTCAATCTCCGTAGATCTAAATTTCTCACTGAATGGGGTGCCCCACTGGATGACTGAAACCCTAGCTAGTTCGGCCCTGATGAAGGAGGTCTCCAAATGCTATGAAACTCTCCAAGAATATAGATCGGGCTATGAGAATCCCGTGGGTTAAGTTTCAGACTCAGATCTCAAGCAGATCTCCCTAGATCTGAGTTTTACTAAATTACAAGACGTCCCCTATGGCTCCAAGACGTCCAAATCTACAGACAAATGTAGAATGATGATAACCCTCCAGAAAAACCCTCAAACTGATGGTCCTCCCCCTTCTGAAGCACTAGATGGAGATGGGCTGAGACTAGAATGGTGTGGAGGAGTATTTCATCCCCGAGACCAAGTTGCGGAACAAGGTGAGTGGATATTTCACCACTAAGTTGCTCACAAGGGTTTGTACAGCAAACCCCCAAACTGAATGCTCAAGAGCAATAGAAAATGCTAATCCAAAACCAGAATGAATAATAGGTGCACCCCAGCCTCTTACTTATACTTCTCCTTCTCATTCTTTATTGAGTTAGGTTAACTCCTAGGGTTAATCTTCTATTTTTCTATTGAGTTATCTTTTACTCCTTTATCCTTTTCCTTTCTTAAGTCAACTTAAAAATATAACTTTTAACTTCTTGACTTTTCCCCCCTCAGTGTGAGACTATGACCTAGTGGGGGTGCCCAGGCCACTGAGTCTCCTCATCACCTCTCTAAGAGGTGGGGGACATTAAATGTCCACAGAAGAAGAAGAACAAGATGGTTGTTGGAGCTACAACTGGTGAGGCTCTTGTCTCACAATTTGAGCTTGACTTCGCTTTGATCGCATGCATGGAATCAAGTGCATTGGGATCAGTGTGGTATTTGGATAGTGGCGCTTCCTTCCACATGACGGGAGATAAAGAGTCTTTCATTGACGTGGAGGAGAAAGATATTAGAATGCATATAGAGATGGCCGATGATGGAAAATACAATGCAACTGGTATTGGTACCATTACCTTTCAGAGGGAGTCAGGTAAACCATTTCAATTGAAAAATGTTATGCATGTTCCAGTTCTGAAAAAAACTTGGTCTCAGTCACAATGCTGGAGGACAGAGGCTATAATGTTGTTTTTAGCAGTGGTATAGCCTACCTACGACATACAGCAACAAGTCAAGTCAAGAAGATAGGGTTTCGAGTTAAGAATCTCTACATGTTGCAGGTAGATGGTTGCGGTGCCATGATAGGCAAGGCAGAAACAGTGGTGAGCCGGGATGAGGGAGAATTATGGCACAGGATATTAGGCCATCTTCATCATGGAGCCTTGAAGATCATGCAGAAAATATCTACTGGACTTCCAAGGGGAACACTTGCTCAGTTAGATCAGTGCAAGGGGTGCACCCTGGGGAAGTATGTAAAGTCTACCTTTCATGAAAAGGAGAACCTTGCTTCGGTAATCCTAGGGAGAGTTCACACGAACGTGTGTGGACAATTCTCAGTTGCTTCAATAGAAAAACATAGGTATTATGTTATTTTTGTTGATGACTTTTCTCGTAAATGTTGGATATTCTTCATGCAAAATAAGGATCAAACATTCTCAAACTTCTGTGAGTTTAAAGCATTGGTGGAGAAAGAGTCAGGGAAGAAAGTGAAATCTCTAAGGAGTGATAATGGTGGAGAATACATCTCTAATGAATTCAAATAATTCTGCAGCAGAGAAGGAATTCGAAGAGAACTCATAGCGCCTCATAACCCACAGCAAAATGGGGTCGTGGAGAGATGTTGCATGATCAAGGCCTACCATTGCATTTGTGGGAAGAAGCATGCAATACTGCAGTTTATGTGCAGAACCGTTGTCCTCATAGAGTACTTGGCATGAGTACACCTGAAGAAGCTTTTACTGGTAAGAAACCTGATGTTTCTCATTTTAAAAAATTTGGTTCATCTGTTTATGTGGATGTAAACAAGGATGCCAGGAAGAAGCTAGAACCGACTACTGAAGTTGGGACATTTGTGGGGTACACAGAAACACCCCATAATTATCGTGTGTATTTGCCAAATAGTAAGATGATTGTTATGCGACGGGATATAAAATTCAATGAGGGGAAAGCCATACGGTTGTCGCTTGAGAGGGAGCTAGACTTGCATGCAGAAGAGGAACTGTTGGTTCCCAAGGATGAGTCTCAAGATGTGGATCAGCCAGATGAAGAGGTTCATGGAGTGGAGGAAACCACTCAAGTAGAGCCATCCATCATAAATGGCAAAAAGCACACCACGAAAGCTGATAGATTGAGACTAGATGTTGCACAAAATATAGGAGCCCCTATTTCACAGCGCTGACAGAGACATTCTCCTGATCAATTTGTTGGATACATGGCCCTTATGAGAAAATTTATTGTGACTAAACCATCTTCCTTTCAAGAAGCAGTGCAGGACCCCACTTGGTTTGATGTTATGGTAGAGGAGTATGACTCCATTGTCAAAAACATTGTATGGGAAATTGTCCCAAGACCGATTGATAAATCAATGGTAGGTTCAAGATGGATATACAAGGTAAAGAAAATTGCTGATGGGAGTGTGGAGAAATACAAGGCCGGGTTTGTGGCCCGGGGCTTCTCACAGATCGAGGAGATATATTATGGTGAGACCTTTTCACCTATCGCTAGGTACTCTTCCATAAGATCCATCCTTGCACTCTCAACGCAGATGGGCTGGCGCATTCATCAGATGGATGTAAAAACTGTGTTCCTCAATGGGATCATTGAGGAAGAAGTGTACATTGAGTATCCAGAAGGTTTTGAGACCTTTGACAAAGAGTCACATCTGTGCAGGCTCAAGAGATCACTGTATGGGCTGAAGCAAGAACCCCGTGCTTGGTACACTTGGATAGACATCTATTTCACTGGATTGGGATTCACCAAAAGTGAAGCGGATGAAAACCTATACCAAATTGTGGTGGAGGGTAAGATTTTAATCATTGTGCTTTATTTTGATGATTTAATACTTACTGGTGATGATCAGTTGATAAAATCATGCAAGGAGGACCTTGCAAAGGAGTTTGAGATGAAGGATTTGGGCCTTCTTCATTATTTCCTTGGTTTGGAAATATGGCAGCGAGATGGTGAACCTTTTTGTGTCTCAAGGAAAGTATACAAGAGAGATTGGGTAAGTTTCACATGGAGGGATGCAAACCCATGGATACTCCTCTTCCAGGAAACTGGAGGAAAGAGGATGCTACTTCTGGAGAGGTAGTGGATGCTACTGTCTATCGATGGTTAGTAGGTTCGCTGATGTATTTAGTGAATACGAGACCGGACATTTGCTATGCGGTTAACCAGCTAAGTCAAGCGATGGTTAATCCTACCAAACTCTTTTGGAAGGCAGGTAAGCATGTCCTGGGATATCTGAAGGGCACATATGAGTATGGATTATGGTACAGATAGATGGATGAGGTGAAGTTGCATGGCTTCATGGATGCAGATTGGGCGGGCAGCCCAACGGACAGAAAGAGTACATCAGGAGGGATCTTTAGTATCAAGTTTACAGTTGTTTCTTGGTACAGCAGGAAACAGAGATCTGTGGCACTCAGTTCAGCGGAAGAAGAATACATGGCATCAAATCAAGCTGCATGTGAGGCTATCTGGATGAGGAAGATCTTGGTTGGTTTGTTTGGTTCTCATTTAGATCCGATAGTGATTTATTGTGATAATCAGAGTTGCATTAAACTCTCGATTAATCCTGTGTTTCATGACAGATCTAAGCATATAGATATCCGGTATCATCATCTCAGAGATTGTGTGCAGTGGAAGATCATGTTGCTTCAATACATTCCTATGGAAGATTAGGATGCCGACATTCTCATGAAGGCACTCACCAGGAGAAAATTCAAATATCATAGAGACAGGATTGGGGTGAAGGATAATTCCTTTCTTGTTGAGAGGGAGTGTTGAAAAGTCAACAAGAAATATGTGTCTAATTTACTTTTCCCTTAATTAAATTAGGCAATAAATATTAATCTATTATCTCATTCATAACTGACTATAGACTGTACTATAACCAACACATTTGGTCTTACTTAATTTGGATCTATTATGAAGAATTTATGACGTTATTACCTGAAACACTTGTTTTAGACTAGTTTCAGGACTAGACACAAACCCTATTTTCCACGGAGTGTAAGTCCAAAACTAAAATGACCCACAAGATGAAATTCATACAACAGCTACTTGGATATTTTTTCTCAATGACCTATCAATTTCATGCTCTGAATCATTCTATAAAAAAAATTATTCGAAAATGGTGAGATGACCTGTAAATAACATACCTTAGAAAGCATCATCAAAAGAATTTATCCTTCCTTGAATTTTGGCCTTCTTTACTTCACCTTCTCTCTAAAATTTGGCTTCGATATCATTTTGTTACCTCAGTCGCCTATAGATATTCAAATTTAATAAGTGTGATATAAAATGAGAGAGCATTTCCTCTTATTTATACTTTCATGTATCTTCCTCAAGAGGTTAACTTTTAACCATCTTAACCCACTTTCTTTATTTTAGGGTTAACCAACTTCTAACCACTTGTCCAATTAGTAATTTATCCATTAAATTTATTATTTAAATAATTTATTTTGTATACACTTTGACTTATAGTACGCTCATCACTTCACTTAACCTCAAGGGGTTACCTTCTAACCATCTTAAACCACTTTCCTTATTTTAGGGCTAACCACTTGTCAACTTAGTAATTTCTCCATTAACTTTATTATTTAAATAATTTATTTTGTATTCACTTTGAATTATAGTACACTCATCACTTCACTTTATTATTTACCTTCTAAAAATCTCTTAAACCACTTTGACTACTTTGACCTTTTGGGGATTCTAGATGACTCATGAGGGTTCTCCAACTTCACATGGCCATAACTCTCTAACCGTGAGGAGTTATGTGACGTTCCACATACCACTAGAAATGGTATGACATTTACTATCCATATAGAATAGTATTACCTACAAATATATCAAAACTCATATTGTTATCCATCAAACAAACTTGGGTCCATTACCCAAACCTAGGTTCTCCAACTTCACATGGCCATAACTCTCTAACCGTGAGGAGTTATGTGATGTTACACATACCACCGAAAATGGAATGACATTTAATACCCATATAGAATAGTCTTACATTAAAATATATTAAAACTCATACCATTATACATCAAACAAACTTGGGTCCATTACCCAAACCTTTGTACTACCGAAATTCACTACTGAACTTTCTCCAATGGTTGAAATCAATCACTAACACTTTACATCAATCTACAATATCACTCTCCAATGGTTGAGATCAATGAAAACCAAAAATCCATACCAATTGTCCATCAACCTAAGCCAATTGTTTGACAATCCCCCCCTTTGGCATTGATGGCAACACTTAGTCATGATAACATGCATGTTTATATTCCTCATCAATGTTTCTATCACTCCCCCTTTCACATAAATGGAAAAGGGTATCTCCCTTTGGGGTTGCTCCCCCTGACTAAAATCTCCTTGGGCTGCTCCCCTTGTCTACATTCCTCTGCGCTCTCTCTCCAAGAATTTATATCCTGCATCTGATAAATCTCTCCCCCTTTGTCATCAATGGAAAATGTATATTTCCATCTAGGGTTTCTCCTCGTAACTGAACTATCCTTGGGGATACTCCCCTTGACTAAACTCTTCTTGAAACTGATCCCCCAACCTGAATTGTCCTCTTTATGGTACTTCCTTGTGTAAATATAATACATATAAGATAATCATTCAAAAGCATTCATTTTGGAGTAGAAATTACTCTGAGTCTCTGGAGAAAATACTCAAAGGCTTCCCTTGGAACCAGTTTTGTAAATATTTCTTCCACATGTTCTTTTGTGCCCAAATATTCAACTCTGATGTTCTTCTCTACAACTTGTTCCCGTAGAAAGTGATACTTTATTGGAATGTTCTTCTTCTTGGAGTGCATCACCGAGTTCTTTGAGATATTGATGCCACTTGTATTATCAAAATATATTGGAATGGGCTCATCATAGTCAACATGTATATCTAAGTAGAATGTTTCTCTATTGGTGCTTCGTGGGTCATCAATGCAACCTGCCCAATCTGCATCTGTC
Source organism: Picea engelmannii (assembly GCA_009831015.1). Lineage (NCBI taxonomy): Eukaryota > Viridiplantae > Streptophyta > Pinopsida > Pinales > Pinaceae > Picea > Picea engelmannii. The sequence continues at coordinate 9,958 of ML794703.1, forward strand.
TAGGAAATAAGTGATATATCCTTTCCTTTTGGATACCATAATCCAAACTCTTTTGTTCCTTTGAGATATCTGAAAATCCTCTTTACTTCTAAGACATGTGATTCCTTTGGTGCTTCTTGAAATCATGCCACCTGTCCAACTACCTGCATTACATATGGTCTAGATGTTGTCACATATAGTAATATACCAATCATTGACCTATATTTCCTCTGGTATGTAGACTTTGAATCATCATCTTTTCTCAACTTGCAACTGGTTTGCATAGGAGTGGTAACTAGTTTTCAATCTTCCATTCCAAAATTCTTTAGCATTTCTCTGATATACTTAGTTTGAGAAATAAAATTTCCTTGGTTTCTATGACATATCTAAAGACCTAGAAAGAAGGATAGTTCTCCAAGTAATGACATTTCAAATTCATTATGCATATCCTTTGCGAATTTCTGGCTTAACTTGTCATTAGTACTTCCAAAAAAAATATCATCAACATAAATTTCAATTCATAAAATACTACATCGAGTTACCTTGATGTAGAGGTTGTTGTCTTCGCTTCTTTTTCATAGTTCGTAGGGAGTTTTTTCATTGTTGTTTCTAAGCATTACTTTGTTTTGAATGTGAATTGTTGTATGAATTGCATGTGTCCAAAAAATATCTGTCAATTTGGAATCCATTAGCATTGTTCAATCCATTTCCTATGTAATTATCATCCATTATGATAATGTTCATTTGTCTCTGAACCACTCTTTGAACCAATCTATGAATCCATGCTCTCGTCCATACTGTCCAAGACTCTACTTATGCAACTGTCCATAATGCTGACCCATTTATCACTTTACTATCATGAAGTCTTGATTAATCCATCAAATTGTACTTCTGCTAACTGAATGCTCTAGATCTATCTTCTCAAACTCTGCAAGTTGCTCGAAGGATGGTTCTTTGGTCTATCACAGCTATCGCATAGACTCCCCCTATCTAATATTCATATTACCTGGGATTCTCTAAGCCTAATGGCTCAGAACAATTCTTTCTCTGATTCGTATTCATCATTATCTTCATTGGTAGATTCATCATCATCTTCATTGGTAGATTCATCATCTCCCTGAGCTCTGAATTCTTTCTTTATATCTGTGGATTCATCTTTCACTACAATGCCTGAAAGTACAATCTCTTGAACCTGTTCCTTAATTACATGTCTTTATTTTCTTTCAATTATTTTCCAAACTTTTATGTATCTGACATCTTTCTTTTTCTCTGTAGAATTTTCTTCATCTCGTGTTATTGCCAATCTTGTGATCTCTGGGACCTGGTCTTTGTTCACATGTTCTTTGTGTTTTCCTATCCATACTTTCTTATATATGATATCAATGTTCTCTTTCATGGAAGTATCAATCATTCTTCTACAATCACTAGCTATGTGTCCATAGTTATGACATTTGTAACATTCAATGTTACATAGGGCCACATATGCACTTTTTGATTGAACATTTCTTTTATAATCCCTACAATCTGCAACCTTATGTCCAAAATTAGTACAATAAAAACAATGACCATAAAAGAAATTTGCATACCTAGGACTGAATGATCTTCTTTGTGGTGTAGTCCTTCTAAATTTTTTCCTTGACTAATCATGATCATGATTGAATCTTTTTTGTGGCTTGAACACATATGGTATTCTTGAAGATATATCTTCAATAGTTTTCTTAGATTCTGGTCGACCATGATTCCTTCCTTTGAGTACTTCTGCATAACTCTTTCTATTTTCTTCATTCTTCTTTTCTAGCAACCTAGAGTGCTTCTCTTCATTCTCTATAACTAATGTGGATGTTTCTGTCTCTTCAACATTCTTTTTTAGCTTGATGATTTTTCTTATCAATGTGACAACTTCTTCTTCAATCTTCTCAACCTCTTCTTATTTCTTTAATATATGAGACTTCATGACTTCTTTTGTTCTCTTCACTTCTTCAAGATGAATTTTTAATAAGATTATTTCTTCTTCAAGTACTTTCTCTTCTTGACCAAACTCTGACCCAAGCCGGTTTAGATCGTTAGTTATTTCCTTAAGATGATATGTCAATATCTTCTCTCTCATTTATGCTTCTTCCTTCAGTGTTGCTATGTTGGCTTCCAAAAACTTCTTTTGATATTCAATATTTTCTTCGATTTTTCTAGCTTATTCTAGCTGAGTTCTTAAGTTCTTGATATCCTGTTGGGCTTCTTCAAAAATGTGAACACTTTCCTTTTATTTCATCAATTCTTTCTTGAGTGACGTATTTTCTTCTCTTAGTTTATCTAAAGCACTAATCAATTCTACCTCATAATTGTCTTCTTTTTCAAAAAAAAAAATCTTTCTCATTTCCTTCATGGCATTCTATTTCAAGATGTACACATTTTTCACAATTAAAGAAAAACAACATACCTTTGGTGATTATGTACTCTTCATCTTCTGAATCTTTTTGACATGGTGAAAATAATTCTTTTTTATTTGTATCTGCATCTTCTTTGGGATTTTTTGAATCTGCGATGGGTGAACAATATATGTCATGTAACTTATCCCAAATTTCTTTTGTTGATGAACATTTACCAACCTTTTCTATTACCGGATTAGGTAATCCTTCCCAGATGAAATCCATTGCTATTTTGTTATTCTTCTTCAATTCCTTCTTGGCTACAGTCTTTGCCCTTTTTGAACTATCATATCCTGTAACAACTTATAGCCAAATATAATGTCCTTGTGTCTGTAAAAATACTTTTTTCCTTATGCTCCACATCGCATACTTAAAACTGCTCTAACCATTAAACATTGGTACTCCATTCTCATCATAATCCATGATCTCCTTCCAGTGGTTAAATTGTTTCCTCAAGGAACCGGCTCTTATACCAATTGTTGGATTACTAAGAGGGGGGGTGAATCAGTAATAGAGCAATAATTCCATTTTTAACCACAATATGCAAGTGTTATATCAATGTAGCATTATCATCCAATAGTTGTAGAGTAAATAAACATTGAACAAATGATGAATCATACACATACACAGTACACCAGTACTATTTTTATGTGGAAACCCAAAGAGGGAGAAAACCACAGAACGTTTTTTCTTATATGTCTTGAATAATTACAATCATTGGAAGCACCAACTTCCTTTTTTTCCAGCTACAACTGGAAGGAGGCTCCAACCCCCTAGTTTCTTAGGCTACTACCTGAGGGAAGCTCCAAATCCCTAATTCTTTGGCTACAACCCCCTATGTTCTCTGGATACAACCGGAAGGTGGCTACAACCACGTGTTCTTTCCCCATCCAACCACCCCTAAATAAAAGTAGAATGATGAAACCATTGTCACACTATCACTGTGAGATATATTGTTGTAAACCTATACCAATCAACCTGCACCAAGAAACCTGTACCAATAACATGAACTATGCAACAACCTGTAATCAACCTGTACCACAAACAAGTGCATCAACCATGCACCAACCTATACAAAAAAACTTGTATTCAACCTATACCATAAACAAGTGCATCAACCATGCACCAACCTGTAGAAATAACATGTCACGACAACTTGTCCAAACAACCTATCAAAACAACCACTCTCATCAATCTTTTCAACCAAATCATATCTAATCACCAATATCAATCACCAAGACAACTCTCAAATATGTGCATCAACCAAGCATAACAGAACAACTCATAATCATCACCAAGATCAATATGTGCTTCTAATAATATACCAAGACAAATATGTTACATCATCCATAAAATATGTGTCAACAATACTACTAACAAGTGCCTCCAACCATCTACCAAGTATGTACCAATTATGTATCAACTACTCATCAACTATGACTCATCAAGATGTACCAACATCATCAACTATACACCTCATGTATGTGTCAACTCATCAACTACTTGTCTCAACCATGTACCCAACATGTTCCTCAACCAGAAGCCCTCATCAATTTCATCATCCAAATATGATTTGTAACTCTAGAATAGACTTGTTTTATATGATCACATACTTGCAAACCTTCCTTAACTTTAACAACAAGAGACTAGCATTTTCATCAAACTTTACTTTAGTCTCACATGACTAGTTTTGGATTAGTCAACAACCCTAACTTGAAATAATCATAACTATGTACCTGTAATGAATAAAGATCTGAAAATAGTACATAATGTTATTCATTGTGTTTTATACAATTCCTCCAGGTTTCACTACTTGGAACCTCTCAGAAAAGGATTTATAGCAAAAATGGCATACCTTGTTGAATTTTGGTTTATTCTAGAGAGCGAACTTGTAGAGCATTCCCCGCACAGAATATTTGTTGTATGGATCTAAAAAATTTACACATAATACTACAGATGGTACTATAACCAACACATTTGGTCTTACTTAATTTGGATCTGTTATGAATAATGTATGACATTTTTACCCGAAACACCTGTTTTAGACTAATTTTAGGACTAGCCACAAACCCTATTTTCCACGGAGTGTAACTCCAAAACTAAAACGACCCACAAGATGAAATTAGTACCAAAGCTACTTGGATATTGTTTCTCAATGGCCTATCAATTTCACAGTCTGAATCATTCTAGAAAAACAATTATTGCGAAAATTGTGAGATGACCTGTAAATAACATACCCTAGAAAGCATCATCCAAAGAATTTATCTTTCCTTGAATTTTGGCCTTCTTTACTTCACCTTCTCTCTGAAATTTGGCTTATATATCCTTTGGTTACCTCAATCACCTGTATATATTCAATATGATCAAGTGTGATATAAAATGAGAGAGACTTGCCTCTTATTTATACTTGCATGTAGCTTCCTCAAGGGGTTACCTTTTAACCATCTTAACCCACTTTCCTTATTTTAGGGTTAACCAACTTCTAACCACTTGTCCAATTAGTAATTTATCCATTAAATTTATTATTCAAATAATTTATTTTGTATCCACTTTGACTTATAGTGAACTCGTCACTTCACTTTACCTCAAGGGGTTACCTTCTAACCATCTTAAACCACTTTCCTTGTTTTAGGGCTAACCCACTTCTAACCACTTGTCAACTTAGTAATTTCTCCATTAACTTTATTATTTAAATAATTTATTTCGTATTCATTTTGAATTATAGTACACTCATCACTTCACTTTATTATTTACCTTCTAAAAATCTCTTAAACCACTTTGACTACTTTGACATTTTGGGGCTTCTAGATGACTCATGAGAGTTCTCCAAATTTACATGGCTATCAATCTCTAACCGTGAGGAGTTATGTGACGTTCCACATACCAATGGAGATGGAATGACATGTATTATCCATATAGAATAGTATTACCTGCAAATATATCAAAACGCATTATGTTATCCATCAAACAAACTTGGGTCTATTACCCAAACCTGGGTTCTCCAACTTCACATGGCCATAACTCCTTAACCGTGAGGAGTTATGTAGCATGACATGTAATACCCATCTGGAATAGTCTTACCTTAAAATATATTAAAACTCATACCATTATACATCAAACAAACTTGGGTCCATTACCCAAACATTTGTGCTACCGAAATTTGCTACCAGACTTTCTCCAAGGGTTGACATCAATCTACAATATCACTCTCCAATGGTTGACATCAATGAAAACCAACAATCCATACCAATTGTCCATCAACCTAAGCCAATTTTTTGACACAACCAATATTCAAATTGACAATGTTACACTTAGTAATATAGGTCACATTGTCAAACATAAAACATTATTAATTTTCCTTCCAAGCAAGGAATACACTTATCCTCTTGCATACTCTACAAAGAAAACTATAATGATTGCATATCTTCCCTCTTTATTAAATGTGATCACCTCAAAATGTGCATGCCCAAGGGGAATATACTCAAACATATTATATGTCTGCCATTAGGATCCCCTCCCACCTAATTCTGACTTTTTATATTGTGGTTCCACAAACACCATGCCCATCTATTCCAACTTACATTCCCAAACTTCCTTTCTTACAACTAACTCCTAGATGTACTAAACAAATCCCCTTGCCTCAATTTTAAAAATTAACATATGTGACTTCATGATGCAGGAGCATCGTAAGCAAGCACAAAAGAGGAAGGACATCTGGATAAGCACCAACGCATGTTTTGAGGATATTTTGAATTTCAAAACGATGAAACATTTATGTAATATCTGGAAAAGATATTTTTGAACTTATGGTTTAGAGATTGTAACGCAGATCTTTAGAAGTTTCTCGCATCTGTTTGTTAGAGGCAATTAATGTAATAAATGTAAAGTAGATATAGGCTTTAATTCGATTTGATAGCTTAGAGATGTAGGAGGGAAAACCCTAGAAATATCCCTCGTATGTATCGTATTGTATCATTATTCTCAATTGTAAGAGTAGAGTTGTAGAGCAAGAGAATAGGAGAGCAGAGAAAAACAAAGATTGTAGAAGTTGTATAAGCAGATAGTTGTTTCTATAGAACCCATGTACAGGAACGCTTGAGTTAATATAAGAATGCTTTGACTCAATTTCATGGTGTTGTTATGATCACTGTTTACATATATTGAATGGTATGTTTACAGTTTGCTTATATTCTCTGTTATGCATTTGTTTCAATGCTCTATATGTACGATTTCATGTTGAATGTATGAAGTCTGAGAGAGAGAGAGAGAGTATGAGTTTCAATTGTTTCTCTTCCTGATAATTACAGCAAGGAGTGCAGTGAAAGTCCGTAAGGAGTTCGTTGATGAGACTCTTAGTTTTACCTCAGACAAGATCCGGAGAGATAGTGTTGTTCTCATACCAGCAGAAGTGCAAGTATAGCACAAAGTCGTGCAAGGTGTGTGCAGTCCAGATTGAAGTATTACACTTTTCTGACCAAGTGAATGGTTGAAGAACTTATGTCGCAAGGAGTGCATGGAGTTGGGGACTTTAGATAATCAGTGATTATCATGAAGCTGCAAGGAGTGCACGCAGAATCCCTTGAAATCCTTGAGTTTGCAACAAGAACCAATATCAGGAAGGATAGAGGCTTCGAAGAGTTTGAAGGAAGAGGAGGGTTGAAGTCACCTCATAGAAATCAATTTCAAAAGGGTGACGCTAAGTTATTTGGCGAGGAGCATCAAGAACTTGAACAGACGGTTAAATTCTCAAAGGGAGAACTACCAATTTTTTGTGGACCATTGGATCCAGTGGATTAGTAGAGAGGTTAAGGCTGAGTGTATTTCAACACTCGCAAGATTAGGAGAAATAGTTGCCATCATATATGGATCAACGGGAGCCATTGATCTCGTGGTTTTGGATTTCGGCATTTCGGGAGTTGGAGTGTGGAGAAGGTCGTGACTTGGAGATCTTGAGTTGCGAAATCCTAATACTCTAAATTTTGACACAATCTGGATAGTCAGATCATGGGAAGTTCAGGGTTGTCGATATGAGGAGAGGAAGTCACGAGTCCAGACTTTGGGGAAAAGGAGAAGAGTCACATCGTGAAATTGTTAGTCGCAAAATATTGACGCCCTCGAAGGTGGACCCCAGGACATGATTGGAGGTCATATGGTTGAGGCATAAGGGAGGAGTTAAGGACCCGTCAGCCCATTTCTGTGATCGAAGGAGTCAGAGGGACTCACAATAGAAATCATGAAGTCACGAAACCCAAAATACCTTTTCGGGTAAAGGTTGCGGTCACATCAGTTGGTCGTGTGGAATGGAGGTTCGCTCCTAGTGCTTCTTCGCACAGGCATAACTTCTAAGAAGGACATGTGGTTTATGTGCATTAAAGGTTCCAGTGGGAACTAAAGAACCATTTTGGCTCAGGTGTGTAGAAAGATCCAAAGACTGGGAGGTCAAGCAAAACCTGTTGAGGTAGGGGTGTTGCATCAGGTGGTATCAGAGCTTAGCTTACAATCATTGTTTTTTGTAAGCAAGAGAATACAAAAGGCAAGTTGTGAATCAAATTCTTCATGGAATAGATTTAAACAATGCCTCCAAGAAGACGTCAAGAGAGACCCATGCCCGATCCAGTCGTGGAAAGGGAAATGAGAGAACTTCGTGCTCAATTGGATCGTATGGATACAGCACAGAGACGAACAACTGATATTGGAGATGTCGGTGAGGAAGAAATAAAAAATGAAGCTGGAGCCAAAGAAGAAGTTCTAGTCGAAGATGTTGCGGAGGAACGCTTATTCAAAGTTGTTGCAAGAATAGGGTCCAGAGAAAAAATTGGGCATCTCGATGTATGAAGGAAACTTAGATGTTGAGGAGCTTCTAGATTGGTTTAGAGATCTGGATAAATACTTTGATTATGAAGATATTGAAGAAGATAAGAAATTAAAACATGTTGTCACTAGACTGAAAGGGCATGTAGCACTATGGTGGGATGAACTACAGGTTGATAGGCGTTGCAAAGAAAAACAATGAATCAAAAGCTGGGACAGGATGGTCACCAAAATGAAAGCCAAGTTTATACCCAGATATTACCAAATTAATATGTTTCAAAGAATGAAAAATTTGAGACAAAAAGGGATGACAGTGAAGGAATACACTAAGGAATTTTACAGACTCAACATCAGGGTAAGTTGCAATGAAAGTGATGATGAAAAAGTTGCCATATACTTGAATGGCTTGAGATATAAAATTCAAGATGAGATGAGCATGGTGACGATCAGGGATGTGGAAGATGCTTATCAAATTGCTTCAAAGGCGGAAGTGAAATTGGCCTGAAAGCAAGGTGAAAGGGGCAGAGGTAGAATTCAAAGAAGAGGCAAAGAAATTTCCTAGGACAGAGTACAGAAGCCAAAAGATGAAGAAAATAAACCTCATACTCACCTAGAAAGGGGAGGAAGTTCACAAGCAAGATAGTATGCCAATAGGAACACTTTTCCTTGAGCTAGAGGAAGAGGAAGAGGCAGAGGAGGTGAAATAAAGTGTTTTGTATGTGGAAATATAGGACACGAGTCTTTTGAATGTCCCAATAGAAAAAGAGATGGAAGAGGAGAAGCTCACATTTCAGAAGTGCAAAGGTGAAATGTCGAGTAGAAGATACAGAAGGCAGAAGATCCTTAATGATGAGGAAAATTCTCTTGAATCCAGAGAAAGAGGTAGAGGATCCAGTCCAAAGGAACGGTTTGTTCAGAACTACTTGCAAGACCAAGGATAGGGTATGCAAGGTAATTGTGGACAGTGGAAGCATAGATAATCTAGTATCCACAAAAATGGTGGAGAAGATGGAATTGGAAACAGTTGCACATCCAAGCCCATACAAGGTCTCGTGGTTACAAAAAGGACATCAGGTAACAATCACTAAACAATGTTTAGTTGAATTTAAGATAGGGGGATATAGAGATGAGATATTATGTGATTTTATTCCCATGGATGTCTGTCATCTTTTGTTGGGGAGGTCCTGGAAATATGACAGAAATGTTGTTCATGATAGAAGAAAGAACACATAGACCTTGGAGAAGAATGGTAGGACACATATGTTGTTTCCCATTGAAGACAAGAAGGTGAAAGAAGAAACAAGCAATACTATACTTCTCATGAGTGTGAAGGAACTTCTAGATGAATTCAAGAAAGATGAAGACATGCAGTTTGTTGTGGTGAGGAAACCTAGAGTCATCTTAACCAGTACTTCGATAGATGATCTACCGGAAGAAATTCAGGAAATGTTGGAGAATTTCACTGATCTAGTTGATTTACCTTGTTCGTTGCCTCCCATCAGAAGTATAATCCATCACATTGACCTTATACCAGGAGTGAGTTTGCCAAACAAAGAAGCGTATATATTGACGCCGCATGAGAATGAAGAAGTTAAGAAGAAAGTCCAAGATTTGATGGACGAAGGGTTGATCAGGGAAAGCTTGAGTCCATGCATTGTGCCAACAGTGTTAATTCCAAAGAAGGATGGTGGATGGAGAATGTGTACAGACTCGAGGGCTATAAACAAAATCACCATCAGGTATAGATTTCCTTTATCGAGGATGGATGACTTGATGGATTGCTTGAGTGGAGCAAAGTTTTTTTCAAAAATTGATTTGAAAAGAGGATATCATAAGATTAGAATGAGGGAAGGTGATGAATCAAAGACAACATTCAAGACGAATGAAAGGTTGTATGAATGGCTTGTCATGTCATTTGATTTGACAAATGCGCCAAGTACTTTTATGAGATTAATGAATGAAGTCTTGAAATGTTTCATTGGGAAGTTTGTAATTGTGTATCTTGATGATATATTTATCTTCAGTAAGACTGAGGAAGAACATTTGAGACACCTAACTCTAGTGATGATGAGGTTGTAGAAAGAGAAGTTGTTGATAAATATGAAGAATTCGTCTTTCATGAAGAAAGAACTCATTTATTTGGGGTTTGTGATCTCTTCGAATGAGTTGAAGATGGATCCTGAGAAGGTAAAAGAAATCAAAGAATGGTCGTCACCAAGGAATATCTTTGAAGTTAGAATCTTCCATCGATTAGCCAGTTTTTACAGGAAGTTCATCAGAAATTTCAGTGGAATTTATGCACCAATGATGGACACAGACAAGAAAACACATAAATATTTTCATTGGATAGAGGAAGAAAAAAAAAGTTTCAAGTTGTTAAAGGAGAAGATAACTGGACAGCCAGTTCTGGTTTTTCTAGATTTTAGTAAGACATTTCAAGTAAGATGTGACACAAGTGGATTTGCAATTGGAGCAGTCTTAAGTCAAGACAATAGACCAATTGCATACTTCAGTGAGAAGATGAATGGTAGCAAGAGAAATTATTCCATGTATGATAAAGAGTTTTATGCATTCATACAAGCACTGAAGAAATGGAGGCACTACTTGGTTTTGAAAAAGTTCATTTTGTAAAGCGACAACCATGCCTTATAGTTTATAACCAGACAGGAGAAACGGAACCAGAAACATGCAAAATGGGTTGAATTTATGCAGAACTTTACTTTTGTTATAAAGCACATTTTTGGAACTGCTAACAAGGTTGTTGATGCATTGAGCAGGAAATGTTTGATTATGTAGGAGTTTTGTGTGAAGACCTTAGGTTTTGATAGCCTTAAGGATATGTACAGAGATGATTCATATTTCAAGGACGCTTATGAAGCATGTGAGAATCTTGTTCTAAGAGATAGAAGCCAATGGGTTTAATATTTGATCTAGGATGGATTATTATTCAAAGGAAATCAGTTGTGTATTCCGAAGAGTTCTATGAGAGAGAATCTTCTGAAGGAAAAACATAGTGGAGGATTGGTTTCACACTTCGGCCATGACAAAACATTTGTGCAACTAAACAATTTGTACTATTGGCCAGGGATGAGAATGGATGACAAGAAGTTTGTGAACAGATGTAGAATTTTCTAGCACGCAAAGGGGAAAATATAGAAAACAGGATTGTATCAACCATTTCTAGTACCATAGAGGTTGTGGGATGTGCTAAGCATGGATTTTGTGTTAGGACTGCCTAGGACATAGAGAGGTTGTGATTCCATATTTTTGGTAGTCAACATATTCTTGAAAATGACACATTTTATTCCATGTCAGAAAACCAGTGATGCAATGTTAAGCCCTAATATTGGCTCATTACCCCTTAATTGGGGCATATTATATTATTAATGTTATTTTATTTATGTTAGCTTTAGGCCATTAGTTGTAATTATACCTCCTAGTCTCCTATATATACCAAGGAGACATTTTCATTT
>ML794703.1:28380-38380 GCA_009831015.1 Picea engelmannii
CAACATCGTAGTGAAAGAAGTTTTGAAGTAGGGGATTGGGTGTTTTTAAGAGTACAACCATACAAACAGATGTCCCTCAAGCAAGCCAAGAAGGATAATAAATTATCACCAAAGTACTATGGCCCTTATAAGGTGTTGCAAAATATTGGTACTATGGCATGCAAATTAGAGTTGCCTGCATCTTCACGAGTACACCTAGTTTTCCATGTTTCATGCTTAAAGAAGGTTATAGGTGACAAGATCCCAGTTCAAAATATATTTCCAGAACTTGATGAGGAAGTAAAAATCATATCAGAGCCTGAAGCCATCACTGACACAAGAATTCTCCAGCTGAGGAATAGATCCATTTCAGAATATCTCATTAAATGGAGGAAACTACCGGCTGAAGATTCCACTTGGGAACATGAGTCTTTTATACAGAAGCATACAAAGTTACTCAAGCATTGCGTACAACACTTATCTCAAGGGGAGGGGCATTTTAAGCCCTAATATTGGCTCATTACCCCTTAATTGGGGCATATTATATCAGTAATGTTATTTTATTTATGTCGTCTTTAGGCCATTAGTTGTAATTATACCTCCTAGTCTCCTATATATACCAAGGAGACATTTTCATTTTGAATCATATTGTACTTGAACATTTAAGTGGGGTAAAAGGAGGTTGCCCCATAGAAGAGGCTTATTATCTGAAATTATCTCTTTTTCAAGGCGTTGAGTACTTTTTCTAAGGTTTTTCTATGCTATATTGATATTTGGTTCTTAACATGCAACACACATTGCAAACCTATTTTTCAAAGAAGTTGTTCGACTTCATGGTTTAACCAAGAGTATTGTTCCAGATCGAGATACCAAATTTGTTGGTCATTTCTGGAGGACACTATGGAAGAAGTTGGGGACAGATTTGTCTTTTAGCTCGACATATCACCCTTAGACGGATGGACAGACTGAGGTAGTAAATCAAAGTTTGGGAGACTTGTTGAGGAGTTTAGTAGTTGAACATCATAGTTAGTGGGATCAGATTCTGCTGCAAGTGGAGTTTGCATATAATGACTCACCTAATAGAAGCACAGGACAGAGCCCATTCCATATAAAGTATGGAATGCAGCCAAGGGGAGTATCTAAGTTGAGATAATTAGAGCAGAATAAGTTCAGAAGTGTTGGAGAGAAATATTTTGCAGCAGAGATGCAGGAGCTTCACAGTAAGATTAAAGAGTGGTTGCAGAGTTCTAACCAGGAATACAAGCACAGATCAGATCAGCATAGAAGAGATATTTAGTTCGAAGTGGGATATTTAGTCTTAGCACATCTAAGAAAAGAAAGGTTCCTAAGGGGAATGTATAATAAGCTGAAGATGAAAAAGATAGGGTCATGTAAGATTCTGAGAAAATTTGAGGTGAATACTTATGAGATAGAATTGCCATATGATGTGGGAATATAACCCATATTCAATGTAGCATATCTATATCCTTACAGAGCAGATGAAACAAGAGGAAAAAACACTCAGAAGGAAGTTCAGTGGGTCAAACAGTTACCTATAGCTGAAAATTCGTAGATGGAAAAGATCATTGATCAGAGAGTTAGTAAGAAGACCCGGAGAAAGACATATTTTGAATACTTGGTAAAGTGGAAGGGAAACCCGATTGAAGATTCCAGTTGGGAAAGTGAAGCAAAGATCTAGAAACGTGGACAGACGATGTAGGAGCCCATGAATTTTTCAGCCAGAGGAGTATGATGCAGGAGCATCGTAAGCAAGCGCAAAAGAGGAAGGATAGATGGATATGCACCAGCGCACCTTTTGAGGATATTTTGAATTTCAAAAAGATGAAACATTTAGGTAATATCTGGAAAAGATATTTTTTCTTTTATGGTTTAGAGATTGTAACGTGGACCTTGAGCAGTTGCTCCCATCTATTTGTTGGAGGCAATTAATGTAATAAATGTAAAGTAGATATAGGTTTTAATTTGATTTGATAGTTTAGAGTTGTAGGAGGGAAAACTCTAGAAATCTCCCTCATATGTATCGTATTGTATCATTATTCCGAATTGCAAGAGTATATTTGTAGAGAAAGAGAATAGGAGAGCAGAGAAAAATAGATATTGTAGAAGTTGTATAAGCAGATAGTTGTTGCTATAGAACACATGTACAGGAATGCTTGAGTTAATATAAGAATGCTTTGAATCAATTTCATGGTGTTGTTATGGTCACTGTTTACATCTATTGAATGGTATGTTTACAGTTTGCTTATATGATATGTTATGCATTTGTTTCAATGCTCTGTGTAATATGCCAGATATAAAAAGTATGCAGAACAGAAATAAAATGCTAGAAATGGAAGATAAACAACAATATAACCAGAACAATCACCACAATAACACTAAAATGATATCAAAATAGCACCAGAAAGAGCACTTGATTCTGATAGCAATGTTCACGAGCCTCTTCGAGGGAGAAACCTCCAGTCAAGTAGATATCTATTACAATAATATCCAAGCTAGGGTTCTCATACCCTCAACTCCTATTTATACTAAATATGTCTATCAATAGAACCATCTAGAGGAAGATCCTTCTAGAAGAGGAAGCTTCTATTAGGGCTTCTTACATTTGACTTTTTATACTTTATTGCAAGGCCTTATTAATATTGACCTTTATTACATCGGAATACAGTGTTCTACCTATGTGAGGGGTTAGGTCCCTAACATGTCCTTCCCCTTAAAAACAGCCTTGTCCTCAAGGCTTGAGATGTGGAAATTGTTGCAGAATGGTAGTTTGTTCCCAAGTGGCATCTGTTGGAGTTGTATCTTTCCACTGGACTAACACTTCCTTGATGGTTCGTTGACGAATGCGATGCTCACGCTGGTCCAAAATTGCTTGTGGTTGTAGCCAAATGGAGCCTTCTTCGTCCAACTCAAGAAGGTTGGTTTGTGTTTTGCACTTAGTTCCAATCACCTTCTTTAAGAATGAAACATGAAAAACAAGATATGGCTTAGAATGACTGGGAAAAGCTAATTGATAGGCCACCTGTCCCACACGCTTGAGAACTGTATAAGGACAATAAAATTTGGGCACTAGCTTCTGACAATGGTCGGCCTTGAGGGAAATTTGCTTGTAAGGTTTCAGTCAAAGAAACACCTGATCCCCTTTTGCCAAAATGACATTCAGAGTGACCTTGATCTACTTGTTGCTTCATGCGATTCTGGGCCATGACCAAATTCCCTTTAAGGGTATGGAGAATAGCCTCTCAAACTGTCAGTGTTTGGTCAACTTCCTGGACCTTCGAGACACCTGGTAACTATGAGAGAATTGACGGTGACTTTTGTCCATATACTGCTTCAAAAGGATTCATGCAGGTAGATGTATGGCATGAAGTGTTGTACCACCATTCAGCTAGGGGTAACCATTGATCCCACTAATTTTGATTTTTTGATGCAAAACACATCAAATATGTTTCCAAACACTTGTTGACAACTTTAGTTTGACCATCCATCTAGGGATGATAAGTTGTGTTGGGATGCAATTGGGTGCCTTGTAGCTTGAATAGTTCTTGCCAAAAATTGTTGGTGAAAATTGGGTCACGATCAGAAACAGTAGAATGTGGCATGCCATGAAGCTTGAAGACCTAATCCATCAAACGTTGAGCCACTATGGATGTTGTAAATGGGTGTTGAAGAGCACATAAATGAGCATACTTGGAAAGGCGATCAACTACCACCATGATGGCTGATTTATTGCTCGATTTAGGTAAGCCTATAATAAAATCCATAGAGATATCCCTCCAAATAGCAAGTGGAATCGGAAGCGGTTGTAGTGCGCCAGGAGATTTGATTGTTTCTCCTTTGTTGCATTGACATGCATCACATTCGGCCACAAAATTATGAATGTCTTGTTTCATACCATCCCAGAAAAAAGAATGTTTTACCCTATCATAGGTTTTGGTAAACCCAGAGTGCCTAGCTGTGGGTGTAGCATGAAGCTCAGAAAGCACCGTGGATTAAAGTTTTGACTGTTTACTTAAATAGAAATGGCCTTTGTATCGAAGATCATCATGGAGACAAGAGTACCCTGGAGAAAATGGAGAATTGGACTGCAATTGTTGTATCATATGCGAACTTTTGGGATCATGTAGCCATTCCTAGCGAACGGCTTGGAGCCAATCTCGTACAATGAAGGAGAGAGAAAAAGGGGAGCCTTCATCTTCATATTTTCAAGAAAGTGCATCCGCAGCCACATTATCTTTCCCTTTCTTGTAAATGATCTCATAATCATATCCAAAGAGCTTAGTCACCCATTTTTGTTGCTCTGGGGAGGAAGTACGTTGTTTCATAAAATACTTGAGGCTTTGATGATCTGTATTAATTTGGAAGTATTTCCCCAATAGATAAGGGCACCACAAATCAACAGCATGTAGAATAGCCAACATTTCCTTTTCATAGATTGATTTGCCCAAATTTCATTCAGATAGTTTTTTGCTGGTAAATGCCAAAGGCCGACCCTCTTGCATAAGGATAGCGCCAATACCTTTCCCTGAAGCATCACATTCCAGAAAAAAGGTATTTTTGAAATCAGGAAGGGCCGTGACTGGAGTGGTGCACATGGCCATATTCAAGGTTTGAAAATCCTAAGCAGTTGTTGGAGTCCAAGTGAAAGAATTATTTTTAAGGAGTGCGGTGAAAGGTGCTGCAATATTTCCATAATTATTAACAAACTTGCGATAATAACCTGTTAAGCCCAGAAATCCTTGCAATCTTTTGAGAGTCTTTGGGTGAGGCCAGTCTTGCATAGCTTCAATCTTTTTAGGATCCACCCTCACGATGTTCTTTCCAGGAAGATGACCCAAGTACTCGACTTCTGAGGTGCCAAAAGAACATTTATATTGTTTCAAGAAAAGTTGGTGCTAAGAGAGTAGATGGAGAATGCGGTCCACATGAGCAAGATGGTATGTCCAGATTTTTCTATAGATGAGGATATCATGAAAGAAACTAAGACAAAATGACGGAGAAAAGGGAAAAAGACATGATTCATGAGGTTTTGGAAGGTGGAGGGGGCATTAAACAAGCCAAAGGGAATGACCAAAAACTCATAGTGGCCCTCATGAGTTCTAAAGGTAGTCTTAGGAATGTCTACCTCTTTCATACAGATCTAGTGGTAGCCAAAATGAAAATCAAGTTTAGTAAATAACTGGGCGCCACTCAATTCATCCAAGAGGTCATCAATGACAGGAATGGGAAATTTTTCTTTAATGGTGAGTTTGTTGAGGGTGCGGAAGTTAGGACATATGCGCCAAGAACCTTCTTTCTTCAGTACCATGACCACATGAGAAGAGTAGGGGCCCGTACTAGGGAGGATAACGCCTGTGTTAAGTAGTTCTTGAACCATGTTCTCAATTTCATTTTTTTTGGAAAAGGGTTGACGATAGGGATGGATATTACGAGGAAGGCTTCCTGGTATAATGGGAATGGAATGATCATGAACACCATGGGAAGGCGGGAGTCCCTGGGGAGTGGAAAAATCCAATTGTTGTTTAGAGAGGATGGATTGGAGCACTTGCGGCACAGAGGGTGTCTCAGTTGCCTGTATGGCATGGAGTTGGGCAATAATGCCAGAATGACCTTTTTTGAGCAGTTTTTCCATGTGATGGGAACAAATGATCTCAGGTGAACTGGCGATGATGCCTTTGAACTTATATTTTTGGACCTCCTGGTCGAATTGCATTGTTAATTACTTGAAATACATGAGAATGGGACCCAAATTTCTTAGCCAGTCTGCACCTAACACAATGTCACAACCGCCCATGTCGATAGAAAACATATGATATTTCAGGTGGTAGTCACCAATTTGGAGACACACATTTTCACAACTCCCTCCACATTTCATGGAGCCACCATTGGCACTCATGATTTGGAAATTATTGACTGCATGGATATACAAATGAGTTTCTTGGGCAATGCGGCGATGAATAAAATTATGGGAGCTTCCACTATCAACAAGAATGATGACCTTCCTATGCTTGATGTAATTGATTAGCTTGAGGGTTTGGGGAGCAGAGAATCCAGTGAGAGCATTTAGGGAAATGATCGATTCTACTTTGGGAGGGTTTGAGGGGGGGGTTATGTCAGTGGTTTCAAGTGACTCAAACACAAGGGGAGTTTCAACATCCTCTTCCGAAATGTCCTCTAAGATGGCCATAAAAATATTTTGTTCCTTACACTTGTGGCCCAGAAAATATTTTTCATCACAATTATAACAAAGGACTTTGAGTTGGCGTTCATCCATTTCATCCCTGGTCAATTTTTGGATCTTTAGTGGAGTAGAGAGAGTAGTGGGATTTACTGGTTTAGTGCAAGGAATAAAGGAGGGTTTCCGGTTTTGAGAAGATGCAACTTGTTGTGCTTCTTTATCTCTTTTAGTAGCCTCCACCCAACTTTGAGGTTGAGCCATAAGGACATGGGCATGAATCTCATCCTTGAGACCACTGATAAAACATTCTCAGAAAAAGGCATCAGGCATGCCCTCTGTCTGAAAAGCCAGGCACTCAAAAGCATTTATAAAGTCTTACATTGTTCCTGATTGTTTCAACTTTGTCAAACAGCCTAAATGGTTGGTGTCAGTGTCAAAGCGTTCATAAAGCTCTGCCACAAAGTGTGTCCAAGAAATATACCCTTGACGGGAATTTTTTCTCCATTGCCACCATTTCCAACGTTCTTGATCTAGATGGAGAATACCATACTAGAGTTTGGCCAAGTCATTTGTAATTCCATATAAAGAGAAATAATGTTCCATTTGGGTTACCCGACCTGTTGGATCTGAGCCATCAAATTTGGTCACATCCACCCTCTGAAGGCATAGGTCACGCTGAAAGTGATGGGGCTGAAAATTATGAGAATGAGAGGAAGTTTCAGCGTCGATATGTGGAGGTGGGTCAGATAAAGGGTTATCTACAAGGATATGCAGCTTGGTGTAGATCATCGAAATGACATATTCAAGATGGGTAATCATGTCTTGTTTGAGTTCCTCGATTGAGGTGGCAATGGAGGACTGCATGGTGGTATTGATGGCGGCAACATTGGAACTGAGTTGTTTCACTTCTTGTTGGGTCTCTGTGAAATTAGATTTCAAGGTATTGAATCAAGCTTCCAAGTCTTGGCTACGGGTATGGGCCATGATGACGAGGGAACTAAAATAGGGCAGGTGGGGTCAAAAAAATTTCTGAAAAATGATATGTATGAATGTGATAAGGGAAAAGAGACAAAGCTAATGGAATAGGTCTCAAATAATGGTGCAAAAATTTCCAAACTTTGTTTTTCCACCTGCAGAGTTATACTCTGGTCTGAAGAATACTACAGTGATGAAATGTCCAAATTCTTAACCAGGAAGAAATGTGTAGTGATTTGGAAACCCGAACATAGTTGCATGGTAATAGATCTTGTCTTTTTTAATTTTTTTTGTTCTCATCCCCAAGGGTTAGGTATTCAAGGGTTCTACAGACAAGGGTTTTCCCTGTGTTATAGTTCTCTGATATACGTGCGGGTTCCAACAGTAGTAATCGGCCCAATATCTCAGGGCAATAACTAAGGAGGCTAGATCGTGACCTTAGCCGTACTACTCGACGACCCAGGTACTAGAGAGTATCTTCCCGATTGTTTTTCTCGGTGGCACTATAGCAGTCAGGTGGTTGATCAGTTTATCTAAAGAGGGCTTCAACAAATCTAGGTTGATCTGTACACAAGTGTTGTCTGATGCGCTACCACTTGAAGGGGTACCAATAGGGGTTACAAGGGTGGCCAACAGATGTGCTCTTAAGTACCACTTGTATTTATTACGTGTATGAATCCCTCAACCGTGGGGTTTATGCATGTAACGACAGATCTCTGTGGCTTAAAGACGTTGGAATACGTCTCTACCCTGAAAAAAATTTAACCTACAATTTTTGCCGAGGAAGGTGTTGTGATACCACTTGTAATATGCCAGATATAAAAAGTATGCAGAACAGAAATAAAATGTTAGAAATGGCAGATAAACAACAATATAACTAGAACAATCACCACAATAACACTGAAATTATATCAAAATAGCACCAGAAAGAGCACTTGATTCTGAGAGCAATGTTCATGGGCCTCTTCGAGGGGGAAACCTCCAGTTGAGCAGAGCTCTATTACAATAATTTCCAAGATAGGGTTCTCATACCCTCGACTCCTATTTATACTAAATATGTCTATAAATAGAACCATCTAGAGGAAGATCCTTCTAGAAGCAGAAGCTTCTATTAGGTATTCTTACATTCGACTTATTCTACTTTATTACAAGGCCTTATTAATATTGACCTTTATTACATCAGAATACATTGTTCTACCTATGTGATGGGTTAGGTCCCTCACACTCTATATGTACGATTTCATGTTGAATGTATGAAGTCTGAGAGAGAGAGAGAGTATGAGTTTCAATTGTTTCTCTTCCTGAGAATTTCTGCAAGGAGTGCAGTGAAAGTCCACAAGGAGTGCATTGATGAGACTCTGAGTTTTACCTCAGACAAACACAGGAGAGATAGCATTGTTCTCATACCAGTAGAATTGAAAGTATAGCATAGAGTCATGCAAGGTGTGCGCAGGCCAGGTTGAATTCTTGGACTTTTCCGACCAAGTGAATGGTTGAAGAACTTCTGTCGCAAGGAGTGCGCAGAGTTGGGGATTTCAGATAATCATTGATTATCATGAAGCCACAAGGAGTGCGAGCAGAATCCCTTGAAATCCTTGAGTTTGAAGCAAGAACCAAGCTCAGGAAGGATAGCGGCTTCGAAGAGTTTGAAGGGAGACAAGGGTTGAAGTCACCTCACAAAAATAAAGTTCAGAAGGGTGACGCCGAGTTATTTGGCCAGGAGCATCAAGAACTTGAATGGATGGTTAAATTCTCAGAGGGATAACTACCAATTTTCCATGGACCGTTGGATCCAGTGGATAAGAAGAGAGGTTAAGGCTGAGTGTCTTTCAACACTCGCAAGCTCAGGAGAAATAGTTGTCGTTAGATTTGGATCAACGGGAGCCATTGATCTCGTGGTTTTGAATTTCGTCATTTCAGGAGTCGGAGTGTGGAGAAGGTCGTGACTTGTAGATATTGAGTTGTGAAATCACGATGCATGAAATTTTGACACAATCTAGACCATCAGATCGTGGGAAGTTCAGGGTTGTCATTCTGAGGAGAGGAAGTCATGAGTCTAGACTTCGGGGAAAAGGAGAATAGTCACATCGTGAACTCATGAGTCGTGAAATCTTGACGCGCTCGAAGGTGGACCCCAGGTGGTGACTGGAGGTCATATGGCTGAGGCATAAGGGAGTATTTAAGGACCCGTCATCCCATTTTGGGGTTTCGGGGATTGAAGGGGTCATAGGGACTTACAATAGAAATTGTGAAGTCGCGAAACCCAAAATAGCTTTTCGGGTAAAGGTTGTGGTCACATAGGTTGGTCACGTGGAATGGAGGTTCGCACCTAGGGATTCTTCACATAGGTGTAACTTCAAAGAAGGACCTATGGTTTGTGTGCATTAAAGGTTCCAGTGGGAACTAAAGATCCATTTCGGATCAGGTGCGTAGAAAGATCCAAAGACCGGGAGGTCAAGCAAAACCTGTTGAGGTAGGGGTGGTGCGTCACTTCATTATTTTTTTCAACCAATATTCAACCTGACAACCATATAGTTAGTAATATAAGTCATATCATCAAAACCAAAAAATTATAAAAAACCATTATTTATAAATTATCAATTTTAAAATATTTGTCACAATATTGACCTTCTTAACCTTCTATGTCATCAAAAATTTAGTGATCTTGGAATGTTTCTCTTAATGCTTTTCAAGTATCAAAATAACATTTTAAGGAAATCCAAGTAATCACTTACTTTTCTTAAGGTTCGATAGACCAATTTTGGTCTTAGTGGACATTAACCATCATCATCATCATAAATAGATTAATCAATAGATAATGTAAAAACTTGTAAAGAACAAATACTAAGC
>ML794703.1:61962-92008 GCA_009831015.1 Picea engelmannii
TCAACCCTATATTGATATTGGAGGATTATATATTCCTCTTGTAGGTTTATCCCTCCCTTTATATTTGGAAGTTGTAGCTACCTTTCGAAGTCATTACTTCCCTTGAACAATAACTATTGATTATTTATCATATATTATGCATGGTGTATTGTGGTGTATGGGTGTAACTCTTATACTATTGTTCATTTCTCATTGGATATAATTGAATGGTTTAAGTATAAGTTTAAAAAAAAAATATGTACTTGATATTGATTCACCCCCCTCTCGGTATCAACACTTTCAACAACTCAATGACAACTAATCTTTCAACAATTAATCTCAACAATTAATCTTTCAATAATTAATCTTTCAACAATGGTGAGCACGTCTAGATTATAAATGGAGAAGTTTAATGAACTAACTTTGAGTTGTGGAAGCTCAATATGGATTATCTTATTGTAGATCGATATCTATGGGTTGTGGTATATGGAACCAAACTCACCGGTATCATATATGAAGAGTGGGTGTTTTGGGAGAGAAATATGAGAAGCCTTATTAGGCTCTATATGAAAAATTCAGTGTTATTGAATGTTTTTGAAGAAAAAACCGCAGTAGCTCTCTGTAAGAAGTTGGAGGATTTGTATAAAGTTAATCCTTGGTTAATAAACTTTTTTTGTGGAAAGTGTTGTTTTCCTTGAGAATGGGTGATGGTGATTCTCTATTCAAGCACTTGAATACATTTAATACTATTGTGACATAGTCAATATCAGTTGAAGTGACGATGGATAAGGAGGATCGTTGTATGACTCTTGTGTGTTATTTTCTAGATTCACCGGACAACCTAGTAATGGCAATTGGAGGCATTGTAAGGACATTGGTTCTTGATGAGGTCATGGATTCTTTACTCTTGGAGGAGGTGTGGTGGAAATATTTTGAATTTGCCAATCAGGCCTTGTTTTTTCATGGAAGATCAAAGAACAAAATCAAAAAGAAATAAAAGGGAAAATTCAAATCCCATTGGAGACATAAGTCTCTAAGAAAATCCAAGGAAAAATGTTGGAATTGTGGCAAGGTCGAGCATTTCAGAAGGGACTGAAATGAAGAGAAGAATAAGAATAAGAAGGGAAAAAATGATTATGATGATAAGTCTAAAAAATCATCTCAAGAGGATGGTGGATATTCCTTTGTTGCATATTTCACAACATGTGCAGGCCAAAGTGCATGGCTAATAGACTATGGAGATTCCTTCCATATCAATTCCCATCGATACTGGTTTTTAGTGTATGAAAAATATGATAGTGGGATTGTATACCTTAGTGATGACTCTCCTCTCAACATAGTTGGTTGCAATAAAGTATTTATCAAATTCCTTGATGGTAGAGTAAAGCATATCAGTGGAGTTTTGCACATTCTGGGTCAACAATGAAACCTATTATCAGTAAGCACACTTAATTATGCAATTGTGTAGGTTTTGTTCTCTGAAAAATGGTGTAATATGGTCCTAGGAGATATGGTACTCACTAATGATGTTCAACTGGGCACTTTTTTTTCAAGCTTGATGTGTCCACTATTGATTTTAATATTTCTTCGATTTTTGCAGTAGAGAGATCTATAAGATCTACACCTTCACAACCAGAACCTCCTAAACAAGCTCTTGATTCAGAAAGAAAGTTACCAGTAAAGAAGACAATGTTATGCACCAAATATCGGGACTACGAGCCTTGAAAAAAAAAAATCTTTTGATGGATTGAATGATTTTTCTCTTGAATTTGATTTTTGCAAACAATGCATATATGGAAAACAAAACCGTGTTCAATTTTATTCTAGTTCTCACAAATATTTTGGGTTGTTGGACTTAATTCATTATGATGTATTTGGTCCATTTAAAGTTATTTTAATTTCTAAGGCTTTTTATTATGTGTCATTCATTGACAATTATGTCAGTTTAAGGAGCTTCAAGCTCTATTGGAAAAATAGACTAGTAGGAAGATTAAGGTATTGAGGATTGATAATGGCTATGAGTTTTGTTCTGTAGATTTTATAATTTTTGTAAGGAGAATATCATTGAAATACATAACACAACTCAATATACTCCTTATTAGAATGGAGTTGCAAAATAAATGAATAGAGAATTGATGGAAAGAGCTAGGAGTGTGCTTAGTGGAGTCAACTTAGAAAAGAAGTTATGGGTAGAAGCAATTTCTACTACATGTTACTTGATTAACAGGTCTCCCATGTTATCTCTTGTGGATAATACCTCTATGGAGGTGGATAGAAAAGAATCCCTCACTTCACAATATTTTTGTTTTTGGTTGTGATGCATATGCTTATGTGCCTAAGGTGAAATGGTCGAAGTTGGATAACAAGGTAGTGAAATGTATCTCCATCAGCTATGGTGTTGGTGTGAAAGGGTACAATCTTTGGATCTTGTGCCTAAAAACTTTTGGTATAGTAGGAATGTTATTTTTAGAGAATTCAAGCATTATCCCATAGTAGTTCATCAAGAAGAGGATGAGAAGGAGTCATTGGTTTAGCTACCACCCAAGGCTGAGAAAGTTGAACTAGAAAGTGAACAATAAGTTCATGAAGGACCTGATGAAGAGGAGGGTTTAGATATTTTAGAAGAGGAGGAAGAAACTAAAACCTTCCATTTATTCTTTGCTCCACTACAACACCAAATTTATTTTTTACTCCACTACAACACTACATTTATTTTTTGCTCAGCAGTACATTTATTCTCTACACCACTATAGCATTGCATGGTGTACGACACACTTGTTGGGTATGTGTTATATTATTTGCACAACTAGCTCTAGTGTTTGCTATGTTGCATCGGGTGCATATGGGAGTTTGAGAGGGGGGTTCTAGGCCCCCCCTTCAGGGGTTGCAAGGGGGAAATAGCTCCCCTAAGTGGGGGTTCAGGGGAAGTGCCCCTGAGACAAAAAAAAATCCTCGATAAACGTGTCACCTTTTTTGCGTCATTTTTTGTGTCGCCTCGATTTCCTTGTCCATTGTTGGGCGGTTGTTCGGCACATGGTTTTTTTCGATGGTTTTCTATTTATGGTTAAGGAATTAGGGTTGTTGACTAATCCAGGTCATTGAGTTAGGGTTTTGGATGTCGTTGGATCCTCTATGTATATTGTATTGTAAGTAATGTAGGATATGTATGAATATAGAATATGTTGGTTTTCCCAGTTTGGGTTTCTAGGGGAAAAAATTATGTGTAATGTGAGTATTTTCCATTGTATATTTTTTGTTCTTTTACTAAAAATTTGTTTGCAGTAAACAATTGTACAAGGTTAAAATCTACAACACCTACCCTAGAAATATCCCACTTTTCATATACCTTGAAAGGGTATAAGAGAGAATTCATATGTTATGATCCAATGCCTTAAAAAATGATAAAAAATCAATGAATACAATCCACTTCGAGGGGGTAAACTCCTTTTACAATATATCCAATTCAGAATACAATATGAGATGAGATAAGATGATCCTAAGACTAGGTATCCTTGGCATATATATAGGAGAAAAAGGGTACAATTATAATGAAAGGGTACAATGAATGGTTCTAGTTGAAATACAATTATAACACTATAAATGTGATAATTAAATATCTAGGGACTAATAATGGGTTTTACACATAATATGGGGGTTTGTCTAAGTCTTAACATGCCCCTCCCCTTAAAACAAGTGTTTTCCTCAAAACTCGACTAATTGTAGGTGTTTTTGCATGAAGAATCCATCTTCCTGTGTTGCCTCTTCCACTGGTAGGTTCTTCCATTTGATGAGGTACTCCGTAATTGCTCAATTTATCATCTGCCTAATCCTTGTTTCAAGGTTTTTTTTCTAGTTCTAGTATGAGTTTCTCTTCTTCATTAGTCTCTGGTAAAATGGTTTGGACTGGGATCTTATTTTCGATTAATTTCTTTAAGAAAGAAACATGGAAGACTAGATGTACATGTGAAGATGGAGGAAATTATAATTTGTAAGCCATACATACAATCCTTTGAAAAACCTTATATTGTCCATAATGTTTTGGTGCTAATTTGTTTTCCTTCTTTTTGTTTATTGAGAGACATATGTTTATATGGTTGTAGCCTCACAAATACCCAATCCCTCAGTTCAAATTCCCCTTCACTGTGATGTTGAGATGATTCTTGCTTCATCCTATTTTGTTCCATAACCAAGTTGTCCTTCAATAGTTTGAGAACCTCTTGTTGGTTCCCTATGTGTTCCTCCACTACTTGAATCTTTGTGTTCCCTTTCAAAGGTGATGTAACGGATGGAGGATGATATCCATAAATTTCCGGAAATGGGGACATTTTTTATGAAGTATGGAAGGATGTGTCGTACCACCATTTCGCCAAGGGAAACCACTTAACCCGTTGTGTTCTTTTATCAAATGAAAATAAACATATATATCCTTCTAGACATTTATTAACAATCTTAGTGTTCCCATCAGATTGAGGGTGGTAATATGTATTGTGAGCCAATTGAGTACTTGTTGATAAAAAAAAATTGATCACCTAGATTTCTCACTCTTGGAATAATAAAAAAATTGATATCGGAAGAAGAAAATTTTGAACGATCATAATCTTATGGATTATCCCTTAGTCTCATCTTCATCACACATTTTACGGATTAAAAATTCGAGTCTATATTCTCAATGTATCTACGTTTTTTTCCAACCTCCCAAGGAGCACCTTTTTCCAAGTGCAACACAAGCAATTTTTCTCTTGGAACCACACTTATCTTCCTGGAACCACACTTATTTTCTTGAGACCATGCTTATTTTCTTAGGACCAAGATTATATTATTCGAACTCCACATCATACTCCTTATACCCCCACAACATTCCCCTTACTCCCTCTCCCACTTCCCTTAGTTTTATTTCCTCTTGTAGGATCACACACCCGTTTTCCCCCTCTCACTCCCACATCCCCCTCACACTCGCATTATCTTACTCTTGAATTCCCTCACTCTCAATTCCCCCTCACACATGCATTATATTACTCATGCATTCCATTTACCCCCACATTCTCTCACCCTTGCATCTCTCTCACTCCCAACCCACCATACCTCCCCTCTCCTCTCGTCCATC
Source organism: Picea engelmannii (assembly GCA_009831015.1). Taxonomy (NCBI): domain Eukaryota; kingdom Viridiplantae; phylum Streptophyta; class Pinopsida; order Pinales; family Pinaceae; genus Picea; species Picea engelmannii. The sequence continues at coordinate 67,046 of ML794703.1, forward strand.
TCCCTAAACTTAATTTTTTCCTAATTTGTATTCCTCCCATCATGTCAAAACACATGGAACCCTATCCAACCTAGAATCCCCCTTACCCCCACATCCCTTTCACTCCTGACCCACCATACCTCCCCTCACCTCTCATCCATATCCATAAACTTAACTTTCCCCTGAGTTTTATTCCTCCCATTATGTAAAAACACATGGAACCCTGTCCACCCTATCCAATTGAGACACGTGGAAACCAATGATATTATGACATATGGAGACTAATCACATCATGACATATGGGATATTATTGGGTTCTTACTTTCCGTTGACTTGATGATGACTGGGCAATGACATCGATGATGACTAAGCAAGTGGGTCATCAAAGTTTTTACTAAGTCATGAATTTTTCTAAGGCTCAACCTCCATAAGCTCCTTTTGTTTTACATGAATGAAATGGAAACATTCTCATTATAAACATTAAACTCCTCATCACCACAATTCATGTGGGATTTAAAAGGGAGAATTTTAATCCATGGCTAGAACTGATACACGAATTTGATAGACAGTTGTTGAGCAGCGACCTTCTAAAGCTCATAACGTGAGATCCAGACATCGGTTTTGGACAAAATATACCTTGTTGGAAATATAACTCGACGAAGAAGACAATGGGACAAGTTTCAAGGTCTGAATTTGGCCATAATTCTTCTAGAAATTAAAAGGACAGAAAACTTTGTTTTCGTGGTTTGCTAGTAATTTTTTTTGTAACCTCGACCTCTCAAGGCTATAAATTGATATCCAAAACTCCAAATCACACTCAAGAGGACTCTTTGGAAATATGGAATAATGAATATTTCTCTTATAATGGTTTCCATGGATTAGAGGTCAAATATCATGCTCAAAAAAAAATTAAAACACAATCCACCTTTTTTAGACATTCAGCTTCAAGTTTTGCAATTGAAAATTTAATAAATTTATTTTATAAAGAGACGAAATGGGTCCCACTTAAATGCATGAATTTTAATGACATAATTTCATTAATGAGACTTCAATAAATCATTAATTAAAGAGACTTCCTCCAAAAAGGAAGCGTGTGGAAAATTCTAAAAAGACAAAACCCTAACTACTTCAAGAGCATTGAAAGAAGATTTTAAAAAGGCAAGAGAAGACACCATCAAGAGGTTGGTAGTCAGAAGTTTCTAGTGGTGAAGAGTATGAAAGAATCAAAGCTCTATATTTCCAATATTATGTGAATTTTTTTGCTAAAACGTGTCTCTCTACATATTCTTTCTTTATGCTTCTTTCCATCAAATATTCAATGAATGTATGGAAAACGGGAATATTTGGGTCTAAGCAATTCTTTCTCTAGAAATATACAGTTATCTTGTAACATTTCAGGTCCAAAGGAGCATAATCTCTTCTTGTAAAAAGTAGATGCAATTCATTTCAGTTTGACATGTGATTTTCATTTAGACCTTTTTGAAGTTGTAGAAGTTCTCTTGTTCCATAAATTATTGAACTTGTCATATTGTTATAAATTTATCCTGCAAAGAACTATTTTGGGGTATTACATTAGTGATTTCTCATACTTTACTTGAAATCATGTGATTTCAAATGTATTTCCTATCAAAATCATTTTTGAGTTGCAATGAAGTTATAATTTAAAGTTCTTTGAAGGCCTATCCATTTTTTATTTAATCTTGCAAAATTAATAGAAGATTACAAGTTCATTTTATTTCACAAGAAAGGCAGAATGTTTGTTGAAAGGAGACTCCAAAACCTTGTAGACACAAATATATTCTCACACACTTTACCCTTTCTTTATTTAAATGATATGATGTATATTTGTATATTTTCATAATTGTATATAAGGGTTGTACATTTTTATATACAATCTTTCTTGGAAGATATTTTAGGGTTTTCTCTTTAGCATTCACCCTTTGCATTCATTATACAACCACACAAACAATATTCCAACATATGAGAGAGGACCACCACCTCTATAAAAATGCAGGGGATATTTTATAATTGTGAGGTTGCTATTGGGATTGTGACCAATCTGAACATCAAAATTTTTGGTGACTCCACTAACGAACGATTTGTTTTTAAGAAATCTAGTACTTTTTAGGATCAAATGTTATTGGAAAACTAGAATCTCTCTAGTTGAAGTTTTGAAAGAAATATATAGAGATTGATTCAAGATGAACTAGGTTCTTGAAAACCTTGTTCAAGGAGAATTAAATGGCCTTGAAGAGATGTTTAAATTTCAATCACAAATCAATTTTGACAACTTATATAGAACCAAAGAACCATCCAAGATTTGGGAGGATGATCTCCATGTTGACTCCATTATCGAAACTCTATATTTTGAAGAAAAGTGGATTGGTGACTCCACCAAAAAGATTCAATAATTTCAAGAATATCTATATGAATATTCCTACGATGAGTTTCTTTCATGTTGTGACAACATTTTTCCTTCCCCACCAAGCCCAGCAAAAGTTGTTCAATATACAATAAAGGGAGAATCTACCCAAAGAAAGAAACGGTTTCACATAAGTCCACTCAATTTGCAAGGAGAAGTTCATCCCTTGCCAGATATTTCCATGGACAAGTTTCACATTTTCTTCAAAAATCCAAGTGTTATTTCCTCATAGTGTTATTATTACTTTGAACAGGATTAACCCACATGGATGATGAAAAATCATTGTAAGCCAAGAGATTGTTGAGAGCCGAGACTCAATTGCAGTCCAGACTCACGCATTGTAAATTGGCATTCTGTCATTAATAGAAAAAGAACATATTTCATTGTTTATCATTTTCCTGTGTAATGGATGTTTATTTTTGAATGTCATTCATGTGTGTTTATATTGTAGATGTATGTTAGAATTCGTCTGCAGGGGTAGGGATAGAATCCTCTATCTATGAGTGTGTTGAGTTAGTTATGGATTCTTTAGGCTAAGTGAAAGGAGTGTGCGACAGAGAGTTAAAACTCTGTGAGTCGACGCAAGGAGTGTGTGTCTGAACTCTTTCAAGTCAAAGAAGAATGTGCTAGGAGGGAACCCCATAATCATTCACAGACTCAAGGGAGAATTTCAAGGTTGTTGAATACCTTGGAAAGAAAGTTTTCGTCGGAGTAAGCATAGCACAGAGTTATTGAAGAATCTGTCGGAATCTACTAGGAGGGCATTGAGCAAGTGCGAGCGTGCACAGAACCAACACATTCTGGAGTGTTGAGGACATTGAAGAAATTCCCAGAGTTGTTGAATACTTTGAGGAAAGATGAGCTTTGCAAGTGTGCATTGAGCAGGGTAAAGAAGTTGCCTTGGAAAACCTGAAAGAATTCAGGAAGGCTGAAGTAAGACATGTGCAAGGAGTGCATTAGGCCGACACTTGTCTAAGTGTCACGGGAATACATCTAAAGGATTAATTGAATGCAAGGAGTGTGCCAAAAGATAAGTGAGTTTATATTACAAGCTCAGGATGAAGCGCATCGAGTTGTCAGGAGGGCACTAGAAAGTTTGCGCAGAAGGATGTAGAAGAGCGAGAACCTTCAAGGTTTGAGCCAAGCAAAAGCTCAGAAGAGATAACATTGCATGCATAGAATTTCTGCAAGGAGTGCAAAGAAGGGACGAGAATAGTCCAAGTCTCAGGTAGAAAAGTGCTAAGTCCACACAAGGAGTGAGGACTTTCCGAAGTCCTGAAGGAAAGTGGAGTCACCCATCGTCAGAAGGAGACAGGTGGTGAAAGATTTGGAGATCTGGGAGGTTTTCCAAGAGAAAAATGAAATCTTGGCGAAGTCACGAAGAGTGGTTTGAACCCAGACCGTTGGATCTTGAAGTGACATGTGGACTTCAAACCACTCTTCGCGACTTCGCGAAGATTTTTGTTTGCTCTTGGAAAACCTCCCGAATCTCCAGATATTTCACCACCTATCTCCTTTTGACGATGGGTGACTCTGATTGCCTTCAGGACTTCGGCAATTCCTCACTCCTTGTGTGCACTTATCACTTTTATACGTGAGACTTGAACTGTTCTAGGCCCTTCTCTGCACTCCTTGTAGGAATTATGTGCACGACAACATTGTCTCTCCTAAGATTTTGCTTGACTCAAACCTTGAAGGTTCTCTCTCTTCTACGTCCTTCTACATAGAATTTCCAGTGCCCTCCTAGACCTCGATGTGCTTCCTCCTGAGCTTGTAATATGAACTCACTTCTATTTTGGTGCACTCATTGCGCTTGATTAAGCCTTCAGACGAATCCCCGTAACACTTAGCAAAGTGTCGGCCTAATACACTCCTTGCACAGGTTTTACTTCAACCATCCCAAATTCTTTCAGGTTTTCCAAGGCAACTTCTTTACCCCGCTCAATGCACACTTGTAGAGATTGTCTTTCCTCAGAGTGTTCAAAAACTCTGAGACTTTCTTCAATGTCCTCAACACTCCAGAATGTGTTGGTTTTGTGCACATGCTCACTTTCTCAATGCCCTCCTGGCAGAGTCTGACGAAGTCTTCAGTAACTTTGTGCTACGCTTACTCTTGCGCAGAATTTCTTTCCAAGGTATTCAGCAACCTTGAAATTCTCGCTTGAGTCTGTGAATGATTCTGGTGTTCCCTCCTTGCACATTCTTCTCTAACTCGAAAGATTTCATACATGCACTCCTTGCATTGGCTCACAGAGTTTTACCTCTTTGTCATGCACTCCTTGCACTTAGCCTAAAGAAACTAGAACTAACTCAACACACTCACAGATAGAAGATTTTATCCCTACCCCTGCAGATGAATTCTAACATACATCTACAGTATAAACACACATGAATGACATTCACAAATAAACATCCATTACACAGAAAAATGACAAACAATGAAATATGTTATTTTTCTATTAATGATAGAATGTCAATTAACAATGTGTGAGTCCGTACTGCAACTGAGTCTTAGCTCTCAAAAATATCTTGGCTTACAATGATTTTTCATCATCCACATGGGTTACTCTTGTTCAAAGTAATAATAACACTGCGAGGCCTAGATTAATAGCACTGCAAGGCCCTAAGAAATCCACGTGTTATTTCCTTGATCTCTGCCAAGCAATGCAGGAAGTTCAGTTATCAGATTGGGAAGTTTGACTTCTTCATGATTCTCTCTCAAAGTGAGACAAAGGTTGCAGCCACATCCATGGCCTTCGCGGCCGACCTCTCCATGTAGCAAAAGAAAGTGGATAAGGTCGTGGAAGAATATAAAGACATATTCACATCACCTACTAGGGTACCTCTGCACTGTCAGGTCAAGCATCCCATCGATATGACCCTGAGTGCATCGATATCGAATGGGCCAGTCTATCGCCACTCTCTACTAGAAAATGAGGAGATCAAGCATCAGATCCAAGAAATTCTCCACAAGGAGCAAATCCAACCCAAATCATCACCTTGTGGAATCCCAATCGTGTTGGTGTAGAAGAAAGACGAGACTTGGCGGCTCTGCACTGATTCTCTCCTTGATCAACTCAAGGGGGCCAAATACTTTAGTAAGATTGATCTGAATTCTAGCTACCATCAGGTCCCAATAGAACAGACAGATGTATGGAAAAATTATTTCAAGTCAAAATAAGGTATTTTTGAATGGTTGTTAATGGCCTTTTGTTTGACAAATGCCCCAACAATTTTCATGACGATGATGGATGACATATTGTAGAGTTTCACTAATTATTTTTTGGTGGTGTATCTAGATGGAATCCTCATCTACAAAAAGACTTAGGAAGAACACTTGCAGCATATTCAACAGGTTATGCACACTCTACAGTAGCACAAGCTATATGTCAACTTGGAAAAATGCTCCTTCGACATGGAGAGGATCCAATACCTAGGATACATTGTTGATGCACATGGCGTGCATGTTGATAGAGCCAAGATCCAAGTCATTTGTGACTAGTCAGCCCCAACCATGCTCACTAAGCTTCGGATCTTCTTGGGCCTTGTCAATTTCTATCGCAGGTTCATGTTGGGATTCTCCCATATTGCATGGGCCCTCATCCAAATAACCAGGGGTGGTGGTAAGGAAACATTTGTGTGGATTATGTCCCAACAGATAGCGTTCAATGATCTAAAGAAATGCGTGTGCTCTTCCCCAGTGCTTTCATTACCTGACCTACAACATCCCTTTGAGATCAAGATATATGCTTCAGACTATGTTATGGGCACAATCAACACTCAACATGTCCACCTCGTGGCCTATAATAGTGAGACACTATCGGATGTCATCCATAAGTAGCCTACTTACAACAAAGAAATGCACTCCATTGTGCAATCCTATCACTAGTGGAGGAATTACATTCTCGGGAAGGAGACAATCATCCACACTGATCATAAGTCATTGCAGTTCATGCAGACACAAGGAAAATTACAGAATGACCGCCATCAAAAGTGGTCCACATATTTGCAACAGTTCCACCTCAACACCAAGTATAAAACATGAAGTACAAACTTATTTTTTGATTGCCTCAGCTAACCTCTAGGTTCGACACTCACCATAGTGATTGATTCTTGCGGCCACGAGACCTCTGGATGGCCCTACCTCTATGAGACAGATCCTGACTTCTCCAACACCTACCAGATCTTGGGCGCAAACATAGCTATCATTCATTTCCATCTTCAGGATGGGTTGTTGTGCCATTTGGCCCATCTTTTCATTCCATCAAGCGAGTGAGTGAAGCTGATTTGGAAATCCCACTACAATCAGGTGGCAGGACACTTCGGCGTGAAAAAAAAAGTGGCAGTGTTGTAGCAAAATTTATATTGGTTGAAACTTTGACATGATGTTAGAAAGTATATATGGTCTTGCACTACCTGTGATATTTCCAAATCGGCCATTAAGAAACAAGGCATGTACACTCCTCAGCCTACTCCTAACAGGCTCTAGGAATCCATCTCAATGGACTACATGTCGGTAATTCCATCCACCAAGCGTGGAAATTATTGTGTTTTTGTGGTTGTTGATCATTTTTCCAAGATGGTGATTCTCGTTGCCTGGAAGAAGAGCATCACAGTGGAGTCCACTGCCAAGATCTTATTTGAATGAGTGTGGGTGTACTTTGGGATCCCACAAACCATTATCTCAGATCGGGACAGTCTGTTCCTCAGCACATTCTGGTCCATCCTATGGTCACTTCTAGACACAAAGCTCACCAAGTCCACTGCCTTCCACCCCCAGAAGGATGGCCAAACTGAGTTCGTCAACCAGATGATCGTGCACATCCTGTGCATGTACAATTCCAAGCACCCCCACACCTAGGACGAGAGTCTTCCCTATTTTCAGTACAACCACAACATAGCCATACATAGCTCAACCAGCCACAACCCCTTTCAGGTGGGGTTGGGATTTCAACCATTGGGTCCCATGGATGTTGCACTAGTCCTTGTGGCCACCCAGGAAGACTCATCGCATGCTCCAACTGGAGCTGAAAAATACACCTGGTTCATTGAGTGGATCCAACACATCCTCCAACAGGTTAAGTATATTTTACATAAGTCCAATTCCAAGTACAAGTAACGTCATGATCAACACCAGGTGCCACACCAGTTTCAGGTGGGAGACAAATTTTGGTTGCACTTGCAGAAAGAAAACCTTACAGGGCTTCATTAGAAGTTGCATCCACTCCGTTATGGACCCTACACCATCACCAAGTTTGTGGGTGACAATGATTTTGAACTCAACCTTCCCCCCTTCCTTGGATTTCACCCAGTGTTCAATGTGGACCTCCTTCGGCCTTATTTTCCACCATTATTGGACACCTCCAAGATAGCAGAACAGTTGACACCAATAGAGCTCAACCCTGACTACATGGAATAGGAATCCATTGATCAGATCATGGAAACATAGGTCAAGGGCACTCACCAACATAGGATCCATCTTTATCAGGTTGTTAAAGAAGGGCAGCTTCTGCACCAAGGAAAGTGGCTCACCCAAGGCCAAATTCAGCAGATATTTCCTCATCCGATGGGGGAACTCAATGTAATGGAGACCATTTCTTCCTAAGGGGGAGGATTGATCCAGGAGGATATCGATGGCCACCCACCTTTTCCAACTAGCTCAAAACATTTTTTTGGCAACTTACTATTTTTAGCAGTTTTTCGGTTCTTGAAATTCTAGGGCCATTTTGAGGGCCTAAACGATGTTTTTTCACGATCAGGTTCCTCAATGATTGTCAAATGATCTTGTTGATCCCTATAAATGTATCTCTTCATCAATACCTTTCCAACGAGCTATCATGCGCCCTAAAAAAATATTGTATACAAGAGTTGTGACCTCAGGAAGTTGATGTACTAACTTACCCCAACGAGGCCCACATGACTTTTGGCACTTCATCTCCTAGGATTAGGTTTTTGGATGTCTAGGGTTTTTAAATTCATGTTTATTATAAAAAGGCCTTCAAATCCTCATTGTACTCATCTTATTTCTAATGAGCGTAGTCATCACATCTCTTCTCAGAGATAAGTTTCCACCATTCTAGCAAGCTTGTTTTTAGTCTGCATTTTACAATTTTCAACATATTTCTTATTTAATAGAATTCAAGTTTTATTGTATCTCTATTATTGTTCATTGTGTCTCTGTGTTAATATTATAAATATGTGGTTTCATTTCATTCCTCTCATAAATCCGGATCATTCGGAAAAGGATCATGTAAACATGCATTGTTCAACTTCCTTAGGTCTACTCAAATCCATTATCCATTCGAACTTTGAGATGGGCTCTATGATACTGGATTCTATCATTCTATTAAGATCTTCTTTAATTTTTTCCTTTTACTTTGGATTCAATCTGTAAGTTCTATGGCATACTAGATTAGCATCTACTTTTAATGAGATCTTCATTCCACCCAATTCCCTAGTTATTCCCTTCATCTCTGAAAAGGTTGTCTCAAAGAGATCTTGATACTCGTGTAGTAAATATACAATATTTTCAATAGTCTCATCATTCCAATAGTCACCAATATCCGTGAACTTTGGTTTCTCTTTCATGCCAATATTCACTTTGTGCACCCTTAATGGTTTTGCATATGCATCGAATTCAACTTATGGACCTTTGATTGTGTGCTCCCCTTCAATCTCTAGTACTTGCACATTTCTTGGGTCTTCTTCCTCTTGATCTTCTTCAGTAACATTGTAACATTCCAGTAATTCATGGGTTGTCGCAGAGTCTTTGTGCACACTACATGCATGTACTATTTCTATCCGATCTTCTTCCATAAAAATATTACTTCTAATGAATTTCATAGTTGTGTCTACTAAGGGTGACTTAGCTTCAAAACGAAATTTTACCTTAAAATTATGGGTGAGATCTTCCCAGACTGTTGTCCCTCTATTCACTTCTAGTTATAGATACTAGCTCTTGGGAACCGTCTCAAGTGTATGGATGAACATGTGCGTCCATTCCTACTTTGGCACTTGTCTCCAGGTTGTCATACATTGCGCAACAAGATTTTTCAGACTGCTCATCCTTGTATACTTGTGCGTAATTTCTTTTGTTCCAAATCTGATCTTCATCATCCTTTTACAGTGTTGTCAATCCACTATTCCTTCCTTGTGTGTGGACCACCATCTTGTTGGGGTTTCTCTCAATGCAACATCTAATGCCAACAGTATTTTTTGTTTGGTTATCTACAACTCAAATTCATTTACAAAGGAACTTACCTCAGTTAATATAAAACCTTGGGGTATCACGTACCTCCGTTCTGATCCAGTGAAAAGAATGAGTAATGTGAGAACATCTTCTGTTCGATACTTCGTGCAACCTATGTTGCCAATATTCTAGTCCTTCCTTTGAATCTAAGGCACAAGTTATAATGCTTCTCCAACTAAGTGAACCATCTGCAATGGGATTGATGTATTCATCCATGCACGCGGTCATATTATACAGGTTATCAATTTATTTTCTCGCGAGCTCCACATACCTCCTTTCTTATGTGGGGTCTAATGGCGCAGTGACCTTTAAGCCTCCTCCTTCAAAAATAATTTCTTTCTTCTTCAAGTTAATAATCGTTTGATTTTCAAATGCCCAATCCAATCCAAGCAATGTTGGATAAGGTTGATTGTTTTCCACGATATCAATGACCTCAAAGTCGGNAGTGACCTTTAAGCCTCCTCCTTCAAAAATAATTTCTTTCTTCTTCAAGTTAATAATCGTTTGATTTTCAAATGCCCAATCCAATCCAAGCAATGTTGGATAAGGTTGATTGTTTTCCACGATATCAATGACCTCAAAGTCGGATACGCTACGCACTCCATCTATATTAACATGTACTTCTATCAGTCTTCTGATCGGTATTATTTTATGTTGGTTTTCTAACCTCAATTGAACAGTTGACCAAACTAGCTTCGGTTTCCCCATCATTTCCCATGTCTATCTTGGAAGAAAATTTACAATTGATCCTAAGTCCGAGATGACATTATCCATGTCATACTCTCCTACATGTGAACTCAATCTGAATTCTTTGTTTTTCCTCTTCTTATGTAATACGTGGTTCATTTCTTTCTGTGTCATAGGTAATCCTCTGTCTTGAGTGCACTGATCGATCATTCCACGCAGTGCGTTCAACGCAGCTTCATCATTCATCAAATAAAAACAACTCTTTAGAAAATATTTCAAAGTATTTACCTTTCCGACTGGCCTTTCTGGAATGGTGTAGTCATAGACTAACGACATATCATATATTGGTGGCGTCTTTGATGTTGATACTATCCAGTTCAGTCCTAGTATTTCCTTTCTGGCTTGCTAATATGTATCTTTCTGTTTAAATCCTCTCGGAGTATTGTATTGTGGATCTCCACCATCTGTTGCATTTTCTTCTTGGATTTTGTATGCATATGAAGTGCACTCTCTCATCAATTCGAATGTGCAACAATATTTCTCATTGTATCCTACAGATTTGCAAAAATTACAAAAGAAATTCTTGAGCATACTCTGGTACTTTTGCAATAATGGACAAGAAGTTGGATGATGCCCCCGTGTCTTGCATATTTCACAATACCCTATTCCTCCTGCCAATGGGTTCGGTGCTCCTATATCCATATACTATGAAATTGATGGGCATTCTTCCTTACAATGCCCTTCTGTCTTCTAAGTAATACACCAAATGTTTTCATGTTTTTCCTCTTCCTTCGTTATTTCTACCAATTGAATCCTCGGTGCAACCAATTGTGACTATACATGTGTCATTCATGTGTCATCTCCTATGGGAGATGCTTCTAACTTCATCTTTATTTCTAATTCTTTGGGTTGCGACGTGACCTTTTATTTTGTCAAGGGGCAACGAATGTGCGGAGATAGACCTGCAATAAACCATTCTCGATGTTGTTAACTAGGAATCTGAAATGTTAATCTACCCATCACATATTTAAATATTTTATTGTAATCCCAAACTGTGTCATTTTGTACTTGCTTATTTTCTTTCATCTCTATGATATATTGCGATTGATATTTTGGCTTCTAAAATTCCTTTAACAATGCTTGTCCAATCTATGTCAATATCCTTGGCTATCTGTCCAGTGTAGTCATATGATTCTTCATGTACCACAATAGTGCACGACCTCTGATTGTCGTGGCTAACTGCACAATATTCATTGCCTCGTCCTAGAAATTCTTCGCAGTCCATATTGTATCGCATACAAACAAATGTTTTTTTGGGTCTTCCAACCCGACTCCCTAAAATTCAGGCATTCTTATTGTATGATTTATTCCTTCCATAGTATTCGATGTAGTACTTACCTTCGGTGATGTTGATTGACTCTAGTTCACTGCGCTACTTCCACTATTTTGACTACTATTATGAATTCCTCTACTAACTACAATCACTCTTGACAAAGTTATGGTTTCTACTTCAGATCTAGGTGACGCACATTGGGTTGTGGGTTCGACACAGATTTTGATCTGAGATGGACTTATTTCTTCTGCTCAATTGTACTAATGATCCTTTTTTTTCTCTTTCCTTTCTCTGTACGGTGTGATCTAAAGTAATGCATAGGGGTATATTTTTTCAAACATTATGTGTTGATCTTCTCTCTCAACCATAGTCTCCTTCTTAATATATCTAAACCTTTTCCCATAGTGCAATACTCCAATATCCATTTCTGAGTCATTGTCTTCATCTCTTAACATCCTCAGCCCATCTGATCCTTATTCATCATTTTCATATCTCTCATACCATCCTCCGGTCAGCCCTAAGTCCCCCTATGTGCGTGAAGGAAACTAGCAATCAAACTCCATTTTCATGACATTCTTGTCACACAATAACATCTTTATCCATGTAGACAGTGCGTTCAGATACCTCCCATATGGACCCTTGAAAAAGTCCCATTCTATGACACTATAAGACTAGGTATAATCTATTGCAAACTCTGTAATGTAACCCCCTGTACACTATTCAACCAAAAATCAACTGCTCAAGAAACTTTATTATTTATTGTATTAAACTATCTAATCAATTCAGGAGTCCATTTTCTTGGAGATTCATATTGATATATCCCAACATTCTCAACTAGCCTTTCTAACCATTTAGTCAAAATTATCGAAAATTCACCAAAGAAGATTTCATGAAGATCTATGAATACATACTTTTGCAACCATTGTTCATCGTTGAGTTGCAGGTTCCTATTTTTTTCTCTGGAAAATTCTTGTTACTTCCTCTATAGCCATTTTTTGATCTCTTCCTTATTTGGACTTCAAAACATTATGGCCCTCAGTTAAAGTTCATGGTCCCGAAAACAAAACCATTTGTTGGTGTGTAGTGGGAAGACACATGGTTAATCATCAATACACCAACAAAACCCTTAGACACTTGCCCTTTTGATATCACCTACAAGAAAGTGAAGTCTCACCCGAGGCATCTAGAGGGGTTGTAGGAACTAATTTTTTTCAGTGATGAGGGGAAGTGAGGCACTCAACATGTCTTTACTAACCATCTACTCCCATGCACAGTTTCCATTAATTAACCTTTACTTATCATACAACATACCCTGTGTGTGACATACATTCATTCCTCAGTTACTCCAGTGCACGACATTATAACATCATATATGAATAACACATTCAACATAATTAAGTATTTATCATCCTTGCACAGTAACAGTAAACATCATAACATGCAAAAACAACACATCACGACAAAAGGTTTTAATGTGGTTCACCCACTTTGGGATACGTCCACAACGAATGGCTTCTTATATTAGTCATTTATAATCTTTTACAGCTACACATTGCACTTGCAAAAGATACAACAATAACATTACCCAAACATGCCTAGTCGTTCTGCTGCAGTGGGAGCCTACCTCTCAAAACCTCAGTCATAACATCCGATCATTTAACCAAAAAATCAACTCACTCCTCATTCACTCACTACTTGAACTCTCGTATAATCCCTCTAGATGCCTCGGAGAGGCATCAAAATAGGGATAAGGCCATTACAATGTGGACAAAAATGTCCCAAAAACCCAACAGTCTATAATTGTTTTCCGCCTTTTGCACGTTGTTTTGTCACGCTTCCTTCTGTCGTGCGCTTTGACTCCTCAAATTTTTCTCTTGTCGCGCGCTCTGGTCCATCTTATAACTTCCTTTTATTCTTTGATTTATTTTGGCGCAGATCCAAAAACTTATCCAAACCTCCTATACAACAATCGTCAAGGTACAGAAGCTCCTGGGAGTTTTAAAGAGGGGTGTGGAGCATGCCCTCATATCACCACCTCAAGGGGTGGTATTTTAGGAGGATCAATAAACTCTTTTGACATGGTAAAGGCCATAGGATTACTGAAAATTGACATAGCAAGGGACAAGAACTTGTTGTCTTGAGCCTTTGGTAGTGTTATCCCCGTTTTGTGGATAACTAAGGAGATTATTTCTCGAGACCCTCGGGTTGCAGATATGGAGTGCTAAGAGACTACATGACCAACAGTACCCTTTTGCAAAGATGGAAAACCCACTCACCACCACATATGTTCATAGATTTGCAGATGGCATCCACCACACCAGCTGGCTTACGGAAGGAAGTGGGCCTTGCTCCATGAGGTACAAGTCAGTATTATGGTGAGCATCATTTCAATATTTAATCCATTTGAGTATGTTTTATCTTATATTTCTCTATATTTCATGATATATGCTTGGACATTATGCATTGTTCCCTGCTTCACGTTGGTGGTTGACATTGTTCCCTAGTAAGTGGTTTTCCTTGGGGATGGCTTAGCTACTGGGAAATCCCTTAATGATACATCGTACCATTCTCGACCATACCTGCCACTTTCCATCATTATTCCCCTCCATTTCCTTATCTCTTGGGATTTTAAGGTATATTGACCCAAGAAGGGGTTGTCCCTCATTTTATGGGAAGAAGGGGTTGAAGGCATAGAGAGGTTGGTGTTGGGTAAAAGATAAAAACCTTGTATAAACCTTCCATATGCTTCACCCAGGGATTACCCAAGAAAGCAATGAAACGCTTATCATTGAGTAAAGGAGACCCACAATATAATAAAGAATCCTTAAAGGGTTAGTTGAAGGATAGGAGGTCTCATCGAGAGCCAACCTATCACATCCATGAATATCTAGTGGTATGACATTATCATCATCTGGTCACCAAACCAAGGAAATGGCTCTCAATTGCATGGCTGAGAGAAAGGGGGTCTCATCACGAGCCAATCTTATCATTTCCACTAGGTGTTTGTGCGTGACATTGCCATCATCTGGTCACCACGCTAAGGCAGTGACCTTCAACCTCTCCTTATTCTATATTGAAATAGAACAAAGAAAGAAAGATAAAAGGAAACTGATGGGCTTGGAAAAAGTGTGTTGTGGATGAAGGTACCACACACCCTCTACAAAGCCACCCATGAATGAGACACTATGACCCCTTGTATGTCATGAGCCATATTCCCATTGAGTCTCAACCCTGACCACTTCATTCATTTTACATGGCTTAGAGAGGGATCTCTTTGAAACTCTCCTTCACCTAGGGAAATATCTACCCAATAGGACACCTCGTCAACCCTCACATATTCAAGCTTGACAAGTCGCATAGTGTCTTTGAGTAATTAATTGTTTGATATAGTGATCTTTGATGCACATGCTTAGATGGCTTATATATTGATTGGATTCACTTATCATGATTTTATGACTTGAGATCCTTGGAGGGAATGCTCATTTTTCTTTGCAGGACCTAGTTGGTGGATAGTTTTGGGAGAATAAGCTTAGCTTGGGCTTCCATGGGGATACAAGCCCACAAGTTGGATGCCAAGGGCCCACATGTCGGATGAGAAAAATCAAACTTGGAAGGCCTTGATGATGACTTGGACGACATAGCCTATCCTAACTTGCCAAACGATTTTCCCAGGAGGGGAAAAACGTCCTCTTTTTTAGGTTGACGTCATGTTTGGGGGCCTAGGACATGGTGGTGAGATGATATGCTTTGGAAATTTGATGTTTTGAGGGGTTTAAGGCTTTAACCATGAAGGAAGACATTTGAATTCTTGACACGTGGCTTTGGGAAGCCTTACTACCCTCCTACATCACCAACAACCTTCTCCTAGTGCCAAAATGTCCCTTAAAGGGGTGACGTCCATGTGAATTAGGGTTTTATTTGTGCAAAAAGTGAATTTTTAAATGAATTGTTTAATAAGGGGGAAATATTAGGGTTGTTGACCCCTAATATTGTGGTTTACCCCTTAATTTGTGGACAAGTCACCTTGGTGACATTTTGTATAAATAAGAGATCATAAGATCATATTTTAACATAACTCTCCCTCATTGTGAGAAGTATTGGTCTGAAATTTTCGCTACACTTGGCTCTATTTGTCTCTTGTGCACTTTTGTAAGGCTATCATGATGAATGGTTGATGGAGGAGTGAGGCGCTAGCCTTGGATGATGTTTTTCTAGCTTTTATGGTGAATTATCTTGGCATATTTCTTGATTTTTGTATGGTATTTTTACTTTTATGCTATCATTTTTTTCAATTCAAGGATTATTGTGCTAGGAGCTAGGTGTGAAGTATAAGGGCATACATCCCCACCATAGTATTCATCATTTTATTGCTTCATCTTATTGATTAAACAAGGGTTTTCTAAGAGAAGTATAAGGGCATACACTCTCTTAGCTTAAACCCTAACTAGAGAAACTTGCCTTGGGAAGTAAAAAGGCGTACACCCCCAAGGGGTAGCTTCTCTAGCTCGTTTTGACTCCATTAACCCAATAGTAAAGGCACTAGTTATAATCTTTTTTGCATTGGAGATATAAAATCATTGCCTTGGGAAATGCAATTTTTGGTCTTTTGAAAGGTTTCTTGCTTGAAGTTGTTTTGCCTCATAGAGAGGAGTCTTCCCCTACTAGGGCGTCCCCTCTCTCCCATTAATTTTATTGTTGTTACAAACCCTAACCTACAGCCATTAGGGCTGATCTAACCTAGATAAACTACTAACCATAACTCCTAAACTAACCCTAGACTACCTCCTAAATTTTGTTCACTTACTCTACTAACTAGGGTGCATCTTTTGGGATAACTATTGGCATATTTTGATGGTGTAATTTGTTGATATAAGTGACTAAAATCTACAGCCATAAGGCTGCAATTTTCTACAGAAAATACATGTTTACAACAGCCATCTTCTCTTGCCTCCTAAGTACCATTTTTCAACCTATATTCATTGTTAATCTTGATATTGATTTACTTAACTAGCTTAACTAGCTTAAATATTTCTATGTTTATTTAGTTTATTTATTTGCTGATATAAACTATCATCTACTGCTGCAAATTAGGGACATAAATCTTAACTTGTTGATCCATACTAACATATATCATTGCAAGTTGTATTTTCTTGTGTCTCGAGCAGGTACAATCATTCGAAGAAGTACTATACCTGTGGGGAAACAATCACTTGAATTACAAGGCATCTATTTCCACTTTTCATTTTACTTAGACTTGACCTCTAGGGGATTCACTTCCATTTCTCTCCATCTCCATCTCAATCCCCCTAGGGTCACCGAGATCACCTCCCTAGAGTGACCTAGTCACCCTTGAAGTGAGGGACCTACATCGAGGTGACATTGGGTGTAGGATTCCCAAGTTGTAGCACTTTCTTTGTGGTTGGGTCAGGATTTTCCCAACCTACAACTTGCGCTATAACAAATAGGATGGTTGTAGCTTTATTGGGATAAAATTCCTTTCAAATTTAACTTAAAATCATCCATATTTACAATCAATGCTAGTTTAGGGGAAATTTTGATCTTGTGTCATCTAGCTTGGAGTTAGGATGGGTCATGTTTGGCTATCAACATGTATCCTTGAATTGTATGCTTCATTATTTGGCACCTAAAACTGATTATTATGTGGATAAGTGTACCTAAGAATTTACTTGAACCTATTATTCCTTAATTGGATTAAAATAAATTCTATAGGATCTTAAGATGGGACAAGTTTAAGAAAAATCCTCTTTTAAGGGCAAGGATTGAACAACCTTTTCAGTTCATGGAAAAGGTTGAATAGGTTTCACAAACCGTTGAGTATTTCAACGTCTATTTGCAACGATTTGTCTGTCTCCAACCTTTGTTCACGGTATTTCGACGATAATTCAATATAAGATGACATGGGCGGCGCCTCTACCACACATTTCAAAAAATATCGCCATCAGCACATGCCATCCCCTGTTTAATGTAAGGATGCAAAGTTGCCTATGGCCTGGAAAAAAAGTTGAAAATGGAGGCCTGTTTGTTTTTGTAGATTCCATCTATTGTTTCAATCTCATGACCTTGTACATTTGTCATATGAATTGAAATTGAGAATGGATCTCCAGTAGACTGCATGCATGGTCATAGGATAAGATTTCAATATACCTACTTCTGCATATATTTTTTGTGACTTCATAGGATGTCTAATTTCTTTAAATATCAACTCTCACCAATTTATTATTAGACCACAACCCATGTAACCCAATTAGAATATAATTTGTTTTCTACCACTAGAGTTATGAATTTATCAACCCGTGTAACCCGATAGAAGATAATTTGTTTTCTACCACTCTCTCTAAGAAATTCATAACTCCAGTGGAAGAAAACAAATTATATTTGGTTGGGTTACATGGGTTGAGGTAGGATAGTAAATTGGTGTAGATAGAGTTGGCTCAAGACCTGCTGGAGGTTGTTGAGGACTCGCGATCCAGAGGACTGGTAAATAAACAACTGAACAGTACCTACATTGTACTGATTCCAAAACATAATCTTCCTCGTCAGTTCTCGGACTTTCGACCGATCTCGCTGTGTAACCTCAGCTACAAGATCATCACCAAGATATTTTCAAACCAGCTACGTCCTCTTCTCTCTTGGGCACTGGAAGAAGAGCAGTTGGGCTTTCTCAAGGGGAGACAAATCCTAGATGTTGTAGGCACTGCTCAGGAGTGCTTACATAGCATAAAAACGAAAAACCTTCCTGCCATCCTACTAAAACTAGATCTAAAACAGGCTTTTGACTGTGTAAATTGGAACTTCCTTCATCTCATCATGATCCAATGTGGATTTGGGGTAGCTACCACAAACTGGATTTTGGGATGCATATCCTCCGCCTCCCTGGCAGTTCTAATCAACGGTGAGGCAACAAAGACCTTCCGCAGCGAAAGAGGACTACGACAGGGATGTCCCCTCTCACCCCTTCTCTTCATTCTGGTCTTAGAATGTCTCAGCATCTTGTTAAAAAGAAGAAAATTAGATGGCAATCTAACGGGAATCAGAGTTTCAAGATTGACTCAAATCTTACATTTACTTTTTGTAGATGATGTGATAATCATGACTTCGGTATCCATGGCTGAATGGAAATAAATCTTCACTGTTCTAAATGCTTTCTGCTCTGTATCAGTCCTAAAAATAAATTATCAAAAGTCTTTTTTCTTGTCCACAGGTGCAAGGGAAGACTTCCTATCGGAGTTAAAAACACTCTTTGGCATTGATTCCCGAGATCTTGAGATGGGATTCACCTACCTCGGCTTCTTTATCAAACCATCAAGCTATAAAGCAAAGGACTGGGGCTGGTTTTTTGATAAGTTTGCACGCAGAATTCAACACTGGTGCAATAGATGTTTGTCCATTGGCGGCAGATATACCTTGATAAAGGTTGTCCTAGAAAGCCTTCCATTGTATTGGATGGCGCTGGCATATATCCCACAATCAGTGCTTTCAAAGTTACGCAAGATGATCTTTTCCTTTCTATGGAAAAATAGCAAGCAAAACAGAGGTCTCCATTTATGCAGGTGGGAAAATCTTTCAAAACCAACAGCACTAGGTGGATGGGGCCTGAGGAACCTGCATCTAGCCTACCTCGCCCTCTCAGAAAATACACTTTGGCACATTCTGATGGATCCTGGCATCTGGCACAATCTTATAAAAGACAAATACCTTGCACACTTGCCGATTCACTCCTGGCTCAGATCTGCCACCTCCTCTCCACAGAGAGGATCACAGACTTGGAAACACCTGCAAAGATCTCTCCCTATTCTCCTACATTGGATCGCTTGGCTGCCTAGAAATGGTTCTGCTATTGAACTTGGTAAAGACGACATTCTCGGCATGGGAATAAAGGCCAAATTCTCGTCTAGATTGCTGGAGCGCTTACATAATTTAGGCCACCATTATCTCTTTCACATAAAATCTCCCCACAGTTGTTGCACTCTTGGCGAATCCTGGAAAACTAGATCCTCGCTATTTTTAGACAGAGAACTCTCGGCGGAATGGATCAGATACACAAATCACCTAAATGAGGCGGGGATCTACCTTCAGGAGAGACCGGACAAGCTCATCTGGACGGGCGGCGACAAATCTAGTTGCATATCAGTCTGAAATATCTACAAAGCATTGACAGAGGACATCTGGCCCACTCGTGATCTGACCTGGCGATTTCGGCTATGGAAGTGGAAGTGTCCGCTGAAGATCAAATTATTCACCTGGCTTTTGACAGAGAACAAATTGCTAGTCTGGGATATCCTCCAAAAAAAGGGCTGGTCAGGCCCAAACCGCTGCATTCTATGTAAGGTGAACAGTGAAACCTCACACCACCTCTTCGTGGGCTGCACCTTTTCTCAGCAAGTCTGGAAACAAGTCACGGAGACACTAACAGTAACCACACAGTGGCAAGGTAACACGGCGTACGCATGCTACAACTCCTGGTGCAAGAAACAACAGTTCTACGCCTCGCTGCCAGCCACTATCTGTTGGTATATTTGGCTGCAAAGGAATGATGCCATTTTTTAGGATAAACTTCCCTTGGCAAACTCTGTGACACACCGTATCCTATCATTTGTCGATCATCCTCCCCCCCCCAACACGGCCCAAAAAATCCGCAGATCAAACACAACTTTACCTTTCGACAAAGCCATCGCCTGGTTCGATGGAGCTACTCAATCAGACGGAACTCTTTGTGGGGCAGGAGGACATATATACATCAACGCACACACCTCCTACAGATGGACGCTCAACGGAGGTCATGGAACCAACACCAAAGCCAAACTTCTGGGGGCATGGGCTTCCCTCATCCTGGCACAAAGGCTGGACATTGAAGAATTGCTACTCCTCGGAATTTCCAAGGTCATTATTGATTGGATAAACGACAAGGTCGAGATCCGATCTGCAGCACTGGAGTGTTGGAAAGAGAGAATCATTGTAGCAACAAGACTCTTAAAAAGCCTCACTGCCATCCATATCTACAGGGATGAAAACAACACAGCGGACCAACTCTCAAAGCAGGCTCTAACCCGGCCTCCTGGTCTTATTACTTTTGCCCGTTGGGAGGATGGCATAGAGGGCCCCCTCATTCAACTCAAACTCTGATGTGTTTGGAGCCAGATCCAATAGCCCACTGGCATTAGAGCCACTGCTCTGGTTACATTTCATTCGGGCTCCATATGACCACTTGGTTTATTGGGACTCTATTTTTTTTGTTACAGTTTCTCCTGGGCCTCTCGGGGTTTACCTGCAATACACACATGAGGGCTGACTCTTTCACGTTTTTTCTTTGAAGAGGACATCGAGGCACTTTCCTTTCCACTGATCATTCTTTTCTTCCAGCGTTTGATCAAGGCAGTTATCTGACAGACAGCCACCTATCTCAGTAAATGAAAAGTCAGTGAGCGGGCATGGTAGTTTTCAGCTCATTCACAAGTCTATTTTTTGCGTGACAGAGTATCTGTACAGGTCTCGAGCTCCCCCAATGAGCATGGATCTTCGTTGTGCAAGTTTATACTATGCATCACTGTAAATTATTTATACACTGTTGTTTATAAATGAGTAACTTTTTCCCGTGGAAAAAAAAAAAAGGATAGTAAATTGGTAAGAGTTGAGCTTTAAAGAAGTTATACATCCTATGAGCTCACAAAAAAATATATATGGAGAAATAAATATAGAGATATAAATATATAAACTTGCTTTTTATTTACATATTCAACAAATACATAAACATAAAATTCATTCATGTTGATTTTATTTAATTTAACATGTTAAATTAGTAATAAAACATTTACGATGTAATTGTATATTATGTGTGAAAACTTAAGTTAATAAAATAAAATGAATGATATTAAAATAATAATAATAACAAAATGAATGATATTAAAATAATAATAATAATAATTAATGTTAAAAAGTTTTAAAAAATTATATTAAATTTTAGTTTTATAGAATTTTAAAAATTAAATAGAATATTTAAAATTTGCTTAAAAAAATAAAGATAATGGTGGTGATGGTGGTCGTGGTGATGATGATGACGACAATGATGACGACGACGACGGGTCTATCGAACTTTAAGAAGGTAAAAGATTACTTTGGTTTCTTTAAAATTGTATTTTTGTGTTCAAAAAGAATTGAGAGAAGCATTCCAAGATCACCATAGTTTTGATGACTTAGGTGTAGATTTTAACCTTGTACAATATTTTACTGCAAACAGATTTTCAATAAAAGAACAAAAAAGATACAATGGAAAATACACACATTACACATAGATTTTTCCCCTGGAAACCCAAACTGGGAAAACCAACATATTTTATATTCATTCATAGTGATACATTGTTTACAATACAATATACATATAGGATCCAGCAGCATCCAAAACCCTAACCCAATGACCTAGATTAGTCAACAACCCTAACTCCTTAACCAGAAATAGAAAACCATCGGTGAAAACCATGTGCCGAAAAACCGCCCAACAATGGACACGAAAATCAAGGTGACATGAAAAAATGAGGAAAAAATGTGACACGTTTCCTAAGGAAAAAAAAAATCTCGGGGGCATTTCCCCCAAACCCCCCTATGCGTCTGGCACTAGAGCTAGTCATGCAAAGAATATAACACATACCCAACATTCTCTCACTTGTTTTTTTCTTTGCATACAGGGGGTTACAGGGTTACATGGTCAACAATCCAGGGCAACAATGCCCATGCTTCCTCTACACCAAGATAACTTCTCAGTGCTCACAGATTTTGTTAATGAATCTGCAACATTCTTCAAAGTGTCCACCTTCATCAGCAACACTTTCCTTTCTTCAACCGTGTCTCTCACAAAGTGATATTGAATATCAATATGCTTTGTCTTTGAATGATAAGACGAGTTCTTCGCCAGAAAAATTTCACTCTAACTGTCACAATATATCCTTACAGCTTGTTGTACCAACCCAATACTTGAACACAATCTTTGTAACCATATTGCTTCCTTACTTGCATGATTGGTTTCCATGTATTCAGCGTATGTAGTTGAAAGTGCCACTACAGCATGCTTTTTCTCATCCAACTGATTTCTCCTCCAAATAGGTTAAACATATACATGCTTGTAGATCTCCTACAATCCAGATCTCCAACCCGGTATGCATCCATAAATACATGTATGTCCAACACTATCCAATCCGGGTCTTCCTTGGTAGCACAATCCATATCTAGCAGTGCCACGCAAATACCTGAAAACCCTTTTTACTGTTGTCCAATGCGCCTTCCCTAGTTTTGACATATACCTGCTCAAAACTCCCACTGCATGTGCAATGTCCGGTCTAGTGCATACCATTGCATACATCAAACTGCCAACTGCACTCGCATATGGAACATGAGACATGTCCTCCTCCTCTTCTTGTGTCTTGGGACACTAATTCACAAATAACTTTACACCAACAGAAATATGGACCTTGACTGGTTTACATTCCTACATATTAAACCTTTGCAATATTGTCTCGACATATTTTCTCTGATTTAACCAGAGTTTCCTATTTTTCTGATCTCTTTTAATTTCCATGCCCAAAATGAAATTTGAAGCACCGAGATCCTTCATGTCAAATTTAGAGGACAATTGAGTTTTCACATACTGGATAATCTCCTTGTTGTTTCCTATCAACAACATGTCATCCACATACAAGACCAAATAGATCAAATGATCACCAATTAATTTAAAATACACGCAGTGATCCTCTTTGCTTCTTTGGAAGCCAAGTACCAGCATATAAGTATCAAATTTTTTATACCACATCCTTGGTGATTGTTTTAAACCATACAGGGACTTTTTTAGCTTGCATACCAGCTCCTCCTTTCCCTTCACAGCAAAGTCTCCTGGCTCCTTCATATAGATTTATTCTTCCAGATCCCCATGTAGGAATGTTGTCTTCACATCCATGTAGCAACAAATAATAGAAATATTATAGAAGTTAACTTGGCAACAAGAGAAACAAATCTCACCAAAATCAATTCCCTCAACCTCGGAATAACCCTTTGCTACTAAATGAGTTTTGTATTTCTCCACTTTGCCTTCTACATTCACCTTCTTTTTAAATACCCATTTGTTTCCTATGGGATTTCTTCCAATCGACAACTCCATTAGATCCTAAGCCTCATTCTTATCTAAGGCTCTCATTTCTTCATCCATGGCACTTTCCATATCTTTCCATCCTCTGAATCCACTGCCTCCCTGGCAGTTCTAGGATCATCATCAATAATACACAAAGTAAAATTTGAACGGAAATCATATGGAGTATACATTTTCGGTATCCTTCTCTCTCGAACCGATCTCCTCAATACTGGAGTATGAGGATCTTCTTCTTCTAATTCTTGTTCTTCTGTAGAGTCTGATTCATCATCCTTTAAATCAAACTCTATTTTCTCTAGTTCTTCCTTACTTGGTATAACTTCAGTTTTAACAACATCCTTCATTTCTCTAAATACCACATTTCTCCTATACACAACCTTCTTAGTTTCTAGATTCCAAATCTTATAACCTTTTAGACCATATTTATACCTAATAAAGATACACTTTTCATCCTTCTTATCTAGCTTACTCTTGTTTTATTTTGG
The DNA here is from genome assembly GCA_009831015.1 of Picea engelmannii. NCBI lineage: Eukaryota > Viridiplantae > Streptophyta > Pinopsida > Pinales > Pinaceae > Picea > Picea engelmannii. Next base: position 91,352 of record ML794703.1, read on the forward strand.
AACATGAACATAGGCCTCATAGCCAAATACCTTGAGATGTGTGAGAGAAGGTTTCTTACTAGTCCATACCTCTTGTGGATTCTTTTCATCCAGCACTAATGAGGGTGATATGTTGACTAGGTAACATGAAGTACCCATTACCTCTGCCCAGAATTATTGCCCTAACCCAGAACCACTGAGCATGCACCTTTCTTTTTCCATCAACGTCTTGTTCATCCTTTTTGCAACTCCATTCTGTTGAGGTGTATATGGAGTAGTATTTTTGCTTTCTATACCGCACTTCTTACAGAATTCTTCAAATTCATTCCCACGGAACTCTCCACTGTTATCTTTCCTCAACACCTTAATTATTTTCTCTGTTTGATTCTCAACAAGAGCCTCAAACTCTTTAAACCTATCAAAGACTTTGGATTTATTCATGAGGAAATATATCTAAGTATTCCTCGAGAAGTCATCTATAAATGAGACATAATACACAATTTTTCCCAATTATGGAACCGACACAGGTCCAAACACTGTTGATACTGAGAGGGGGGTGAATCAATATCAAGTACAATTTAAAACCTTTTTCAACTTATACTTAAACCATTCAACTATATCCAATGAGCAATGAACAATAGTATAAGAGTTACACCAATACACCACAATACACCATGC
>ML794703.1:92751-140034 GCA_009831015.1 Picea engelmannii
AAACAACATGATGTATACTATCCATTTATGGGTGTTGTATATGCATGTGCATTGTCCTTCATGTCCAAATACCTTTATCAATCTTGCGGTCCAAAACCCATGACTAGGGTTGACATCAATGACAACAACCAATCTTCCAACAAACACATCACTGTGAACTAGCTGTAAAATTCCTTTTGCCCTCATTGCACCAGAGGGGAATCTTACCCGATTATGCTTCCCATATACACAATTTTCATAGAAATCAAAATCCAGAGAGCAGTTAGACATACCTTCACCCATACCTTTACCGTGTAGTAGTCAAAGACCCTACTCTCTGATATGCCCCGGTCTTTGATTCCACATCATAACCTTTTCTCCAGAGACTGTAGGAGTTCTTTCTTCTTCAAATCAAATATCAAGAACAATGGAACTATTACACCCATCACTAATAATGCTTCCTTGCAGCTTATACAGAGTTCTAAATCGAACTCCCTTCAGCAAAACCATTTCTCCTCGAACCATCCTGTAGGTTTCCTTTTCAGATATTGTTTTTACCCCTGCATCATCCATTTTGCTTACATAAATAAAATTTATGGCCAATCCTGGGATGTGCAAAACATCAGGTAGTGTTCTAATCCTTCTATATATGAGCCTCAACTTGACTTTTCCTTGACCTATGATTCTGGTTGTTAAGTCATCACTTAGGAAAACATTATCTCCATCATACCTTTCATATTCACATAACCACTTCTTGTGGGGAGTCATATGAAATGATGCACCTAAGTCAACCAACCATGACTCATGATCTTCATGTGTGCTTGAAGAAGCCAAGTATACATCCCCTCCTTCTTCCTTGGAGGTCTTTTCTTCTGTAGAAGAAGATTCTTCACATCCCTTCTTTTTCTCAACTTTAGATCTGCATTGCTTCTTGTAGTGCCCTTCTTTTCCACATCTCTAGCATACCTTTACAAACTTTATGGGAGACTTAGATATTCCCTTAGACTTAGATCTCCCACTTGAGGACTTAGATCTATTTCTTTTCTGGGAGCGTTCTCTTGGAAATATTGCATATGTGTTATGTCCTCCCATGTTTTTCGGTCTCATCTACTCTGACAACAAGGATGAGACCACTTCATCAAAATTCAAGGCAGTTGTATTACTACTTATGGCCACAACCAGACTATCCCATGAGTCTGGTAAATAGCACAGTAAACTGATACAGTTATCTTCATCTGAAATTCTAATATCAACAGATACTAATTGACTTACCACATTATTGAAGGTGTTCAAATGCATTGCCACCAAGTCCCCATCTCTCATCCTCAAGTTATGCAGATTCTTTCTCAGGAATAGTTTATTTACTAGGGACTTAGACTGACACAACTTCCCCAACTTATCCCATAAATATTTGGTTGTAGCTTCCTCTCACACATTTAGTAATACGGAATCTGAGAGACACAATCAGATTGTGCTCTTCACCTTCTGATCCAAATTTTTCCAGACATATGTTGAAGTTCCTATAGGTGTAGTACCTCGATCCACTAATCTATGTCCACCAACAGGTCTTCCATTTTGAGCTTCCACAGCTCAAAACTTTTCCGATTAAGCTTCTCGATCTCCATTTTTGAACTGCTCGCCATTTCTTTTCACTTGAAAAATCAATACCATAGATCTCCCACTGTAACAAGTCTTATCATAGTCCCGAGCCAAACCCTTGATCACAAAGGCATCCCCCTGAAGCCAACAAAGCTCTGATACCAAATGTAGATTTTAACCTTGTACAATATTTTATAGCAAACAAATTTTCAATAAAAGAACAGAAAAGATACAATGGCAAATACACACATTACACATAGATTTTTCCTTTGGAAACCCAAACCAGGAAAACCATCATATTCTATATCCATTCATAGTGATACATTGTTTACAATACAATATACATATAGGAGTCAGCGGAATCCAAAACCCTAACATAATGACCTGAATTAGTCAACAACCATAATTCCTTAACTCGAAATAGAAAACCATCAAAAAAAACCATGTGTCGAAAAACCACCCAACAATGGACATGAAAATCGAAGCGACACGAAAAACGAGGCAAAAATGTGACATGTTTCCTCAGGGAAAAAAAAAACTTGGGGGCGCTTCCCCTGAACCCCCGCACAGGGGGGCTATCACCCCCCTACGCACCCAGCACTAGAGCTATTTGTGCAAAGAATATAACAAATACCCAACATTAGGAGGTTATGAAGGATTGTATTGTGTTAAATAATTTTAAATTGGGATCAAATTTGGGAATGGGCAGGGAAATCTAAGAGTAAGTGGTTTTCATCTTCATCCCTCTTAGTGTCACAAAGATGGAAGATTATTTCATCCCATGATGTTTTTGGAATTGTCCAATGCCCAGTTTCACTATGTATCTCATGAGAGTTTGTTCTTATTTTAGTGATGTTGATTTTCTTCTTTTCACTTCTCAAAACTAAGAGGTACTTTTGATATTATAAATTAAGGTTGACTAGCTCCTTGTAGTATTTTAGTTTCATTTTATCCTCTAATTTTTTATCACACCACATATTCTCCTTAAATTTAGAAGTGATAATGTTTGTAATATTATTGGTATTCTACATGATGGTTTCTTCTTGTATTCCCTAATGATTTATCCAAGATTTGGCATCTTTAGGCCATCCCCGCTTGAGCTACTGGTGGTTTTGGCTAGAGTTTGAAGCAATTCTTGGGAGCCTCTTGTCGACCATGTTGTTTATCTTGTTCTTGTAAGTTAGATATTTAATCATAGTAATGTTCTTGATGGGGGAAAGGCTTTCTTCTATGAGGATAGGATCGGGTGTATTGCCCCTAATTTTGAGATTATAAATTATAAAATTCTTTTGGATTTGTTCTATCTTTCTCCAAGATTATCTAGAGATACTGCAACCAGAGACTTCACATCCATACAAGATAACCACAATGACGAGAGTGTGAAAGAGGCATTTTTTCTTATCCCGAAGCCAAAGGTACATTGATTTACAATTTTTTTCAAGCCGATAATAATATTTCCACCCTCCATTTATCCTTTTCTCAACACTACAGTTCCAATTGAGCTTGCGGTGAATATCGATTCCAAGATATTTGTACGAAGGCACTTCCTCCAAGTTATTGTTGTCATAAACAAAAGTATCGTAAGTGATCTTTTTGGATTTAATTATCATAACCTTTGTTTTGTCAATGTTCAGAGTCATGCCCATACTATAGTAGAAGTCCTTTAGGATTATAAGTTGTTTACCTAGGTCATATGGACTCTTCACCATAAGAACAATATCATAAGCATAAAGAAGAAGGATGATGATTATAATAGCGAGAGTCACGCCAACACAACCTGCATCCTCCAAACAATCTTCTAACTTAACAATATAGATGTCGAAAAGGGTAGAGGATAGGGAGCAACCTCTACCCTTAGTGTTCTTAAAATTGGAAATAATTTGTTCATATAACCTTATTACAGTAGCTCTTAACTCAAAAGGGACTTTAAGCTCTTCACTTTAACACTCAAGTCTCGCTGCACAGAGGGGGTCCCTTGTCCCTCAAACAAGAGGTCTCATGCACCAATTGATATCTAACTTGATCATGACCTTCAAAATAAATTATTGTTTTTATTTTTATTATAAAATAAATATATCTAATAGTTAATATGAAAATTCTATATCAAAATAATAATAATAAATTTTATAAATTTGGTTAAATAAATATGTGATAAGTATTTTATAAAGAAATAATAATATACATTCATAACATAGGAATTACATAATATAAATAATAAATTAAAAAAAAATCCATAATGTTCAAAGTACTTAATCACTTCAACTGAATCAGAAAGCAATCATAACCAGCGCACAGAACTAACAAAACAATGATATATGAATAAGTTCCAAAATTTTATTCCATTCCCATACATTGACCAACAGTTTTCATTCAATAAAAACATGTCCTCCTCCAGACAGCGTTCAGGACTCGGCCGAGTTCTCTTTTCATTCAATAAAACCAGTCCTCGTCCAGACAGCATTCCGGACTCGGCTGAGATCTCTGCCTTTGAGAGTCCTCCCAACGCCTTCATACACAGAAAACGAAGTTATTCCTCTCTGGGCAAGCTGCATGGCAATGAATTCATGAGGTGGCAGCTTTTCAAAATCCTTATCATCATCACTTATCCCATGACTTCTCCTCCCAAAATTCTCACTGTTCTTCTCCTCCCATACCATCTGAGACAAGTAGGGTATAGTCAATGGAGCAGAAGACTGATACCTCGTTCTCCTCCTATTATTATTCTCTTCATGACATGATTCCTTCTGATGAAACTTCACTGATCTCCTTCTATTATTACTACTCCCGTCTTTTCCCATTGATCTGCACTGTGCCACACCATTACACTCATTTTCTTGAAAACCAATTACCTGCTTGGTCCTTGGATCAATAGTACTACCCCATATATCCTCCTCATCAAACTCTTCCATCCCTTCAGAGTTATCAATTCTTCCAGATTGGTGAAACCCTAAGAACTTGTAAATATGAAACCCTAAGAACTTTATTGAGCCAGCAACTTTCTTCTTCTAATCTGGATCAATAGTACTACCCCATATATCCTCCTCATCAAACTCTTCCATCCCTTCAGASTTATCAATTCTTCCAGATTGCTGAAACCCTAAGAACTTYATTGAGCCAGCAACTTTCTTCTTCTAATCTGGATCAATAATACTACCCCATATATCCTCCTAATCAAACTCTGCCCTCCTTTCAGAGTTATCAATTCTTCCAGACCGCTGAAACCCTAAGAACTTGTAAATATGAARCCCTAAGAACTTTATTGAGCCAGSAACTTTMTTCTTCTAATCTGGATCAATAGTACTACCCCATATATCCTCCTMATCAAACTCTTCCATCCTTTCAGAGTTATCAATTCTTCCAGATTGCTGAAACCCTAAGAACTTGTAAATATGAAACCCTAAGAACTTTTTTGAGCCAGCAAATTTCTTCTTCTTTTTTAGAAATTTCAGAAGTCAAATTCTACAATTGAAAATGTCCTGATGAGCTGCAGGAACGAGAACCAGAAGCTCGTGATATTTACAATTTCTACCTTTGATCTTCTCGCTGGTAATCTTCCTGGACCCTACAATCTTTATTCTGCAATAATATGGAAGAGAGAGAGCGCCGTGGCCAACTGCAAATACTTCACCAGATTTGTGATGTCGAAAGTTGCAGGATTCAAATCTTATTTCAAGACAGTTAATGATGACGATGTTGGTTTCTCAACCTCCAATTGAAATCCGATGACGTTAAGGATGAAGTTAAGAGGATAATAGAATAGAATAGACAAGCTGTTTCACTCAGGTTCTCATCTATTGCGTATCTATGGGATTTTGGTTCGAATATTGGTCGTAGAGATAAGATTGCTGAGTCACAAACCGACACAACATTCAGATTGGGATGAGGTGAGAGTGCCCAAGTTATTAGTCCTTGCGTCAGCAGCTACAGGAACGTTTTTTTTAATATTCATTAAGTAATGTAATCAATTAAAATTAATTATTTTTATATATGTTTAAGTTTAATTTATTTGTTTTTTAAACAACACTCTAGGTTAGTTAATAAAAAAAATTATTGTTATTTGGTTTCACTTTCAGGTAATGTCAATAGTGAGCTGCATTTTTTTATAAAGCTCTGCACATTTCACATCATAAATTATAAAATCCAATTTACATTATTATTATAAAGTAAGATAATTATTATTATAACGTAAGATAATGTTAACTTTTCCTCGTTTCACATCAAAAATTATAAAATTCAATTTATATTATTATAAGGTTTAACTTATACTTTAACTTCATAAATTATAAAATCCAATTTACATTATTATTCTAAAGTAAGATAATGTTAACTTTTCCTCATTTCACATCAAAAATTATAAAACTCAATTTATGTTATTATAAGGTTTAACTTATACTTTAAGATCATAAATTATAAAATCCAATTTACATTATTATTATAAGGTTTAACTTATACTTTAAGATCATAAATTATAAAATCCAATTTACATTATTATTCTAAAATAAGATAATGTTAACTTTTACTCATTTCACATCAAAAATTATAAAATTCAATTTATGTTATTATAAAATTTAACTTATACATTAGTGAGCTTTTCAATTTTTTAATATTTTATTTCAAATAAGTTTGACACTTGCAGTAACAAAAAAAATTTGACGTCAGTGACAATCCAGAAAAGGCATTCACATTATAACTTTCAAATTAATACATCTTAATATTTGTACTAAAATATAGTAATTTTCAATGGTGGATCTCTATATCGGTTTCTAATCATTGTTGCTAGACTCCCTTCTTTAACCACAATTGTCATCTCTATATTGCATTTGCATTACCATTGCTAATGTACCTCCTTTTACAGTAATTGTGTGATAAAGTGAATAGTTTGGTAAATTCATTGTTAAGTGAAGTACTGTACAACAAGAGAATTGAAAAACAGATTTCGAGAAGAATGATTTTTCTCACTTCTATTACAATGAATTTGTACAGATACATTTATAACGGATCAATTTACAGGAATGGAAATAACCAGAATCCAATTGGAAATATTTACAAGAAAGGAAAGAATCAATCCAATATCAGAAATAATCGAATTCAGAAAGACTTAGTCCAATATCGAAAAAATCAATCCAGTATCGGAAAGATCCAATATTTCAACACTCCCCCTCAAGTTGGTGCATAGATGTCACACATGCCCAACTTGCCCAAAAACTTTGAGAACACTCGACTTGAAACAGCTTTTGTGAGAATATCGGCCAACTGATCCTCTGATCGAATCGTGGGCAACTTCACAATTTTCTCATCCAACTTCTCCTTAATGAAGAATCTGTTGATCTCCACATGCTTTGTATGATCATGTTGAACCGGATTATGAGCAATATCACGTGTTGCTTTATTGTCACAATATAGGTGAATCGGTTGCCTAGGCAAACAACCCAAATCTCTGAGGAGAAGTCATAGCCACAACACTTCACATATGCCAAGTGCCATACCTCTAAATTCAGCCTCTGCACTTGATCGGGCAACAACATTCTGTTTTTTGCTTCTCCATGTAACGAGATTACCTCCTACAAAGGTGAAATAACCTAAAGTAGACCACCTGTCATCTACTGCTCCAACCCAGTCAGCATCAGTATACGCATCCACGCTTTGATCATCTTCATTTTTTGTGAACAAAATTCCTTTTCCAGGAGCAGACTTCAGATACCTCAAAATGCGCATAACTGCATTCATATGTTGCTCTCCAAGATTATGCATAAACTGGCTAAAAATACTCAATGCATAGGCAAGGTCTGGTCTTGTGTGTGCTAATTACATCAACCTTCCTACAAGCCTCTGGTATCGCCCTTTATCCACTGGTACCTAATGAGACTCAATACATAACTTAAGTGATTCTTCAACTGGTGTATCAGTTGGTTGACATGCTGACATACCAGTTTCCTGTAACAAGTCTAAGGCATATTTTCTTTGAGACAGAAAGATCCCTTTATCACATCAAGATACTTCGATCCCAAGGAAATATTTCAAGGAGCCAAGGTCTTTCATTTCGAATTCTCTAGACAAGTAACCTTGTAGGGCTCTAGACAAGTAACCTTGTAGGGCCTTCCTTTCTTCCGAGTCATTTCTTGTAACCACCATGTCATCCACATATACAATAAGTGTAGTAATCTTACCCTATTGTTTCTTCAAGAGTAAAGTGTGGTCTGAATTGCTCTTATGGTAACCAAAGGCTTTCATAGACTTTGTGAACCTTCTGAACCATGCTCTCGGAGATTGTTTCAACCCATACAATGACTTCTTTAATCTGCACACCTTCCGACTATGCATTTTTGGTATCATGCATCCGGGTGGGAGTTCCATGTAAACTTCTTCAGACAATTCTCCATGCAGAAATGCGTTCTTCACATCAAACTGTTGTAATGGCCAATCCAAGTTCACAGCTAGAGACAACAAAACTCGTACTGTGTTGATTTTAGCTACATGTGCAAATGTCTCTGTATAATCGATCCCATATGTTTGGGTGTACCCTTTTTCCACCAATCTCGCCTTAAAGCATTCAATTGTACCATCTGCTTTGTATTTCACAGTATAAACCCACCAACATCCAACTGGTTTCTTTCCTGGTGGACGGTCAACAAGTTCCCAGGTTTTATTTTCCTGCAAGGATTTCATCTCCTCATTCATAGTGGCTTTCCACCTTGGGTCAGCTAAGGCTTCCTACACATTGTTAGGAATAGATACAGTAGATAATTGATTCACAAATGACTAATTTGATTCTGACAAATGATGGTTAGACACATAATGACTCATGGGATATTTGACTTTACTAGAAATTTCAGGTTCATATGTGGGTTTAGGGATACCTCGGGTGTAACGTTGTGGTAGATGTTTTCTAGGAGCATCCTCAACAAGCAATTGGTTTGGTGTATCAGTTCCCTGTGGTGTGAGGGAACCGGACGGAGGTGGAGCCACAAATTCAGTTTTTGGGTGTTCATCAACTTCTTGAATGACAGTTTCCTAGAGTTCCCCATCTTCAGAGATGTCTAAGTTACCCACACCCAATTATGAATCCACTTCTTGATCAACTGGTTCAGAGAGTTCCCCTCCTTCAGGGATGTCCAACTTACCCCCATCTTTAGAGATGTGAACATCCACATCTTCAGGGATGTCAACATCATAGTCTAGAGTCTGGATTTCATTCTGATACTCCCCCTGAAGTTCAGGTTCAGAGGAAAAATAAATCGAATCTTCATGAAAAACTACATCCAAGGAAATAAACATTCGTCGGGTTGGAGGATGATAGCATCGGTACCCCTTTTGATAATCAGCGTATCCTAGAAAGACACATCGCAATGCCCGAGGAGTGCACTTGTTGCGTTGATTCTTATGGAGGTGTACAAATGCTACGCAACCAAAGACGTGAGGAGGTAAATTTGGGATGGTTGGGGCAATAATTGCTTCAGCGAGAGCCTGGGGTGGTGTCTGGAAATCAATAGTGTTGGAGGGTACCCAGTTGATCAAATGCACTGTAGAGGTAAGTGCTTCTCCCCAATAAGATAACGGCATATGGGCTTCTATCAACGAAGCACGGACAACCTCCAACAAGTGACGATTTTTTCACTCGGCCACCCCGTTCTGCTGAGGTGTATTGGAACAAGTATTTTGATGAATAGTTATGTATGCTTCCAAATACTGCTGAAGTTCAGACTTTAAATATTCGCCTCCATTGTCACTGCGGAGAACTTGAACCTATGCATTGTACTGAGTATGAACCATTTTATGAAATTTTTGAAATAACAAGTTCACTTCCCCTTTAGATTTCATCAAGCACACTCAAGTCGTCCTAGTACAGTCGTCAATAAAAGTAACAAACCAATGTGATCCACCCAAGGTAGTGACTCTGGATGGACCCCAAACATCAGAATGTATGATCATAAAAGGAACCGGACTTTTATTCAAAGTTAATGGAAACGAAGCACGATGGATTTTTGCAAGTTCACAAACATCGCATCGGAAACTAGAAACATCAAATTTTGCAAATAAACTAGGAATAAATTTCTTCAGGTAACCAAAGGAAACATGCCCCAAACGTCGATTCCATAACCAAATTTTAGATTTCCTCTTCTCCCCCTCAGAGCCATCCACTGTGAAAGCTTGACGCAATTTGTCCAAACTTTTTGACACCAAGTCCAAGTAATACAGCTTTCCTCGCCTAACACCACAACCAATCGTTTGCCTCGTTCGGATGTCCTTAAACACACAAAAATCAGGCCAAAAAATTATAACACAAAGTAAGGCAATGGTTATTTGGGAAACTGACAACAAGTTATAATCCAAAGATGGAACAACTAAAACAGAATCTAGATTCAAAGTATTAGTGAGAGGCAAGGTTTTCTCCAATAACTGGGGCTGAAGAACCGTTGGCAGTGGAAACAAATTTTTGTGAGGACGGTTTAAGGGGTGAGACCTGTCTAGAATCAAATGTCATATGATCTGTAGCACTGGAATCAATTATCCATGCACTATTAGAAAAAAGTGTAGACATATTTAAAACCTTGCCACCATTACCTGTCGTTGTTGCTAATGCCGAGATCTATCCCGCAACATCATCCTCTTTCCTTGTTTCAATAACCGCAGCACTGGAGGGTTTTTGGGAATTCCTCTTCCGTGAATCATGGCTATGATCCCACCAATATGGATACCCCACAAGTTCAAAGCAGTGACTTTTGGTATGACCAGTTTGATGGCAATGAGTGCATTTGTAGGAGGATTTATTGACACCAATAGTGGTCTTAGGATGGTTGGGCCTTGTTTGGTCATGTTGGTTTTGAGGAGGTTGGTTCTGATTAGAGTGGTTTCGAGTCACCATGGTTGAAGCTTCAGATTTTTCCGGTTCTCCATTCATCGTTGCCCGTCGAATAGATTCACAGCGAACCAATGCATAACATGCCTCTAGTTCGGGAATAAGACCCTTTCTTAAAATTTCACCACAGATTTGTTCGAAGTCACCATCTAATCCAGCAAGAAAAATGTGCACCCTTTGTCATTGAACTAATTTTCAGTAAGATTCAACATCCTTTGCATTCTCCATGATCACCTTATCACAATGATCTAACTCACTAAAAATCTCGGTTAATTCTCCATAATACACAGAGAGTGTTCTACCATTTTGTTTGGCGGAGAAAGCCCTCTGATTCAAGACAAAAACCTGTAATTCATCTGCTCCATCATAAAAGGATTTAGAAAGAGCTTTCCAAATATCTCGAGTGGTGGGTAAGAAAATGTATCGCTTCATAATTTCTGGGGACATAGACATCAACATCCATCTCTTGACCTTTTGATTGTCTTCATACCACTTCTCATATCCATCATCCTTCTCGGAAGGTGGTTGTGAAGTGCCACGAATAAAGGAGAGTTTCTCCTTCTCAGCAATATGCATCTCCATGATTTGAGACCACATATCATAATTTGTTTCATCGAGTACAATCCCTGCTTTGAATGATGAACCTTTGGATTGGATAATAATGGGAGCAGATTTATTCCCAGATGATTCAGAATCTGAATTGGCCATGATTCAATGAGGGGTACAAATGAGTCAAGTTCTGTCGCTCTAAGAAGACTGGTTGGTTGCCCGAGCTATTTTATGGGCAGAGAGAGTTGAACAACACAATATGCAAAGAAGGGGGCACAAAAAATAAAAGGAGAGCCGACCTTTGAGTAGTTTTCTGGGTAGAGAGGAGAACGACCCAGAACACCACGAAAGAGCCAAGAGAGCCCACGAACAAAGGCAGAGTGAGCACTTCAAAAAGAAATCGACCCTCGAACAGAGGTGTATGTAGTCCATTCAAACAGGGTCGCATACCAAGGAGGATGACACCCTGCAGCTCTGATACCAACTTGAAAAATAGATTTCGAGAAGAATTATTTTTCTCACTTCTATTACAATGAATCTGTACAGGTACATTTATAATGGATCAATTTACAGGAACGGAAATAACCAGAATCCAATCGAAAATATTTACAGGAAAGGAAAGAATCAGTCTAATATCAGAAATAATCGGATTCGGAAAGACTCAATCCAATATCGGAAAAATCAATCCAGTATCAGAAAGATCCAATATTTCAATAATTTTCAATGGTGGATCTCTATATCGGTTTCTAATCATTGTTGCTAGACTCCCTTCTTTAACCACAATTGTCATCTCTATATTGCATGTGCATCACCATCGCTAATGTACCTCCTTTTACAGTAATTGTGTGATAAAGTGAATAGTTTTGTAAATTCATTGTTCAGTGAAGCACTGTACAACAAGAGTGAAGCAAGAACATGAGTACATTGAAGGAAAACAAAGAAAAAAATTAAGTTGTATATAAGTTCTCTTGTTACTTACATCATGTCTGGTGGTACATATTGAGATGGCATTTAAGTCATTGTCTATGTTAGCGCAAGGTGCTTCAATTTACCAAGCAAAAGCATCAATAGTAGTGTATTCTAGTTTTTAATTTATTTTTCTTGATTTTCAACGATATATTTTCTTCCCATTATAATTATAATGAAGTAGAATAGGCTTTCTTTATATAGTTTAATGAATTAGCTATATTTAGTCCCTAGGCTAAGTTGTCTACTCAGTATATGGAGCTCATAGTTTCATTGAGGATGTAAGTGCATACAGATTGCAAACAAAATATTCTAAGTGTCAAGGTACTTTGAAGTTATATATAATATCTACACATTATTATATTAGTTAAGTTACTTTGAAGTTCTTCATAATGCATACATAATATTCTAAGCATCAAGCTATTTTGAAATTCTAAGCATTGTTATAGATATTGATATGCAAATACGTTTGATATAATATATTAAATCACTTGATTGGTTTCAACAATTTGGAAGGGGAACTCCATTGAACAAGCTCTTAGGAACTAGTGTATGAATAAGGATACAAAGAGGTATAAATCTCTCCCTCTAAACATAGCTCGGGGAATCTTGTTGGCATGAAACTCTAAGCTCTTTAAAGAGAAGGATATCATGTCATTGAAATTTGTTATCCAAAGTCTAAACATCCTATCTTCATTTCTTTGATCTAAAAAAAGATGCATCTCAAAACACTTCCCAAGAAGAAATATATAAAAAAAAAAAATTATGAGATTTTTTTATGAAGCATCTCAAGCATCCCCCTAAAAGAAGGGTTGGGTGAATTAATTGTTTTTATATATGTTTATGTTTAATGTTTTTAACTAACACTATAAAAAAAATATTGTTATTTGATTTCACATTCAGGTAATGCCAATAGTGAGCTTGCATTTTTTTATAAAGCTCTCCACATTTCACATCATAAATTATAAAATCTAATTTACATTATTATTCTAAAGTAAAATAATAAATTATAAAATTCAATTTATATTATTATTATAAAGTAAGATAATGTTAACTTTTCCTCATTTCACATCTAAAATTATAAAATTCAATTTATATTATTATAATATTTAATTTATACTTTAATATTAGTGTGGGCTTTTGGATTTTTCAATATTTTATTTCAAATAAGTTTGACACTTGATTACAATTTTTTTTTACTTCATAAAGGCATTCACATTATAACTTTCAAATTAATACATCTTAATATTTGTACTAAAATATAGTAATTTTCAATCGTGGATCTCTATATCGGTTTCTAATAGTTGTTGCTAGACTCCCTTCCTTAACCCCAATTGTCATCTCTATATTGCATTTCCATCACCACCGTTATTGTACCTCCTTTTACAATAATTGTGTGATAAAATGAATAGTTTGATAAATTCATTGTTCGGTGAAGCACTTTACAACAAGAGTGAAGCAAGCAACAACATGAGTACATTGAAGGCAAACAAAGAAACAATAGCTTAGCTTTGTATAAAGAAAAAAAAAATTGTATATAAGTGCTCTTGTTACTTACATCATGTCTCGTGGTACATATTGAGATTGCATTTAAGTCATTGTCGATATTAGTGTGAGGTGCTTCAATATTCAATTTACCAAGCAAAAGTACCAATAGTAGTGGACTCGAGTTTTTAATCTATTTTTCTTGATTTTTGGTGATATATTTTATTTCCATTATAATGAAGTGGAATAGGTTTTCTTTATATAGTTTAATGAATTAGCTCATCTAAATATTTAGTCCCTAGGCTAAGATGCCTACTCAATATATGGAGCTCGTAGTTTCATTGAGGATGTAAGTGTATACAGATGGTAAACAAAATATTATAAGTGCCAGGTTACTTTGAAGTTATATATAATATCTATACATTATTATATTAGTTAAGTTATTTTGAAGTTTTTCATAATGCATACATATTATTACAAGCATCAAGTTATTTTGAAATTCTAAGCATTGTTATAGATATTGATATGCAAATACTTTTGATATAATATTGGTGTTTGCAATGATTGAGTCAGTGATGTCTCTACAAATCTCACTTTGAGAACAACTCTTGCCTTATTATGACATGTGCTTATACTCTAGAAGTTTCACATAATCAAATCATTTGACTGGTTTCAACAATTTGGAAGGGGAACTCCATTGAACAAGCTCTTAGGAACTAGTGTATGAATAAGGATACAAAGAGGTATAAATCTCTCCCTCTAAACATAGCTCGGGGAATCTTGTTGGCTTGAAACTCTAAGATCTTTGAAGAGAAGGATACCATGCCATTGAAATATGTTATCCAAAGTCTTAACATCCTCTCTTCATTTCTTTAATATAAAGAAGGATGCATCTCAAAGCATTTCCTTGAAGAAGAAATATATAAATATTTTTTATGGGATTTTTTTTTATGGAGCACCCCAAGGATCCCCCCAAAGGAAGGGCTGGGTGAATTTTACATCTCTCCCCAACTCACAACATCTCTTTTAAGGTTGGATTGGATAGTGACACAAAACAAATTATGAACTTATGGCTCTAAAATTGATCTTAATGCTAGCTCGGGAAAATGGAATTTCTCAAATCCAAATCTATGGAGAATCTTTGGTTGTGATTCAATGGATGAAAGAAAAAATCAATTTACGTAAATTGGCACTACAACCTCTTTTTCATGACATCCTGATACTAAAATCATCCTCCTCTCACATCTCTTTTATGCAAATTTATAGGGACAAGAAATCTAAAGTGAGCATGTTATCTAAGGATGGAATGGTGCTAGAAAACGGGATCCAGAAGATCACCGAAAAAAATCATGCACGCTACTTTGAATATAAATTCATGATCTTTGGTTCTAAGTTTATTTTGCTTAATTTAGAGATCTGTGATTGATGTATCTCCATGGAAAGGAAGGCTTGGTACCTACAAGAAGATTGGCTGAACTTTTTCAGTGAATAAAGAAGACTATACTTTATTGAAAATTTTGGCAAGAAATGTATATGATGTTTCATTAGTATGGTTGTTAGTCTAAGATTTCCTTTTTGAAAAAAAACTTTGGAACTACAAGTGACAATATTTTGACTAAAGCTACAAGCCAGTAAAGGTAAACTTGAATGCTTCTTAGCATCTACCACTATAATTTTGTTTTTCATAAATTAAATTGCTAGATTTTTTTCCATGATATGTGTGTGTGTGTGCGCGCGTGCGCAAACACAATTTGATATGCATATATTCCCCCTACACTATAATAGCATAGTCCCTCAATAGCATTTTATGTCTTCTTGAATATTTTCAAAAGTGCATGCAATTGAATATTAAAACAACCATTAAAATGTTATTATCAAGTAATACAGTCATAGTTCTCTTCCAATATACAATATATCATTTCATGTCTCACGGGAACTAGCCACTCTATGGATTATYGACCATGTCATATCATGAAATTWACTAACACAAAATCATTATAGTGGAGTGGATGGATTTATCCATATGCATTAACTGTGTCTTTCTTTCATATAGGTTTGTTCTAAGGGTTGGAAAAGGGTATATATATATATATAKAGAGAGAGAGAGAGAGAAAGAGAGATATATCAAATTTTGATCAAAGTTACAGTGTCTTTGATTGAWGGGAATTTTTACTATATAATTGTGTTCTTAGACATTTTAGTCATTTTAAGATAACCCAAATTATAAAATGGTTTAAAAAAATTGAGTAAATCAAAAAGAGAACTTTACCTCACAAAGAAAAAAAAAAATGTTCGCTTAAAAAAAAAAAAATTATCTACTTATTAACTTGTGCCAAGCATATCCATATAGCATGAGCATGTTGATCTATAGGGTTTGTAACCCATAATTTTAATACATTTATTTAAAATAAGTGTTAATATTTAAATAGCTAATAAATATGATGAGGATGAGGATGATTGTTGTTATAGTCCACTAAAACCAACTTTGGTTTATTGGAGCCTAAGAAAAACAATAAGAATTTCCAAAGTTTTGATGTGTTAAAAGGTTAGGAAAATCGGTAGTGACACAAATATTTTGAAATTGAGATCTAATATAGGCATAAACAAGAATTTTAAGATAAAGGGACTTTCATCCCCCGCCTTCTTATTATCACAAAGATGACAAATTCTTTCATCCTAGGGATTTTTACGAACTATCCAACTCCATGTTTCACTATGGAGTTTAAGAGAGTCTATTCGTATTTTAGCAATGTTGATTTTCTTCTTTAAGCTAGTTATATCAAAAAGATACTTTTGATCCTCTAGATTGGAATTAATGACCTCTTATAGTACCTATATTTTCTCTTATCCTCTATTTATTTATTACACCATGATTTCTCTTAAAATTAATATGTGATCACATTTTTAATGGTAGAAATATTCTACAAAGTGACCTCCTATATTCTCTAATGGTTTATGTAAGACTTAGCATCTTTATGCCAACCCCTCTTAAGTGTTAGGTGGCTTTCATTGGATTTTGAAGAAATCCTAGAAAGTTAATTGTCTATCATGTTAATTATCGTGTGTGTGTACATTAGGTATCTAATCATATCTATAATACTCTTATATTATGGTGCATTACAATATAAAATATATATATATATATATATATATATATATATATATATATATATATGGTAGTTTTATTACTAAATAATAACATTTAAAATAAAGAGTATTTAAAAGGAAAATTTGTATTATAAAATATTGTGGCTAAGGCTAAACATTGAAATTACAAAAATTGCTAGCCTTATATTTAAAGCAAAATTGTTAACTCTTTATTCGTCAAAAACAAAGTATATTTATGTCCATAAGAACTACTTCCTAGTGTTTTTTACATGTATATTTTCTATTAAAAAAATCAAAGATTGTTGACTGTGAACATTTGCTTAAATTGAGAACCAAATTGTTTAGCATGTTACACTCCACTTCTAGGGAGTCAATTTCTTGTTTCTGTTGAGCTAAAATGTCCATGATTATGGAATTTTGTGTAAAACACTAGTGTTCATTCTCATGTAATTTGGATGTAACTAAGAAATCAGAGGTCGTGTTGCAGTAGATTGATTGTTCATGCCTAAAGGGGACACTTTGAATATCTTGGGCTTCCCTATAATCCAAAAGATCAATACCAGGGCTACCAATTATTGACTGAGATGGTCTTAAATTTCAACTTGTGACTATGAAACTAGGACACTAGATATACCCTATTGTTAACCCATTCTGACAAAGGCACCAAGTCGCTTGACACACTGATGAAACCAGAGAATTGTATGAAATGCAGAATGAAGACACCAAAACCCTAGAAAATATGCCTCGATCAGCAAAAGGAAAAAGACCCCTGAATTTCACCCCCAAAAGAACAATATCAAAAGCACCTTGAATACCCAAAGAATGGACTAGGCCCATGGGCTCAAATACACAATGAAATTTCAAAAGCCAACATGAAATTTCAACACACAAAACCCAAATTCTAGAGGCTAAAGCATTGAATAAATACTAGAAGTGGTCTAAACCAAAATCTTGTAAATATAAATTTCATAGGACAATACACAAACTGGGGGAGGTTCTTACCAATCTGATGCCAAGACATGAAACCTTGCTCCAGTCTTCAATGCACACCTTGAGCTCAAATTCCATTATCCCACCACTATAACAATAAACCTTAGCACATCGTTCAAAGGACAAGTCGAAATTAAGAATGAGCATGTGAAAAATAGATGCACGGGTCATTTTGTATCCTCGCACTTCAAATGCAATCCAAAGCATTTGATGATGAGACATGTAGTTCATAAATGAGGTGATATATATGCTTCCATTAATGTAATGTGCTTGATTATGGAATTGGAGGGTAATACAACACCCATTTTTTTAACACCCCAACTTTGAGACAAGTGACCTCATTTTCTCAAGCATCTCTTTGATGATTGTGATCTTAAGGAACTAGGAAAAATGAGACTTCCTTGTGAGAGAAAGCTATAATAGAATCAATCTTGTTATTTAAAAAAATATTTCAATAACATTAAAGTTTAATAATTAAACTTAATCATCAATAACTATCAAACTCTTAATTCACAATTCAATTTATAAAAATAAACCCTAAAAAAATGCATAAGGTTTTGCTGGATTATTTCATAATTCCTTGAAACCCCATGCAAAACTCATTTCCATTTTTCTTCCATAATAAAGAATAATCCATGCACTTGCCACTCCTGGTAAACAATATATATATTTTTAGTTAAAATTTTAATGTAAATATTCCATCTTAAAAATACAATTTCATTCATTCTTTTAGAATTTTATGAAGTCTTTGGCTTCATTTGTGAGGCGTGGATACATCAAATTGGTGCCCGACCAATCTGTATGGAAAATGTGCATTTTAAATAAGTTTTGTAAACTACCATGTAGATAACTTGTTCATTTAGATTCTTATATGTTTTCTTTAGTTTATTTATATTATTATGTTTTTTTTTTAAATTATTTATATTGTTTTGTTTTGTTTTTTTTTTTAATTAGATATAGAATTTTAAGACAACTTTCATGTAATATTATTATGTTTGTTTTCAAGTTGGATATGGATTTTTAATATATGTAATATTTTTTTTTTGTTTAAATTGAATATAAAATTTTAACATAATATAAGAAGGATTATGACTTTACAAATAAAAAGAGGAATGGAGAAAAAGAAAAAAAGAATATGTGTTATTTATCAATTTTTTTTTAGATTAGAGAAGCGATAAAAAATTTAAAAAGTGAACATTCTCCTAATATGTTTTTAATGTTCATTTATTAAATTTTTTAATATAAATAATTTTTTTTTAAAATAAACAATCATAATATTTATTTTAAAAAACTTAATATAAACCATTTTTTTTTAAATTATAAAAATTTATTTTATTATTTAATATAAATAATTAAAAAAAAAAAAAACAATTTATTTTTTCATTTAAAAATTTTAGTTTTTGTTTTTTTTTTTAATATTAGCTAAAAATAATAAAAAAAAAGAAAAGATGTAAATCCATGTTTAACCAAGAAATCCATGTAATTGATTAATGTTTATAAGAAGTAATAATTGCATGATGGGTTGATTTTCCTATTCTCCCAATAGAATAGTAATTATAGATTGAAGTTGTACCAATAAGATTAGATTATAACTCATAACTAACATAAGCTTTTAATTGATTACAAATTGCATTTTAAAAAGTTCTATGTAAGAAAATTATGAAAAACTATATATTTTCACAAAATAAGGTAGTAATGGAAAACTTAAAATAGATTGTTTGTTTTATACACTTAGTTAAAGACCTTCTCATAATTTTATGATAGATCCAATTTAAATTAGTTAGAAAAAATAAGATAGCAATGGAAAACTCAAAACAGATTGTTTGTTTTATATACTTAGTTAAGACTTTTTTTATAATTTTATAATGGATTTAATTTAAACTAATTATTTAATTGAAAATTGTACCAAAAAAATAGTAAAAAAAAAAAGGTAAATGCATATGGTCAACAAGGTAAATGCAAATGCATGTAGGATAAAAAAATGGAAAATATGTATTTAATTAACCAATTAGTTAAATTAGTTAATTAATTAAACAATTAAAGAAAAAAAAAAAATGCATATGGTCAACAAGGTAAATGCAAATGCATGTAGGATAAAAAGATGAAAAATATGTATTTAATTAACCAATTAGTTAATTAATTAAACAAGTGAGAAAAAAAAAATTGCATCCACATAGAAGGACACATAGAAGGACACTCATGAGACTATACTAAATGGAAAAATGAAAGACACTCATGAGACTACTAAATGGAAATTGTTGAGGTGTGATAGCTTTAGCTTTGGGACAATATCGAGCGAGTCTTTAAAATGCCTTCATCTAATTAGAAGGCCACGGTGTGATAGGGATCATACCATACAAGGCCATAATGTCGAAAGAACATACCAGGTATAAGTTGTATAAAATTACAAGGGAGGGTTACACAATGAGGAATGAACAACCTTAACAAATAATGGCATAAATACATAGACTTGTTATATTTTTTCAATTATTTTGGATAAAATGTATAGTTTGTGATGTGAGGAAGACATAAGGATTTTTTAAATAAATATTACATTGTCCATGAAGTACTACAAATGCAAAGTTAGAAAGACCACAATACAAAGTTAGTGTTTTGGCATAAAATGATAACTTTATGTTATTCGATTACAAATCTAAAGTTAAAAAAGGTTTAAGGTCTTATTTAGGTTATAAGTTTACAAATCTAAAGTTAGAAAATGTTCAGGAGTGTAATTTCAAAGTTAGTGTTAAGATTACTAAGTTGTAAATAAGAACAAAGATCATGTTTTTTTGGATTAAGCAACCTATCACTCAATATTATGAAGATGAAGATGTTAAAGAAATTAATATGTAATTTGTATATATAAATGTATATGTGTGTGTTAATTGGATTTAGTTCCACCCAAGTTTAATTTAGGTAAATGATATGTTGAACTTTTAAGTAGTAAATTGTTGTAGTGACCTTAAGCTCTATATTGACAAACCCTCAAGATTATGTAAATATCAATTTACATTGGGTACCATCTTTAAAATGACAGAAAATAGAGGTATTTGAAGATATATGTATTTCTCATACATACATATGTGTATATATGAGAGAGAGGAATAAAAACATATATTCTTACAAATAAAAAAAATATTTATAATAATATTCCTCATAATATATATTTATTCCATTATTATTTATTTTATATTTGATGTAATTCTAATAAATATTGGAAAAGCATACATATATCACACAAAAGTTTTATTTACAATTATATTCCTCATAATATATATTTATTGAGTTATTATTAATTATTAAATTATTATTCATTTTTTATATTCAATAGAATTCTAATAAATATTAAAAAAACAAAAATTAAAATACATAAATATTAAATAAATTAACAATAATAACATTAATATTCATATAATAAATTAATAATATTAACATTAATATTCATATTTATATCATCCATTTTAATTCTCATATTATTATTGTAACGTCCCCGGCCACCAATCTACTTGTCGGGCAACGCTACCATGCGAAAACATTCTCATATTTATATATATAACATGCATATTAAATCTAATTAACAGATTTAATCAAACAATACAGAGTAAGCACATGATTACTGCTAATATACATCATCAAGGACATTAACAATAACTCATATGAGCAACAAAATACATGATAACATATAAGCATCACAGGCATGCAAAACATAATATTAAGCACAAACTGATACTTATCTTTGAAACTGTGGTAATTCCACCAACCACGTGTAGACCTTCCACGAACCTCCCAACCTTAGACCTTATTGCTCATCACGCTCAATAGTGGGTCACCCCCAAGCTGGGACTAAGCTCCACCTAAGGTAAGGGAATGCTAGACTAGGCTGAGGTTACAGGAAAAACTGCACAGAGCAACCGAAAGGATTCTCCCCAAGAGCCTTCTTACACCCACTGCTAACATACTCTCATTCCCCACATCCCTGTTCCACTTGGGAATATACACCTTCACAAGCACAGTCCATTGGTGCTTCGCCTCCCTCTCTGGGCCTCAGCAACAGACCGGATCAGGAATTCTCAGAGCTCTATAGCTGGTGTTGGACTCACTCTAGGAGAAAACCACTTCCCAACAAGCTCTCTCACCTGGAGAGAGATGCTCACAGGCCTGACAACCTGCCTCTTCTACCACGGGCCTGACAACCTGATTCTCCAACCAGTCTTCAACTCATTTCCCGCAACGGTGACAGTCGCAACAGTAGATGGGCATAAGTCCAAAAATGGAAATGGCCTGATGCCAGACACAGAACGCTCAAACGATTTCCTTGGTGTCGGGTTCCACAAAAGACACATAACAGTTCACCCCTTTCGGTTCTCAGAATTGTGGGAGGGTAAAAACAACAGAGGTTCCAAAGCAAGGGAAAACGATTTTCAAACAGAGGATCTGGAAACTGGCAGCACAGATGCAACAACGGAGGACCTCCCAAACTCCCACGGTTCAGACATCTCACGCCCGAATGGAGGACAAACCCCCTCCACGGCTCAATATTTGGGTTAAATTGCATGTGTCAGGGCCGACACATGTCTCCCATGAGGCTGCATGCGCTCCATCATCCTATGTTCCCTTTTGCACATGTTTCCCCTTCCAGGAACTTAAGATAAAATCATGTTTTGTCACATAGCTTTTGTAATAATAATAAATTATTATTACCAAGGACTTAAGCCCCCAAGCTTAGCCCCTAGGCTCAACACTTAGCCTCTCTTTCCAACCTTTCAGCCCCTTTTCCCTTACCCACTATGTGGAAGCTTAGTCCCCCATCACTCTTTCTTCGCGGTCAGTCTGCACGCAGCAATTTTTATTTTTTTATTAATGTTTTGCATAATACATATACAAAAATAGGCATCATGGCCTTAACACTTAGGCTCTCTGGCCTAATAAACACATCAGCCTACCAACTTATCAATACTCGGCTCACCAGCCTACAAAAAATGATTTACAATTCATAAACATGATTACAACAGGGTTCATCCTTGGGGATATTAAAATCCCCTCCCCTTGTTTTTGCACTGTCCTTAGTGAAACTTTTACACAACATCAACAAGATTTTTCAAAATCTTCAAAAAGATGCGGGTATTCTACCCGCATAGCATCCTCATGCTCACATGTCGCATCCTCAGGACCATACCAACTCCACTGGACCTTTACAAGCCATATGGCTCGATTCCGGAGATGTTTGCTTTTCCGATCCAATATGCACACAGGATGCACTTGCAGGACACCTTCTTGCTCCACCTGAATCACATTCCAATAAATTACATGATTAGCATCAGGTATATATTTATTAAGCAATGAAACATGAAACACATTATGTACAGTCATGGATGCAGGTAATGCAAGCATATATGGAACTGGCCCAATCCTTTCTAGGATTTCAAATGGCCCACAAAATCTGGCTGCCAACTTGGCGCAGTTTCCCAGCTTCAGGGAACTTCTATTGGCTTTCACTTTCAGGAAAACATGATCACCCACTTTAAACTCTTTATGGGTTCTTTTCTTATCAACATAACTTTTCTACCTGTCTTGGGTAGCCTTTAAATTCTTCTTGATTTTTAGCATTTGTTCTTCCATTTCCTTGAGCAACTCTGGCCCAACTACTACCCTGTCAGCTAGATTATCCCATCTTACTGGAGTATTGCACTTTCTTCCATAAAGTGCTTCAAATGGGTTCATCTTCAATGATGCTTGATACCCATTGTTTTAGGCAAATTCTACCAAGTGCAGGTAGTCTTCCCATTTTGATGGTTTGTCCATCACATACATCCTTAGTGTGTCTTCTATTACTCTATTCACCCTCTTTTTTTGTCCATCAGACTCGGGATGATAAGTTGTATTGAAATTCAGATTCATTCTGAACCCTTTGAATAACCCTTTCCATAAATTTGAGGTGAATTTTGGGTCTCTGTCGAACACAATTGTCTTGGGAATCCTGTGCAATCGTGCCACTTCCTTCATAAATATGTCAGCAACATCTGTTACCTTGTGAGTAGTCTTTAATGGAATGAAATGGGCAGCTTTTGTAAGCTTGTCCACCACCACCATAATTGAATCGTGCTGCTTGTCGGTCTTGGGCAATCCTGTGATGAAATCCATTGTCACCACTTCCCACTTCCACTCAAGAATGGGTAAAGGTTGCAGTAACCCTATTGGGTGATTGTGCTCCTCTTTAACCTTCTGGTGCTCCATACATCTGTTGTTGTATTCATAAATCTCCTTCTTCATACCTCGCCAAAAGTAATGGCTCCTGATCGTTGCTACGATTTTCTGATATCCAGGGTGCCCTACATAAGGCACATTATGCATTTCATGCAAAATCATACGTTTCAAGTTCTGGACATTAGGTACATAAATTATTTTCTTGTACAGAAGTATTCCATCGGTTTCCAATTTATAATTTTCCACTTTCTGTGGCATCCCACCTTGTTGTAGCTTTACCACCAGCTCCATGTATTGCAAATCTGCACTTGCATCTTCCAAAATTATACTCTTTACATCAGTTCGGTACATGCTAATGGTTGTAGCATGTAATTTGT
The DNA here is from genome assembly GCA_009831015.1 of Picea engelmannii. Classification (NCBI taxonomy): domain Eukaryota; kingdom Viridiplantae; phylum Streptophyta; class Pinopsida; order Pinales; family Pinaceae; genus Picea; species Picea engelmannii. The sequence goes on from ML794703.1 coordinate 116,866, forward strand.
GTGCTCTCCTGCTGAGTGCATCGGCCACTTTATTTTCCTTCCCTTTGATATACTTGATATCAAAATCGTACTCACAAAGAAATTCCAACCACCTACTCTGCCTAACGTTTAAGGTTAGTTGATCAAACAAATACTTCAGACCATTGTGGTATGTTCTCAATTCAAACCTCCTTCCCATGAGGTAATGTCTCCATTTCCTCAAAGAATGAACGATGGCCACTAACTCCATATCATGAGTTGTGTAGTTCCTTTCATGCTCTTTGAACTTTCTGGATTCATAACAAATTACGAATCCATTCTGACTGAGGACTCCTCCCAGTCCTTCTTTGCATGCATCTGTGCACACCACAAAGTCTTCATTTTGATCTGCAATCCTCGGGATTGGAGCACTGGTTAACAGTTGCTTCAATTTCTGAAATCTTTTCTCACGATCTTTTGTCCATTGAAACTTCTTCTCCTTCCTTTGCAAGGAAGTGATAGGGTGAGTTATCCTTGAGAACCCTGCGATAAATCTTCTGTAATAGCCATCTAGACCCATAAAGGATCTGACTTATGTCACGTTCCTTGGTGCTGACCATTGCCTGATGGCCTTAATTTTCTCATGATCCACAACTATCCCATCCTTCGAAATAATATGCCCCAAGTAGTGGATCTCCTCCTGATAAAATGAGCACTTGCTCAACTTGGCATATAGTTGGTGCTCTCTTAACACCTGCAACACCATCATAAGATGATGTTCATGCTCTTCCTTTGACTTGGAATACACCAGAATGTCATCTAGGAAGACTATGACAGACTTGTCCAGATAGTCCCTGAATACACCATTCATCAAGAACATAAAAACAACAGGTCCATTTGACAGTCCAAATGGCACCACTGTGAAATCGTAATGACCATACCTTGTTCTAAAGGCGTTCTTGTTGATGTCTTCATCCTTTATCCTTACCTGGTGATATCCCAACTTGGGATCTATCTTTGAAAATATCTTCGCATCCTTCAATTGATCGAAGAGGTCATCAATCCTCAACAGAGGATACTTGTTATTTACAGTCACTTTGTTCAATTGTCTGAAATCGATACACAATCTCAACGTTCCATATTTCTTCTTCACAAACAGAACCGAGGCTCCCCAAGGTGACACACTTGGGCGTATATACCCCTTCTTCATAAGCTCTTCAAGCTGCAATTGTAACTATTTCATCTTTGGCGTACTCATTCTGTAAGGAGATTTCGACATTGGAGCTGCTCCAGGCATCAAATTTACAGAGAAGTCAATATCTCTCTTTGGAGGAAGTCCAGGTACCTAATGAAATATATCTTCAAACTCTTTTAGTACTGCATGGTCTTCAATACCTGACACCTTATCCTTAGTTGTTTCCTCCACATGGGTTGCAAATAATTGACAACCTTTTCTGTAGCACTTCTTCAGTTGCATTGCTTAGATTTCTCTGATAGCAATAGCTCTAGGAATTCCTTGGACTGTTTTATGATTCCCTTCCTCATCCAGGCAAGTGAATGCCTTATTACGATAGTCCAAGATGGCATGGTGATGGTCCAACTAGTCCATCCCAATTAGACAGTCATAAGACCCTAAAGGCAGAATATTCAATTCAGCCTTTGTACTCAGTCCATTCATGTCTACTGGACAGGACTTAACCAACTCAGTTACTTTCCTCTTGGTTCCTGTAGCCAACTGCACTAACCAAGATTTTTCATGTTTGCTTCTCGGCAATTGCAAACTTTCCACCACTCTAGGATCTACATAACTATGGCTAGCCCCTAAATCAATTAAAATAGTAAAGGCATGGTTGTTGATCATAACTTCTACTTCAATCATGTGCGATTGAAATTAAGCTTGCTTGTTGTCCAGGGCCACATATATCCTTGGTATTCTACTGCCCATGTCCTCTACTGTTTCAGCTTGCTGAACATTATGGATAGTTCTCACTTTGCCATTTTTGTGGGGACAATCTATGTACTTATGGTTTCCCTGACAGCCCCAACACTGAATGGGCATTTTTCTTGGCCTTTGTTCCCCTACTTCAGCCATTCTCAACTCTCTAAACATTGGTGTTTCTTGAGGATTGTTTCTGAAAAAGGGAGTTTTGTTTCCCTTCTGCCTCTGCTCTTTCTTAAACTTCTTCTATTCATCCCAAGCCTTCTAAAACATAGGCTTTTCTCTTTGTTGTTCGTATAAACATTTCTCTCTTCTTATTGTTTCTTCCATTGTCTTGGGGTCATCATACTGGATCTTGTCCCCAATGGAAGATGGCAGTCCACTCAAATGCCTTTGAATCTTGACATTCTCCTCTTTGATGAATGAAACATACTTCAGCAATTCTAAGAACCTGCGTTCATACTCATCAATGGTCATGTTGCCTAGCTTGAGTTCAAAGAAATTTTTCATCTTCTTGTCATAATATCTCTTAGTCAAGTATTTCTTCTCGAAATACCTCTTGAATTCCTTCCAAGTGATATCTTTCTCTCTAATGTGTTGCACCTACACAAGTTGATCCCACCACATGGATTCTTTTCCTTTCAGTCGATACATCGCAATTCTTCCTTCTGCATGAGAGGAATAATTCTGTAGTTGGAAATATTTTCTCATGCCAAGCAACCATGTCTCGGCATCTTCCTCCTTCTCATGTTCTCCATCAAACGTAGGAGGCTTAATCTTGTTCATCTCTCCCTTCAATTCATCCACTCCAGATATCCTGCGCTTTCTGGTAGGAGATGGGCTTGAACCATTGTGTGTCCTTCTCTTGGAGCGATCTTGGGAGAGATGACAGTGTCTACCTACACTCCTTGACCTGTATGCCAATTACTATACCAGAATATTATTTAACCTTAGGATAGTATTCTCTGTATATTAATATGGATATAATATACTCATATATACCATATATATTAATATATATAGTCAATATATATTAACCTTAATAATATATTATATCTATACCTATATCGGGCTATTAATATACTATATAGGTATAAATACCAATCTTATAAATTAATATTTAATATGTACTATACAGGTATAGTAAATATTACCTATACTATATAATACTATAGGTATGTAATATATAATATAGTATATTATATTATACTATATTATATATTCATACTATATATGGTATTAATACCAAGGTATATTAGTATACTATACTATACCTATATATTAATATATAGGTATTATATTATTAGTATATTATATATATCCTATACTATATATAGGATATATATAATATCCCACTCATAATAGAGCATATAGGTATATATAGGTATATATAATATAGTATAATATATACTATTATAGTATATAGTATATTATTATATACTATATATATTATTAATATATATACTATTATAATGTATTAATATATTAATATATTAGTATAATAATATATATTATTATATTATTATACTAATATATTACTATACCTATATTAGTAGGCTAGCATATAAGTATATATTAATATTAATATATAGTATTAATATTATACTCCATTACTATATCAGAATACTATTTAACCTTAGTATAGCATGTTCTTGGAATTGTTGAAGTATGTTTCGTTCATCAAAGAGGGGAATGTCAAGATTCAAAGGTATTTGAGAGGACTGCCATCTTCCATTGGGGACAATATCCAGTATGATGACCCCAAGACCATGGAAGAAATGATAAGAAGAGAGAAATGCTTATACGAACAGCAAAGAAAAAAGCCTACCTTTCAGAAGGCTTCGGATGACCAAAATAAGTTTAAGAAAGAGCAGAGGCAGAAGAGAAACAAACCTCCCTTTTTCAGAAACAGTCCTCAAGGACAAACAACATTTAGAGAGGTAAGAATGGCTGAAGTAAGGGAACAAAGGCCAAGACAGATGCCCATTCAGTGTTGGGGTTGTCAGGGAAACCATAAGTACAGATATTGTCCCCACAAAAATGGCAAAGTGAGAGTTGTCCATAATGTTTAGCAAGTTGAAACAGTGGAGGACATGGGTAGTAGAATACCAAGGATCTATGTGGCCCTGGACAACAAGAAAGCTGAATTTCAATCGCACATGATTGAAGTAGAAGGTATGATCATCAACCATGCCCTTACTATTTTAATTGATTTAGTGGATAGCCATAGTTATGTATATCCTAGAGTGGTGGAAAGTTTGCAATTGTCGAGAAGCAAACATGAAAAATCTTGGTTAGTTCAACTGGCTACAAGAACCAAGAGGAAAGTCACTGAGTTGGTTAAGTCATGTCCAGTAGACATGAATGGACTGAGCAAAAATGATGAATCGAATATTCTTCCTTTAGGGTCTTATGACTGTCTAATTGGGATGGACTGGTTGGACTAGCACCATGCCATCTTGGACTGTTGTAATAAGACAGTCACTTTCCTAGATGAGAAAGGGAATCAGAAAACAGTCCAAGAAATTCCCAGAGCTGTTGCTATCAGAGAAATCTCAGCAATGCAGCTGAAGAAGTGCTACAGAAAAGACTATCAATTATTTGCAACCCATGTGGAGGAAACACCTAAGGATAAGGTGTCAGGTATCGAAGACCATGTGGTACTAAAAGAGTTTGAAGATGTATTTCAAGAGGTACCCGAACGGCCTCTGAAGAGATATATTGACTTCTTTGTAAATTTGATGCCTGGAGCAGCTCTACTGTCGAAAGCTCCTTATAGAATGAGTACGCTAGAGCTGAAAGAGTTAAAATTGCAGCTTGAAGAGCTTCTGAAGAAGGGGTATATACGCCCAAATGTGTCACCTTGGGGAGCCCTGGTTCTGTTCATGAAGAAGAAATATGGAATGTTGAAATTGTGTATCGATTTCAGACAATTGAACAAAGTGACTGTAAATAACAAGTATCCTCTGTCGAGGATTGATGACCTCTTCGATCAATTGAAGGATGCAAAGATATTTTCAAAGATAGATCCCAGGTCAGGATATCACCAGGTAAGGATAAAGGATGAAGACATCAACAAGACCGCCTTTAGAACAAGGTATGGTCATTACGATTTCACAGTGGTGCCGTTTGGACTATCAAATGCACCTGTTGTTTTTATGTTCTTGATGAATGGTGTATTCAGGGACTATCTGGACAAGTCTGTCATAGTCTTCCTGGATGACATTCTGGTGTATTCCAAGTCAAAGGAAGAGCATGAACATCATCTTATGATGGTGTTGCAGGTGTTAAGAGATCACCAACTGTATGACAAGTTGAGCAAGTGATCGTTTTATCAGGAGGAGATCCACTACTTGGGGCATATTATTTCGAAGGATGGGATAGTTGTGAATCCTGAGAAAATTAATGCCATCGGGGAATGGTCAGCACCAAGGAACGTGACAAAAGTCAGATCCTTTATGGGTCTAGCTAGCTATTACAGAATATTTATCGCAGGGTTCTCGAGGATAACTCACCCTATCACTTCCTTGCAAAGGCAAAAGAAGAAGTTTCAATGGACAGAAGATTGTGAGAAAAGCTTTCAGCAATTGAAGCAATTGTTAACCAGTGCTCCAATCCTGAGGATTGCAGATCCAAATGAATACTTTGTGGTGTGCACAGATGCATGAAAAGAAGGACTGGGAGGAGTCCTCAGTCAGAATGGATTCGTAATTTGTTATGAATTCAGAAAATTGAAAGAGCATGAAAGGAACCATGCAACTCATGATTTGGAGTTAGCGGCCATCGTTCACGCTCTGAGGAAATGGAGAAATTACCTCATGGGAAGGAGATTTGAATTGAGAAAAGACCACAATGGTATGAAGTGTTTGTTTGATCAACCAACCTTGAACGCTAGCCAGAGTAGGTGGTTGGAATTTCTCTGTGAGTACGATTTTGATATCAAGCATATTAAAGAGAAGGAAAATAAAATGGTTGATGCACTTTGCAGGAGAGTACATGAATTACATGTTACAGCCATTAGCATGTACCAAACTGATGTAAAGAGTAGAATTTTGGAAGCTACAAGTGAAAATTTTCAATACATGGAGCTGGTAGCAAAGCTACATCAAGGTGGGATGCCACAGAAAGTGGAAAATTATAAATTGGAAACCGATGGAACACTTTTGTACAAGAACAGAATTTATGTACCTAATGTCCAGGACTTGAAACGTATGATTTTGCATGAAATGAATAATGTGCCTTATGCAGGGCACACTAGATATCAGAAAATTGTGGTAGCATTCAGGAGCCATTACTTTTGGTGAGGTATGAAAAGGGATATTGTTGAATACATCACCAGATGTATGGAGTGCCAAAAGGTTAAAGTAGAGCACAGACACCCAGCAGGGTTACTGCAACCTTTACCCATTCCTGAGTGGAAGTGGGAAGTGGTGACAATGGAATTCATCACAGGATTGCCCAAGACCGGAAAGTAGCATGATTCAATTATGGTGGTGGTGGACAAGCTTACGAAAGATGCCCATTTCATTCTGTTAAAGACTACTTACAAGGCAGCAAATGTTGTCGACACCTTTATGAAGGAAGTGGCACGATTGCATGGGATTCCCAAGACAATTGTGTCCGACAGAGACCCGAAATTCACCTCAAATATCTGGAAAGGGTTGTTCAAAGGGTTCTGAACAAATCTGAATTTCAGTACATCTTATCATCCTGAGTCTGATGGATAGAAAGAGAGGGTGAACAGAGTAATAGAAGACACGCTAAGGATGTATGTGATGGACAAACCATCAAAATGGGAAGACTACCTGCACTTGGTAGAATTCGCCTACAACAATGGGTATCAAGCATCATTGAAGATGATCCCATTTGAAGACCTTTATGGCAGAAAGTGCAATACTCCAGTAAGTTGGGATAATCTAGCTGACAGGGCAGTAGTTGGGCCATAGTTGCTCAAGGAAATGGAAGAACAAATGCTAAAAATCGAGCAGAATTTAAAGGTTTCCCAAGACAGGCAGAAACGTTATGCTGATAATAACAGAACCCACAGAGAGTTTAAAGTGGGTGATCATGTTTTCCTGAAAGTGAAAGCCAATAGAAGTTCCCTGAAGTTGGGAAACTGCACCAAGTTGACAGCCAGATTTTGTGGGCCATTTGAAATCCTAGAAAGGATTGGGCCAGTTGCATACATTTTTGCATTACCTGCATCCATGACTATACATAATGTGTTTCATGTTTCATTTCTTAAGAAATATATACATGATGATAATCATGTAATTTATTGGAATGTGATTCAGGTGGAGCAAGAAGGTGTCCTGCAAGTGCATCATGTGCGCATATTGGACCGGAAAAGCAAACAGCTCTGGAATCGAGCCATAGGGATTGTAAACGTCCAATGGACCTGGTACGGTTCTGAGGACGCGACATGGGAGCATGAGGATGCTATGCGGGCAGAATACCTGCATCTTTTTTAATATTTTGAAAAATCTTGTTGATGTTGTGTGAAAGTTGCACTGAGGATAGTGCAAAAATAAGGGGAGGGGATTGTAATATCCCCAAGGACGAACCCTGTTGTAATCATGTTTATGAATTTTAAATAATGTTTTGTAGGTTGGTGAGCTGAGTATTGATAAGTTGTTAGGATTATGTGTTTATGAGGCGAGAGAGCCTAAGTGTTAAGGCCAGGATGCCTGTTTTTTTATATGTATTATGTAGAACATTAATAAAAATATAAAAATCGTTGCGCATAGACTAACCACGAAGAAAGAGTGATGGGGGACTAAGCTTCCACAGAGTGGGTAAGGGAAAAGGGGTTGAAAGGTTGGAAAGAGAGGCTAATTTTTGAGCCTAGGGGCTAAGCTTGGGGGCTTAAGACCTTGGGAATAATAATTTATTATTATTCCAAAAGCTATGTGAAAAAACATGTTTTTATCCTAAGATCCTGGAAGGGGAAATGTGTGCAAAAGGGAACACAGGTTGATGGAGCATATGCAGCCTCATGGGCGACATGTGTCGGCCCTGGCACATGCAATTTAACCCAAAGATTGAGTCGTGGAGGGGGTTCATCCTCCATTCAGCCATGAGTTGTCTGAACCATGAGAGTTTAGGATGTCCTTCATTGTTGCATATGTGCTGCTAGTTTCCAAATCCTCTGTCTGAAAATCGTTTTCCCCTGCTTTGGAACCTCTGTTGTTTTTACCCTCACGCAATTATGAGAACCAAAAGGGGTGAACTCTTTTGTGTCTTCTGTGGAACTCGACACCGGGGAAATCACCTGAGCATGTTGTGTCTAGCGTCAAGACGTTTCCATTTTCAGACCTATGCCCATCTACTATTGTGACTGTCACCCTTGCGGGAAATGAGTTGAAGATTGATTGAAGAAACGGGTTGTTAGGCCCGTGGTAGAAGAGGCAGGTTGTCAGGCCTATGAACATCTCTCTCCAGGTGAGAGAGCTTGTTGGGAAGTGGTTTTCTCCTAAAGTGAGTCCAGCACCAGCTACAGAGCTCTGAGAATTCTTGATCTGGCCTGTTGTCGAGGCCTAGAGAGGGAGGTGAAGCACCGATGGACTATTCTTGTGAAGGTGTATACTCCCGAGTGGAACAGAAATGTGGGGAATGAGAGTCTGTTAGTAGTGGGGGTAAGAAGGCTCCTAGGGAGAATCCTTCTGGTTGCTCTGTGTAGTTTTTCCTGTAACCTCACCCTAGTCTAGCATTCCCTTACATTGGGTGGATCTTAGTCCCAGCTTGGGGTGACCCACTGTTGATCGTGATGAGCAGTAAGGTCTAAGGTTGGGAGGTTCATGGAAGGTTTGTACGTGGTTGGTAGAATTACCACAGTTTCAAAGATAAGTATCAGTTTGTGCTTAATATTATGTTTTGCATGCTTGTCATGCTTATATGTTATCATGTGTTCTGTTGCGCATATGAGTTATTGTTAATGTCCTTGATGATGTATATTAGCAGTGATCATGTGCTTACTCTGTATTGTTTGATTAAATCTGTTAATTAGATTTAATATGCATGTTATATATATAAGTATGAGAATGTTTCTTTGTGGTAGCGTTGTTCGGCAAGTGGATTGGTGGTCGGGGACGTTACTCTTTAATCTTTATTAACCACCCTCATAAAGAAGTATTATGAGTTACCCATAACTATATAATTGACATTTTTAATATTTATATTTGTATCATCAATTATAATTTGCATATTATTGACTATTTAAACTCTACCTACAATCTAAACAAACAAGTAGTTAATGTCACGAGTATTTTATTGACTATTTTAAATTCTACCAAAAATCTAAGTAGTTAATTTTAGCTAGTATTGTTTCATCTTAGAAATATATATAGTGTGGAATGTTAAAAAATGGACATTTTTATGTAATATATGATTGCTTTTCATTTTAAATGTTGAAATGGGTTTTTTAGAAAAATTGTTAAGAAACTTATCATGTTCGAATGTTTTGGTCTTGTATGTTTTGGAGCAAGTTTAATGAATTATGTTTTGGAGCAATTTTAATGAATCATTGAAGATAATGAATTCAATTTTGGGTTCTACATATTAATGTAAAGTACACGTTAATTGTAACAAATAAAAAAGAATAAATAAAATATAAAATAGAAATATAATCATAACCTTTAATTCGTAAAGGTTTACTCGTTTCATTATACTCAAGATTACAATCATATCGTATAACAAAATTTTCCTTGGGATTTCACAAGTCCTCATCACAACCTCTTTAAGTACAACTCACTCTAATATACACAATGCTTTATTTATCTTGGACTTTTTCTCACATAGTTGGAATCTTTCATTCCCACAAACACTCAACTTCCTTTGTACTCCTTAACCTCTTGCATAAAATTGGTCAAGACCCATCATATTCTTACATTGACAGGCTTGTCCTCCTCACCATGTCTTTGGTGTTTGCATGCTTTCTTCTTAATGATGATTATTCTAACATTATTTTCTACATTCTACTCAATGCAAATTTCCTTCTCCTAAACCTATCTTCTTGATAACACTCGCTTGCTCTCGATATCTCTCTATATACTTAAATCCAATCAAATGTATTTCACTTGCAATAAGGACCAAGTTTATCCACCTTCCTCCATCAATATATAATACTCATCAAATATTTTGGCATTCCAACAAACTTAATTGTCATGTTGCAATGATCCATGTCCATAATTCTTGGTTCACTCCAATTGCTACGTGTTTATCTCTTTGACTTCCATTGAATTAAATTTTAACTTCTCTCAAGTTTGCCACACTTTGTCTTCTCAAACAAACGTTTCTCTCTACTAACCATTCGGCAGATGCACCTACCCATTGTCCTAGACCAATTCTTTCTACATGCTCTTTGCACTCTTCATCCTTTTTGCATGCCAAATCTAGCATGCATCATGATCATCTCATATGTCACTATTAGCCATGTTAATTCCTTAAATAGGTCTTACACGTAATTCTCCTACACATTTTAGGATTATATCGAAACTTATTAATGTGAGTTAGATCCTTTCACTTAATGTCTCACTCAGTCTTTCCTAATTTTCACCTTCTCACTACTTTACATTTTTCGTATGTTGTTATGTGTGATATAAGCAATGCCTTATAATGGGATCGCATCGATTAAAGTAAAAATGTGTAGAACAACCTTTTTCCAAATTTACATGTCAATCAACAAAAAAAAAAAGTTCACTTAATTTGACAAATAAAATTTCCATGTGAATTGTAACTCCGTTCCTTTCCTACTCTAATTTTTTTTGTTTACCTAGATTTGTTTATTTGTTTTCTCTTCGAGGACAACTTTAAGAATACAAAATTTATCCATCCCTCCTCCCTCCATTCCCTCCATTTAAAGACAACTCAACTAATGTACAATATACTTTTTATTTGTATATTACATTTAAATTAATTAAATGTAAAGTCATGTCCTTTTGTCTAAAAAGGAGTGACTTTACTCATTTACGTGTAATTATATACGTCTTTTGTAAATTGAATAAGACATCGAATTTTATATATATATATATATATATATATATCAATTCTTCTACTTCCTGGTATCAGAGTCCAGTAAACAAATTACCAAACTCGATAATGTTTGTTTTACTATATCTATAAAAAAAAAATTATGAGATCCATTTTGTGGATATACCATGGATACACCTTTCATAGATATCCATGAAGAATCAACTCATTCAGTCAATAAATAAAGTATTTGAAAAATATAAATATGACAAAGATAAGGAACATGTTGAATTGGAATGTACTCATGAAAAAGATAGTCACATGGAGATTAAGAAAAACCAAGATGACTGCATTCCTAACAAAAAAGGTAAAAATGAAAAGACTAAAGAAAAAGATTTTTTCAATGACACGGGAGATGATTAACAAGATGAAGAGGATATTAATTCAGAGACTTGTAATATTAAATCAATGAGGGATACCCTTTGAAGGCAACGCCAATCAAATGAGCAATTGCAATATGAGCTCGACGAAGAGAGAAGAGCCTCCACAAAAGTGGTAGAGAAAGATCTTACTCTGACTTCCCATCTGCAAAAAGAAAAACATGAGATGAAAATGGAAGCCTCTCTACCCAAGAGAATACAAGCATACACCCAACAAGAAAAGATGTCTCTCAAACTTCTCCTTGATGAAAAATATGATGTCATTAAAGCGTTGCATTATGAGATTCAATCTTTTAAGTAGTTGGGTAGTGTCTTGCATCATAACAATAGTAATGTTAGTGATGAGATCATATCACGGCGCCCTGCTTATGATTTTTCTGAGGTCGGAACACAGAGAATTGCTATTGGTAAGAGGGTAGAAAATGATAAGAAGAAGAAGAGGGTAGATCATGTATATATATTTACCGGTAATAATGAAAATGAATATGATCGTATGAATATGAAAATTAATAAGAAACGGTGTGTTTTGATAATAGAGATTATAGTTGAAAATATGTGTAAACGAGATTGGGTATACAACATATATGGTAGACCTGTTAGGGGTGGAGCTCAAAGGCCCTTTACTCTGTGGGATTTCATTTTGTGTAGAGAGACTCCTCACACTAAGGTTATCCGTGAAGAACCTAATGATATAAGTTAGTTTGAGGTGAGGAACAGATCCGACCTATTATATATCTACAATTTTGTTGGTCATATCACAGTCTGAATATTAAAATCAGTTTTCCAAAAGGTGTTATCTGAGAAACTTGAACTTCCCTACACATGTGAGGTTGTCATACATGTAATTGTGGCTTCAAATGAATCGTATGACATTATACAAATTGCAAGTGAGGGCTTCATCTCAGTTTCCCCGTAGATATATTCAAAAGATAAAACATTATTTGAAAGTTTGAGTGTAGGCTTTCCTCGTGTTATGATTTCCAAGGCAACAACAACAATGCCAAGTTAATATAGTGGGGGAGTCAAGAGTCTTGATCCAATTAGTTATTCCTGCTATGAGAGGTACATGTAGAAGGATTATTTTATGTACAATAGTCGAAATAATGATAAGCCCAGATTTAATGAACACGATTATAGACACAACAGGAAACATATTCCATGGTGGGATCGAGTGAAAGATTATGAGTTGAATATTTTATTCTTAATAGAGTTGATGATACATGCATCGTCATAGTCTATCAAAAAAAAAATTGAAGATATTTTGACTCATTATATTGGGCCTTCGCTCATGAGTTCGTTTTGGAGGAAGTTGTTTCTAGAAATGAGATATGTTCATTCAAAGCAATGTGCTTTTGTGGATATGGAAGCCCATGAGTTCATGGACTTTATGTTGGATTTGCATTCACAAAATCTAGAACTTTTTGACTTCATGAAAATGGAGATCGGGAACAAGTACATCAACGAAAATAGGGAAGAGAAACTCAACAAGCCTGATAGGGTCCAAGAATTCATCTTTACCCATGCTTCGAGGACGAATCTTTTCAGGAATGGATGACTTGTAAAATACTTTTTATTTGTATATTACATTTAAATTAATTAAATGTAATGTCATGTACTTTTGTCTAAAAAAACGTGACTTTACTCATTTACGTATATTTATACATGTTTTTTGTAAATTGAATAAGACATCGAATAATAAAAATTAATAAATATTTTACACATATTTCATATATATCAAGTCTTTTGATTCAAACTAATGGTTAGATTGTAGTTTATTTAGTATGGCATTCAATGTTGAATGATTAATTTCTTTCACACATGTATTTTAGTAAAAATACTCTATGAAATTTTATCAATAAATCAATATCAATATATTGCATGGGTTTATAATCCAAAGTTAAAAATAGTTAATATGTATTTTTATATATTTGATGGTATTAAAAGGGTGATATTTTTAAATTAGACTAAGGGTATAAATATCGAAGGTTCAGTTAACAAAGATTTTGAGGAAGGGAGGTTGTCATATCACCAAAATTTGATAGTGTTGAGTTAAGTGGAATCGAAAAACCCTAACACTAGAGTAGAGAAAGTCATCCAACCCTAACCCTAAAGATTTGAATTCTTCCCTGAAAAGGACAATTGTCATTCTACAATTTTGATTAAAGATTTTTTAGTTGAAGCATATTGAAGACATCATTTGGAGATGGCCCATTATTTCTATAATGTTAAGTGATTTTATACTTGGGAGGTGTTCATGAGATTGAATAGAAATCTCCATGGCTCTTTGATGAGCTATAATTCCTTTTTTAATTGAAAATTGTTTCTATAATGAAAGAATTTTCATGGAGTTGAAAATGTTTCTATGTTAAGTGATTTGATACTTGGGAGGTACTCATGAGATTGAATAGAAATCTCTATGGGTCTTTGATAAGCTATAATTCTTTTTTTAATTGAAATTGTCATAAGGTTTGGAAGTAGGAGGTGTTGTTGGAACCCTACATGGCATGAAACTGCTAGTATTGGGGTATTGGTGCTTTTCGCATTGAAATCATCAAGAAGTTGGAAGTAATAGGCCATGAGACTTGAGGTGAATTTTATGTTGGAAGTGAAGCGTATCGTTAAATACCCTACATCTCTAATCTCTATACCTTATACAAATTTCAAAGAAGGGTCTGAAGATGACATGGTTTTCAAATTCATAAAAAAATGTTTGATTATGTTTACTCAAAACTCAAGTAACATATAATAAACAACATTTTTTTAAACAAATGTTAAATACATGTATGTAAATATTGAACCCAACTAATTTAATAGAGGAAAAACTAATTTAATAGAGGAAGAAATAATAAAGTATAAAAATTGTAAGGAAAAATAATAATAAGGTATAAAAAATGTAATGGAAAAAAAAGTACTTATTAGTCCCTTCCAAAGCAGGACTATAGCAATGAGTTTTCGTTGACTATGTATTAGTTTGGAGATGACTAACAAAAAATTAACAATTTGTTATAGTTAAACTTTACATATTGAATTTTATTATTTTGTTTAGATATTTAAATTTATTTATCTCTAATATGATTGGATCATTTTTAAGGGTCTTATTGTAGAAAGGACGACGCCACTTCTTCATCGTACAAATGACGCACGACTTCTACATTGTAGATATGACGGCGACAGATCACTCTAAGAAGAATAATCATGCCGAACTAGCCATGGCCCATGATGATTATAATTTTTGTGTTTCAAAAGTGACTAAACTTTGTCATTGTCCTAGTTACTTGTATATCCATCACATCACACAACCTTATTCACAGTAAATACTTTTGTGTTGACTTAGCTCATTTCAAATCATAGCTCAATGTACACTTCTAGGCAAGGTTAATACTTGGTGATGTAGGAGCATCGCTCCACCTCAACACGCGCCAGCCGATTGACACGCGTGGTGCGCATTCAAGGAAGGGAGAGGCGTCATCCTCTCATTTTTCCTTCGAGAATATAAGGCGTGATCAAGGAAAATTAATGTCGATAGGTTAGAAGAGAAAATTTGTGCCTTCGCCCAAGCTGGATATAAGGTTGTCATTAAGTGGTTGACGGTAGGAGGGATCTGCATCTGATTTGGAGAAGATTTCCATCATCGTAATTTTCCCATTAGACAGGCATTTTGAATGGTGATTTGACACCACTAGCTTAGCTTGGAGGGAAGCTCGTCGAGCCCCTCTTGTATAACTCTTGTATTATTGCCAGTAGAAATAGTTAAGAAAGAAAGCCAGGAGAAACAATGTATAGGAGATAGGCAGAGAAACACAGAGGGCTAAGACTCAACTGTAGCTCGGATTCCCATATTGTAATGAACATTCTACAATTAATAGAAAATGACAGTTTTCCCTAATATCAATTTTTGTGTGATGGATATTTTGTGGTGAATTTCATTTGTATGCATTTGAATTGTAGATGAATGTTAGAAATCATCTGCAAGGATAGAGATACATTTTTATATCTGTGAGTGTGTCGAATTAAGTCTGGTTCTCTAGGATAAGTGCAAGGAGTGCATGACAGAGTGTGGAAACTCTGTAAGCTGGAGTAGAGAGTGTGTGTCTGAAATCGGTGGAGTCAAAAGAGAAACTGCCAGGAGGGCACACCAGGATAATTCACAGAATCAAGAGGAATTTTCAAGGTGGTTGAGTGCCTTGGAAAGAAAGATTGTGTTGGGGGAAGCACAGTCCAGGGTTACTGAACACTCTGAAACACGTTCCAGGAGGGCATAGAGCAAGTACGAGAGCATACAAGAGAAACGTGGTTGGAAGTCTTGGAATCCTTAAGAGAACCCCAGGGTTTCTAAACAATCTGAGGAAGGAAGGCTTTACAAGAGTGCATCGACAAAGGAAAGGAGATGCCTTAAGATGCTCAGGTAGGATAAGGGAGAAGCCATCGAAAATATTAGCTGAGGGCAAGGAGTGCATCGAGGAGACTGTAATTCCATCTTACAAGCTCAGGAGGGAGAGCGTAAATTTATAGGAGGGCACGAGAAAGTTCACTGAAGGACATAGAGGAACGGGGAACCTTGAAGGTTTTCAAGACGAGCAAAGTTGCAGAAGAGCCTATGCATAACTCTGCAAGAAGTGTAGAAGAAGTTCGAGAATAGCCTAAGTATCGAAAAGGGAAAAGTGTGCTAAGTGTTCAAAGGAGTCGAGGACTTGACAAAGTCTCGAAGACCGTAAATTTGTCCATTTTCTAGGTATACAGGTCAAAGAATATCCGAGAGTTCGGGGATTCAGACTTCAGAATAATTGCAAGGAGAATAATTCAAACTTCGCAAAGGTTTAAGTGCGGAGTGATTCTGGACTGTTGGATCTAAGAGGATGTATGGCGGAGATCCACATATTTTGGAGGAAGAACCCTTCGGAAAAAATTCAAGGAGGAGAATACCCAAAGAGCTAGGAGCCAAAGAAATCCTGGCGATCCATTGAGATAGGACACATGGCGATAAATTAGCACTTTGTTGATTCACAAATCGAGAAGGATAGAGTTGGGAGAAGAGAGTATTGCACGAAATTTCAAGTAGTCAGCGCTCCCCAGTGTATCGTGACAAGGGACTAATCGCCTCTCATGGATCCTTGAAATATGGCGGTGGTGAGTTTACCAATCACCTGCGGGTTTTGGTGTAATGGCATCCATACTACCAAAAAATGGTATCAAAGGAAGAGATCACGAGTTCGATACACACTCGGCTCATGCTGAGGGGGAGATTTTTGCACGAAATTGCAAGTAGTTAGTGCTCCCTAGTGTATCGTGAAAAGAGACTAATCGCTTCTCGTGGATCCTTGAAATCAGGTGGTCGTGGTGAGTTTACCAATCACCTGCGAGTTTTAGTGTAACAGCAGTCGTACTACAAAACTCGCGAAGTTCGAACTTGCAATTTGATCTCAGTCATCGAGCGTGAGGAGAATGTGGACCATAGATTTGGTCTTGTAGGATTCGTTAATTTGGGAATTAGGAAGAGAAGAGTAAGCATCTCACAAAATATCTGAAGCATGGAGTCGTGAAGGGATATGGCCCACAGTCGTAGTCTGTGATCACATCAAGAAGGGAGCCTAGCATAGAGAGCTAGCGTCTGTTGGCTTTAAGATCTGAAGAGCGCTAAGGAGAGGGTTTGTGGTTGCCACACAACCTATGTTGAAAAGGTAGAAGGGCCTATGACAAGTTAAATTGGTTCCCATTAGGAGCCCGACGAGCCATTCGGTTCGATGACTTAAATGATCCTAGACCGGGAGGTCGAGCAACCCTTTGGAGGGAAGGGGGTTTGCGCCAGGAGTGGTATCAGAGCGCAATTTTCATCTGTAGATTTCAGGTGAAGGAGAAGGTGGAGATGTATAATGAAGGTCATAGACATGGTCGAGGAAAATACCACCAGTAGAAAAACAAAGTTGAAGTAGAGAAATATCTCAGTGATATAAGGGCAGAGATGGAGAGCCTATCATTCAAGATGTAGCAGGAGGAAAAGGTGTATTGGAGGTATGAGTGGCCTTTGAAGAGAACAGCTAAGTGGCTTGTTCAAAAAATTTTGTCCAAGGGGCAAAAACAAGTGTTAAAAATGTGGTTGAGGTATGTTGAAAACCTTAGTGATGAGGGAAAAAGATCTGGCAGGGGTCTCGTAGGTTGCCAAGTGAGCAATGAGAAGGGATCAGTGGATCTCATAAAATGCCAGGAGGTTCGAGGAGACATCCCAAACTTCCAAGTGGGAAAGGGATAAGAGGTGAGATCGGTTGAGAGTTCACATCAAGGGGTGTTGACAAGTGAAGAGGAAGCAGAAGAATGACCTCACTCAGGTGAAAATGCACGCGGAATTGTGGACCATGTCAATGAAGATGATGAGAGGTTAAAAACTTCCACCGTCGAGGAGAAGGAACAGGGGATTATTCTGGTCATTGGGTGAATTGAGGTATTTCTACCACATAGCTCGATCGAGGCTAGAGAATGTGTTGCAAATGCAACAAAAATACAGCTAGCAATGACTGTTGTAGAAGAGGAGAAGGAGAAGATGTTGATGTATGCCCCAGTAAAAGAAGAAGAGCATACATTTAAGATGCTCACTCCATGGGAGAAAGAGTTAGGGATGTTGGAGGATTGGTTGAATGATCCAGAACCAGAAAATGGTTGTCAGGGGACAATCAGGCAGATCGTAGGAGAAAAGTATTCAGCAGAATTTCTCAGAAATTTCATCTGAGGAGATGAAAAGGATATGACTACAACGTTGAAGCACGTAGTAGAAGAGAGAGTCGAATGCCAGCATGAGGAGCAGCTGGAGGAATTTGGAGTTAAACCAGCACAAGAGAAGTTGACAGGAGAAAATCTGTCAGAAGGAGAAACTGAGCAGCAGCCCAGTAATGAGAAGCCTGCATGAGTGGAAGTTGCAGTAGGGTGGAAAGATAAGGCCACAAGAGGTAAAGATGATGACTCGGGAGATCAATGTGATTTACCCATTGACAAGGAAGAAGTGCAGCAAGCTGGAATGCAAAAGAAGAGCCAGCCAATGGAGCAGCTGGACGAGGTGGTTGAGGAGATAAGGAATCTGATGTTGAGGGTAGCAGAAGAAGTGGTCAGCAAGGAGAAGTAGGATAGAAAGGAACATGTACGAGCTACAGAAAAGATGTAGGAGCAGTAACAACGAAGCAGAGGATCAAAAAGACAGTTCTAGGAGAAAGTTTGGGATCCAGGAGGATTTCAGCCAAGATGGAAAGCTCATGAGCAGGAGCTCATGATTTTTCGTAGTCGTGGAGTATGATGCAGGAGCATCGCTCCACCTCAACACATGCCAGCCAATTGACACTCGTGGTGTACATTCAAGGAAGGGAGAGGCGTCGCCCTCTCATTTTTCCTTCGAGAATCTAAGGCATGATCAAAGCAAATTATTGCCAACATGTTGGAAGAGCCAAGTTGTGCCTACGCACAAGCTGGAGATAAGGTCATCATTAAGTGGTTGATGGTAGGAGGGATATGCATCCAATTTGGAGCAGATTTCCATCATTGTAATGTTCCCATTGGACAGGCATTTTGAATGGTGATTTGACACCACTATCTTAGCTTGGAGGGAAGCTCATCGAGCCCCTCTTATATAACTCTTGTATTTTTGTCAGTAGAAATAGTCAAGAAAGAAATCCATGAGAAAAAATGCATAGGATATAGGGAGAGAAACACAGAGAGTCGAGACTTAGTTGTAGCTTGGACTCCCATATTGTAATGAGCATTCTCCCATTAATAGAAAATGACAGTTTTTCTTGTTATCAATTTCTATGTAATGGATATTTTGTGGTGAATGTCATTTGTATGCATTTGAATTGTAGATGAATGTTAGAAATCGTATACAAGGATAGAGATATAGTTTTCTATCTGTGAGTGTGTCGGATTAAGTATGGTTCTCTAGGCTAAGTGTAAGGACTGCACGACAGAGTGTGGAAAGTCTGTGAGCCGACGCAAAGTGTGCATGTCCGAAATCAGTGGAGTCAGAAGAGAAACTGTTGGGAGGGCACACCAGGATAATTCAAAGACTCGGGAAGAATTTTCAAGGTGGTTGAGTGCCTTGGAAAGAAAGACTGTGTAGGCGGAAGCACAGTCTAGAGTTATTGAACACTCTGAAACATGTTTCCAAGAGGGCATAGAGAAAGTACGAGAGAGTACAAGACAAACATGGTTGGAAGTGTTGGAATCCTTAAGAGAACCCCAGGGTTTTTGAACGCTTTGAGGAAGGAAGGCTTTGCAAGAGTGCATTGACAAAGGAAAGGAGATGCCTTAAGATGTTCATGTAGGCTAAGGGAGAAGCCATTGAAAATCTTAGTCGAGCGCAAGGATTGCGCCAAGGATACTGTAATTCCATCTTACAAGCTTGGGAGGGAGAGCGTAAACTGTCAGAAGGGCACGAGAAATTTCACTGAAGGAAATAAAGCAATGGGGAACCTTGAAGGTTTTCAAGCCGAGCAAAGTCGCAGAAGATCCTGCGTAGAACTCTGGAAGGAGTGCAGAAGAAGTTCAAGAATAGCCTAAGTCTCGAAAAAAAAAAGTGCTCTAAGTGTGCAAAGGAGTCGATGACTTGCCAAAGTCCCGAAGACCGTAAATTCGTCCATTTTCCAGGTAGACAGGTGGAAGCATATCTGAGATTTGGAGGACTAAGACTTCGGAAGAATTGCAAGGAGAACAATTCAAACTTCATGAAGGGTGAAGTGTGGAGTGATTCTAGACCATTGGATCCAGGAGGACGCGTGGCAGAGATCCACATATTTCAGAGGAAGAACCCTTCGAAGAAAATTCAAGGAGGAGAATCCCTGAAGAAATAGGAGCTGAAGAAATCCTATCCATCCATTGAGATAGGAAACATGGCGAGAAATCAACACTTCATTGATTCACAAATATAGAAGGATAGATTTGGGAGAAGAGAGGACTCGCAAAGTCTGAACTCACAATTTGATCTCAGCCATCGAGTGCAGGGAGAATGTGGACCGTAGATTTGGTCTTGGAGGATTCATCGATTCAAGAATCAGGAAAAGGAGAGTAAGCATCTCACAAAATTTCTGAAGCATGGAGTCACGAAGGGAGCTCTCCCATGTTTGTAGTCTGTGGTCACATCAAGATGGGATCCTAGAAAAGAGAGCTAGCATTTGTTAGCATTAAGATCTGAACAGCGCTAAGGAGAGGGATCATGGTTGCCACACAACCTGTGTTGAAAAGGTAGAAGGGCCTATGATAAGTTAAATTGGTTCCCATTAGGAACCCGACAAGCCATTTGGTTCGATGACTTAAATGATCCTAGACCAGGACGTCGAGCAGCCCTTTGGAGGGAAGGGGGTCTGCGCCAGGAGTGGTATCAAAGTGCAATTTTTGTCTATTGATTTCAGGCAAAGGAGAAGGTGGATATTGTTGGCAAATATTTAACAGACAGCAAATGGCAAATATTTAACGGACAGCGAATGCTTGTCATTGATGGCAAGTACAACAGTGAAGATGGAATGAGTACAGGAAGTTTGTAATCGACAGGCAAACAGAAGATAAGTTCAGGAAGGTCGAATGATCGAAGGCAATGCAACATTGATCGAGTGATCGAAGACCAGTAAAGTTTGAGAAGAATCTCTGATCGTTGGATTCCATTCAAAATTTCTGAAAGAACGAGGGTCGTCAGATTTGAATGTAGACAAGAAGAGATCGTTGAAGAGGAGGACAGATCTTAGCCATTAGATCCAAGCGCAGGATCCGACCATCGTTGGATCAAGAAGAACTAGCATGTCCTTTAAGGTACAAGGAGAATCGGGCGTAATCGCGATATGCAAAATCRCGATGTAATCTGAGCCATCAGATCAAGGTTTGATCTGGACCATTGATTCCAGTCCATGTCGGGGTTTCAAGGATCGCATGTTGGAGATGTCAAAGAAACAATGCAACAAGAATGTCGATTTCGTGATATGCGAAATTGCGATTCAATCGCATCCGTTGAATCAAGCTCAGATCTGGACCGTTGATCTAACTCCATGTCAGAGTTTTAGGGATCAAGAGTTGGATATGTCAAATTTTATTAACAGCAGGAATCCCGATATCGCGATATGTGAAATCGCGATTTAAATCGCAGTTGTTGAATAGAGATCAGATCTGGACTGTTGATCAAACTCCATATCGGAGTTTCACGAATCGCGACATAGAGAGGCAAAGAACCCAATGCATCAAGAATGCCTAAATTGCAAAATCACGATTCAATTGTAGTCGTTGAATCAAGATTAGATCTGGACCATGGAATCACAGAACATGTGGCAAGTGATCGAAATTTCGCTGACTTGGGGTCAACGGAGCATAGTGTCGAAAATCATGAAACGAGAAATCGCGAAAGTGTTGTTTGCATAGGCGCTTGGTTATGACCATAGTCATATTGGGGAAGGAGCTAGTGCAGAAAAGTTATGTATCAAAGCTTCGGGGATCGCAACATGGAAAGGCAAGAAAACGATGCAACAAGAATGTCGATATCGTGATATGCGAAATCGCGACGTAATTGCAACCATCAGATCAAGAAGTGATTTGGACCGTTGATCTGTTTTCTTCATGGAGTTTCGGGGATTGGGATTTGGAAGTGACAAGAGCATTGAACATCAGGAATGTCAAAATAGCTATATGCGAAATCGCGGAATGATCTGAACCATCAGATCAAATGTTGATCGGAGGGTTACTGTTCTTGCTCAAAGTTAACTCCTCAGTTTTGAATCTGTTAGTGAAACGGACTCATGATTGCCGATTAGTTGGAATTTTAGTTGCTCAGACAGTTGTCGTCCTTTTGCCTAAGGAGTTGGGAAGTTGAACCATCGTGGATGTGCGCATAAAAGAAAATGAGACAGACAGTGTGACGTTGGCTGTTCTGTATGAGAAAAGAATGAAACCGTAAGAAAAGGAAAAGGAGAGAATGCGCAGGATGAGATTGAGCATATGTGCAGTGTGAGATGAAACGCAGAGTAGAATAACAGAACAAGTTGAAGAAGAGCAGAATGAGAGAACGAGTTGATGCAAATCATACCTACTGAACAGACAGAGGAAGAGAAGAGCAGCAGAATAGTGTGTAGAAGACCAGATTTACAGAACAAAGAAAGATTGGTAAGAACTGATTTATCTGTAAAGTTGACTATTTATTTAGCCATTCATATTCTAGGGAGGTTGGGAGGTGCTCGGGAGGACTATTTTCCTCAGAGGTTCAAGTGGGAGCTTGAACACAGGAAGTTGTAGCTTCCATCTGGTTGCAGCCAAAGAAACCAGGGTAGAAGGGTGGTGCAAGGGAGAACAAGTGTTCTCTGTTATACAGGTTGGAGCCTGTGTAACTGGAAGTTGGTGCTTCCATCCAGTTGGTGCTGGAACATTAAGTGAGTTGGTGCTTCCTTCTAGTGGGTGCTAGAGAAACCAGAGAGTTGGTGCTCTCAAACAAGTTGCAGCTTGTAAAACAGAGGTAGCAGCCTCACATTGAGTTGGTGCTCAATTATAGATGATGTACAGAACTTAAAAGACTGCCTATCATTTCGAAGAAGAAGAGGTTTTCTCCCTTTATGGGTTTCCTCATGAAAATATGTCTCTGTGTATACCTTATGTGTGACTGATGCTCTTTTATTTTACTATCCATATGTTGTATATTATTGATGATCAGTTGAAGAAAGATTAAAAATGTTTTAATAGACTTAAAATTGTTTAATCTCAATTACAACTGATTCACCCCCCCCCCTCTCTCAGTTGTTTTAGTAATTTTAACAGATATGGCTACTGAAGGTCATAGACATGGTCGAGGAAAATACCACCAGTAGAAAAACAAAGCTTAAGTAGAGAAAGAGCTTAGTGATATAAGGGCAGAGATGGAGA
>ML794703.1:140084-205142 GCA_009831015.1 Picea engelmannii
ATTGAGTTGGTGCTCAATTATAGATGATGTACAGAACTTAAAAGACTGCCTATCATTTCGAAGAAGAAGAGGTTTTCTCCCTTTATGGGTTTCCTCATGAAAATCTGTCTCTGTGTATACCTTATGTGTGACTGATGCTCTTTTATTTTACTATCCATATGTTGTATATTATTGATGATCAGTTGAAGAAAGATTAAAAATGTTTTAATAGACTTAAAATTGTTTAAGCTCAATTACAACTGATTCACCCCCCCCCTCTCTCAGTTGTTTTAGTAATTTTAACAGATATGGCTACTGAAGGTCATAGACATGGTCGAGGAAAATACCACCAGTAGAAAAACAAAGCTTAAGTAGAGAAAGAGCTTAGTGATATAAGGGCAGAGATGGAGAGGCTACCATTCAAGATGCAGTAGGAGGAAAAGTTGCATTGGAGGTATGAGTGGCCTTTGAAGAGAACAGCTAAGTGGCTTGTTCAGAATTTGTTGGCCAGGGGGAAGCAACAGGTGTTAAAAAGGTGGTTGAGCTATGCTGAAAACCTCAATGATGAGGGAAAAATCTTTGGTAGGGGTCTCGTAGGTTGCCAAGTGAGCAATGAGAAGGGATCGGTGAATCTCATAAAATGCCAGGAGGGCAAAGGAGACATCCTGAATTTCCAAGTGGGCAAGGGATAAGAGGTGAGCGTAGTTGAGAGTTCGCATCAAGGGGTGTTGACAAGTAAAGAGGAGGCAGAAGAAAGACCTTGCTCAGGTGAAAATTCACACGGAATTTTGGACCATGTCAAGAAGATGATGAGAGGTCAAAAAATTCCACCATCAAGGAGAAGGATCAGGGGATTATTCTGGTCATTGGGGGAATTGAGGTATTCCTACCACATAGCCCGATTGAGGCCAGAGAATGTGTATCAGATGCAACAAAAATATTGCTAGCAGTGACTGTCATAGAAGAGGAGAAGGAGAAGATGTTGATGTCTGCCCCAGTAGAAGAAGAAGAGCATACAATTAAGATTCTCACTCCATGGGAGAAAGAGTTAGGGATGTTGGAGGATTGGTTGAATGATCCAGAACCAAAAAATGGTTGCAAGGTGACAATTAGGAAAATCATAGGAGAAAAGTATTCAGCAAAATTGCTCAGAAATTTCAGTCGAGGAGATGAACATGAGATGACTGCAACGTTGAAGCATGCAATAGAAGAGGGAGTCAAATACCAGCATGAGGAGCAGCTGGAGGAAGTTGGAGTTAAACCAGCATAAGAGAAGCTGATAGGATAAAATATGTCAGAAGGATAAACTGAGCAGCAGCCCAGTAATGAGAAGCCTACATAAGTGGAAGTTGCAGCAGGGTAGCAAGCTAAGGCCACAAGAGGTAAAGAAGATGACTCGGGAGATCAATGTCATTTACCCATTGACAAGGAAGAAGTGAAGCAAGTCGGACTGCAAAAGAAGAGCCAATCAATGGAGCAGCTGGATGAGGTGGTTGAGGAGATAAGGAAGATGATGTTGAGGTTAGCAGAAGAAGTGGTCAGCAAGGAGAAGCTGGACAGAAAGGAACCTGCAAGAGCCGCAGAAAAGATGCAGGAGCAGCAGCAGAGGAAAAGAAAGACAGTTCCAGCAAAAAGTTTGGGATCCAAGAGGATTTCAGCCAAGCTGGAATGCTCATGAGCAGGAGCTCATGATTTTTGATAGATGTGGAGTATGATGCAGGAGCATCGCTCCACCTCAACACACGCTAGTCGATTGACACTCGTGGTGCACATTCAAGGAAGGGAGAAGTGTCATCCTCTCATTTTTCCTTCGAGAATATAAGGTGTGATCAAAGCAAATTAATGTTGATAGGTTGGAAGAGCCAAGTTGTGCCTTTGCACAAGTTGGAGATAAGGTCACCATTAAGTGGTTGATGGTAGGAGGGATCTGCATCTGATTTGGACTAGATTTCCATCATTGTAATTTTCCCATTAGACAGGCGTTTTGAATGGTGGTTTGACACCACTAACTTAGCTTGGAGGGAAGCTCGTCGATCCCCTCTTGTATAACTCTTGTATTGTTGGCAATAGAAATAGTCAAGAAAGAAACCCAGGAGAAAAAACACATAGGAGATAGGGAGAGAAACACATAGAGCCAAGACTCAGTTGTATCTCGAACCCCCGTATTTTAATGAACATTCTGCCATTAATAGAAAATGATAGTTTTTCCTGTTATAAATTTTTTTGTAATGGATATTTTGTGGTGATTGTCATTTGTATGCATTTGAATTGTAGATGAATGTTAGAAATCGTCTACAGGGATAGAGATACATTTTTCTACTTGTGAGTGTGTCGGATTAAGTCTGGTTCTCTAGGCTAAGTGCAAGGAGTGCGCTATAGAGTGTGGAAAATTTGTGAGTCGACACAAAGAGTGTGTTTCTGAACTCGGTGAAGTCAGAAGAGAAAATGCTAAGAGGGAACACCAGGATAATTCACAAACTTGGGAGGAATTTTCAAGGTGGTTGAGTGCCTTGGAAAGAAAGACTTTGTAGGGGGAAGCACAGTCCAGAGTTACTGAAAAAACTGAAACGCGTTACCAGGAGGGCATAGAGAAAGTACGAGAGCGTACAAGAGCAACATTGTTTGAAGCATTAGAATCCTTAAGAGAACCCTAGGGTTGTTGAACACTCTGAGGAAGGAAGGATTTGCAGGAGTGCATCAACAAAGGAAAGGAGATGCCTTAAAATGCTCAGGTAGGCTAAGGGAAAAGTTGTCAAAAATCTTGGCTGAGTGCAAGGAGTGCATCGAGGAGACTGTAAGTCCATCTTACAAGCTCAGGAGGGAGAATGTAAACTGCCAGGAGGGCATGAGAAAGTTCACTGAAGGACATAGAGGAACGGGGAACCTTGAAGGTTTTCAAGACGAGCAAATTCATATAAGAGCCTATGTAGAACTCTGCAAGGAGTGCAGAAGAAGTTCGAGAATAGCCTAAGTCTTGAAAAGGGAAAAGTGCGCTAAGTGTGAAAAGGAGTTGAGGACTTGTCGAAATCCCAAAGACTGTAAATTCATCCATTTTCCAGGTAGACAGGTGGAAGTAGATCCGAGAGTTCGAGAATTCGGACTTCGGAAGAATTGCAAGGAGAACAATTCAAACTTTGAAAAGGGCGAAGTATGAAGTGATTATGGACCATTGGATCCAAGAGGATGCATGGCGGAGATCCACATATTTCGGAGGAAGAACCATTCGGAGAATACCCGAAGAGCTAGGAGTCAAAGCAATCCTGGTCGTCCATTGAGATAAGACACGTGGCGAGAAATCAGCACTTCGTTGATTCGTAAATCGGGAAGGATAGAGTTGGGAGAAGAGAGGACTCGTGAAGTCTAAACTTGTGATTTGACCTCAATCATCAAGCGTGAGGAGAATGTGGACCGTAGATTTGGTCTTAGAGGATTCATCGATTCGAGAATCGGGAAAAGGAGAGTAAGCATCTCGTGAAAGTTCTGAAGCACGAAGTTGCAAAGGGAGATGGACCACGTTCCTAGTTTGTGGTCACATCAAGAAGGGAGCCTAGCATAGATAGCTAGCTATTGTTGGAATTAGGATCTGAAGAGCGCTAAGGAGAGGGTTTGTGTTTTCCACACAACCTGCGCCGAAAAGGTAGAAGGGCTTGTGACAAGTTAAATTGGTTCCCATTAGGAGCCCGATGTGCCATTCGGTTCGATGACTTAAATGATCCTAGACCAGGAGATCGAGCAGCCCTTTGGAGGGAAGGGGTTCTGTTCCACTTGGAGTGCACTCGAGCCAGTTTAATAAATATTTATCAACCATAAAATTTAGTCATCAGATCCTACACAAATTTGACATGTACACTATATTAAAAAAAAATAAGTTTAAATAAATATTTAAACTAATAAATATTTTTATACTAATATATAATTATCGTTGATATTTATGTTATATGCATTGTATCTCTATTTTATACAAACAATGTGGATCATTGATCATGATATGATATGATCAACGATCACAATTATACCTTGTCCCTCTAGTAGATTGATGATGAATGGTTGCAATCCACCGGTGGTCTTCAATTGGGTCCTCAATATGATGATCCATGTGCCATATTTTTCCAGTATATAGATTTCAACAGATTCTCCAATGTGGAATCGAATAATTAGTGACTTGACTTTAGGCTACAAACGGTCAAACAAATTTAATATGCACTTGTAGGCATTCCCATTAATGAGAGTCAACTCCATAAGTATAGTTTTTTAATGTTGTTTTGAATGCAGGGGTATTTTCTATGCAACGCTTAGGGGTTTAATAATATAAATATAGATATGTTCATTGTTTGGAAATGGCTTGATCCGATGAATTGATTCTTTGGCATATGGCTCGATATGGTGCATTAATTGTTTGGCATATCTAGCCACATGCTTAGCTACTTCATGTTTTCCACATCTATTCCATACAACCACTGGAAAAACCATAACTATGTAGATTCCTTACTTCTCTATTCCTTCACCTTCTTATTCTCACATTTCGGTCCCAACAACACCACTTTCATTGTCCTGACCGAGATATTTCCAATGAGGTTGCTTTCGACCTGTCATGGGTTATCTGCAGCAGCTAGGAAAGTTGGAGCCATCATCAAGGTCTTTGGGTTTTTATATGCATCTCATGATCCAAATCTAGTTGTTAATCAGAGTAAAGGTTACCATCCACTGTCTTGGATTAAGAAATAACTCCTTGTACCAGGTACAGTCAACACATTGGGCTTCCTTTTTACTTTTTTGGTGTCTGAAATGAAGGGCAAGTCGCTCGAGGAACTCTCGAGAGAGAATGAAGACAGATTATAGATTTCAAAACATTCTCCAATGTGGAATCAAATAATTTGTGACTTGACTTTAGGATACAGATGGTCAAACAAATTTAATATGCACTTGTAGGCATACCCATTAATGAGAATCAACTGCATAAGTATAGTTTTTTAATGTTTTTTTGAATGCAGGGGTATTTTCTATGCAACGCTTAGGGGTTTAATAATATAAATATAGATATGTTCATTGTTTGGAAATGGCTTGATCCGATGCATTTATTCTTTGGCATATGGCTCGATATGGTGCATTAATTGTTTGGCATATCTAGCCACATGCTTAGCTACTTCATGTTTTCCAAATTTGTTCCATACAACCACTGGAAAAACCATAACTGTGTAGCTTTCTTACTTCTTTATTCCTTCACCTTCGTATTCTCACATTTTGGTCCCAACAACACCACTTTCATTGTCCCAACCGAGATATTTCCGATGAGGTTGCTTTTGACCTATCATGGGTTATCTGCAGCAGCTGGGAAATTTGGATCCATCATCGGGGTCTTTAGATTTTTGTATGCATCTCAGGATCCAAATCTGGTTGTTAATCAGAGTAAAGGTTACCATCCACTGTCTTGGATTAAGAAATATCTCCTTCTACCAGGTACAGTTAATGCATTGGGATTCCTTTTTACTTTTTTGGTGCCTGAAATGAAGGGCAAGTCACTCGAGGAACTCTCGAGAGAGAGAGAATGAAGACATTGAATAAGGAATTGAGGTAATTGACTGGTTTCCTTAAAGGTTGTTGTATAATGTTTGTTATGTGATTGTTTGTATAAAATTAAAATATTTGTAGAATCGTCACAACAGCTGATCACAAAGCTGCAGAAATAGTAGAAATTTATTTTTATAAAGCACTGCAAATAGAATTGAAAAAAAAAATCCCTCAACATTTTAATTATACAATAAATAGATAAACATCCTACTGGAATTGTTTTGAAGATTTAAAATAAAAAATTTCGCATGAACAATATGTCATTTTTCCATTCTTTCATGGAACAACTAAAAAAAATTTGATGACTAAAGGGAGGATACATGATCCATCCCCCTTTTCGGTACAATCTGTTCCATTAACCAACTTAGCCTATTATTACAAGACATTTTTGTGAAAATCAGTTAAAAAAATTGTCAGTTTAGAAGGGAGGTTCATGGAAAGTATTTAATAAAAAAATCTAGGAATTTTTCATAAATAATAGAACTACATCTCACAAATTCTTTCGCTTTTTCTGCAAAAAAAGAACCTATAACAAAATACAAAAATCAGATCAAATTATTTGAATTTTTTTTTTGTGATAACAAATAATGGCGAGCATTCTACAATTCTTAAGAGAAAAGAATCGATTCAAGTTGTTTTTGATAACTTATCCAAGAAGTCTATTACTTACATGTAAATTAGTATATAATCAATAAACCTATTAAATACAGTAAATTAGTATCCAAATAGCAAATATATTAAAGACATTTAATTAGTATCTTAGGAAAAGAAACTATGCCAAGGCCAGAGTATCCACAAGAGAAGCTCACTTTCCATTTTCCTTGACAAGCTGTAAGATTACTATGTGATTAGGATTGTAAGTAGGCTTGCCTTCTTTTAATTTTCGGACCGAGCTGAATATGTGTAACATCCTACTCTTGCGAGCACGTGTGATTGACTTATTCTTTGAGGACACTTACGTGAAAGTGATCCGGTTATAGTATATAATTATTTTTTTCACTTATGGATTCTTATGATGATGTTGATGAATTATGATTTATGTTGTTTGATATCTATGTATTGACAGATGCTATTGACAAGTTTCCTCTGAGTGTGCATAACTCTTGACAGATTTAGGGTGCCAATGGCATCGATGGACCTCCTTGGACTTTGAATTGAGTCAGGGAGTGCATTGTATTGGTTTGAGTATTTCATTTTGTTAACACTCCAAGAGTTTCCCTAGACTGTAGATCAGGTGAGCTTGGTAACATACAAAGAATTCAAATTAAAAACTTGAAAGATAAACTTTAAAGTCATATGGATTAGACCATAAGGACAATCAGATTCATCTACCGTACACATTCCTAACTATATCCTTAAACAAAAGTGGCCCTAGTAAATTCAGATCAGAAAATAGGCTATATGAAAGTATGGAAAGATATTAAATTGTGAAGGAATGAATCATAAATACATCAGTATATCACTGGTATTCAATACGCAGTAAAGAGATCATTACCTTGATAGAACTTGACCCATAAACACAACAATGAATCCTTCATTTGATCATTTCATGAGCACAAAGAAATAAAATAATCAAGCATTCATTGACTACTATCAAATCATTTACAAGAGTATGGAAAACAAACAAGACTCGTCTTTATTAATAGGGAATCACAAGTCTAAAAAAGATACAGAGAAAGAAAAATACACAGTGATAACCACTCGGAGTTCCTTTGGGTCGAAAGACCCCCATATTATCTCATTCCCACCCTTATCTACTCTTGTACCATGAAATATATAGCACTATAGGTCCTTTCTAGCTCATTGTTTCAAACTCCAACCCCTTTCCAAAAATAGAAACAATTACAAACATAAAATGATATGTTTGAACTAATTTCCTACTTTTCAGGAGGTGAAATTCTGAAAAATAAGCTTCAAAACACCACCCCTAATTCTCAAATAGTAATATATGTGTCAAATATCATAATGTTTTTTGTATATAAGCTCGTTCTAAAGAAAAACCTCTCTTGGTTTCTTGAAATTCATTTCCATCTTGTCAAAATACATGTCGTAAAAACATGTCT
The DNA here is from genome assembly GCA_009831015.1 of Picea engelmannii. Lineage (NCBI taxonomy): Eukaryota > Viridiplantae > Streptophyta > Pinopsida > Pinales > Pinaceae > Picea > Picea engelmannii. The sequence goes on from ML794703.1 coordinate 147,695, forward strand.
CAAACAGGAAATCATGAAAACTGAAAAATAGGGCTCAAAGATTCCTTTGAATCTCCAAATCCGTTACACATGTGTGAAAAATGAAAAACATTAATGTTATTGGATCCTTTCTTAACAATAACCTCCTTTGAATTTTTAAAATTCATCCTGGTTCACCCGAAAATTGTTTTGGAAGCCAATTGGTCAAAATTACCAACTCGCAGCGTTGGCGCTACGAAATTTCCTGTAGTAGACTATTTTATTTTTTTAAAGCTTCAATACCTAAAAAATTATGTTAGGAGTCCAAACATGTTGAAAAACTCCATTATATTGATATACAATCCTTTAAGGCTGAATTTGAAAGGATGCAAAATATGAAATTTCCAGCAATCCTAGACTAGAGTGTTTGCGACACATTTCGCAACACCAATATGAAAACCAACCAAAACCCATTTCTCAACCCTCAAACATGATGAACACTCTCATGGCATACCAAGTGGATATAGGCTTGATGCTGACATTTTTGAGTTAGCACAGGGGTGTCTGCAAGTTGTCCAACCTCCAAGTCTCTCCTTCATCCAGTTCGTAGCGAAGTTTGTAGTGCCTGTCACTAGTTCGCAATGCCTGATTCAAACACGATTTGCATGCTTCAAGGAGACTGTTACGAAGGCCAAAGACATGATCCCTAAAAATTTGATAAAAATGGACTTTGAAAACAATGAAATCCCTTAGCATGACAAAAAGGTAATGATGGCAATGAATGAATAGAGCACATGAGTACGCTGCGAACTCTCCTAGTGAATGGACAGCACATACAATTGTCTTTAAATTGACATTTAAATAGATGGATGATAACAAAGAGAGCCTTTTATACAAATGAGAGGTGACATATCACGGTAATGATGTAAAAAACCAAAGGTGTGACTCATGGGGCTTCTTACAATCTTATGTGTTAACATCTGGCTCCACAGGGTATGGCATGCTCCCTGTGAGCTTCCAAGAACATGCAGTTCCAGTTTCCTTATCCATTGGTCTATGGAGTCATATATGTAACCAACCTCTGAAACACTGCCAAAATCTGCCACTTATTTAAGCAAACTGACTGATAAACCTGTTGCAAACCGAAGAAAATCAAATGCTTGAGAAGTGAGCTTATTTCCTATGCTACCCTAGCTCTAACCATCTCAACAACTTGCTCAAGTAAATGAAAACTTCCACAATAACCATTCAAGCAACTTCATGACTTAAGGAATCCCATCTATACCATTGATCAATAGAGAATAACATAAAATTGAAAGCAGCGATAGAAACTTTTTTAGAGAACCATACTCACCCATAAGTGTCGGTGAAATGATAAAATATGAAATTTTCAAAGAATCTGAAAAGTATGACTCCAACAAGGCTGCTACTAGATCCTAAACACCATAGTCACAAAACTGTTGATTGAGAAAACATGATTTCCATTGCATAAATTCTCCTTTTCTAAGAAAGAGATGACCTCCATGTTCTTTCACAAGCATCTCTTGATCATCAAGAATGGCAATTTCCTCTTCATAAGCATGATCATATGATAATTTCATAGCAGGACTTAAAGCATTCTGACTATGATCAACTAAAAACATATAGTTATCTATGCAATCATCCACTACTGCATGCTCAAAATGATTTGGAATTTGATCATAAGAATAACGTACATCTCGATCCATAGAAAAATCTGAAAACTTTGAAGAAACTGTCAAATGTTGTCACAAATCTGATTCATACTTACATTCTTGTTGCTTTCCATGTGCATGCAGATTTTCAAAGTATGTTTGATCTTGAATCCGCTTGCAAGCCCGGATATTCTCCTCGACTTCCTCTGCATCTTCAAACAACCTTCTTAAATATGAATATGTTATTTCTCTTAGGAGAAAGATAAGCTCTCAATGCTAAGTCATTAAATAGTACACCATCGCAGCAGCCTCGAAAGGCCAGATCTCTGATGGCATGTTATGATCAAATATGTAAAACATTTTGTTGAAGACATCCTAAGCTTCTTCCTCCCCTCTCCTCAGAGCATTAAAATTAGTGAGGTATTGATCAAGGGACTTGTTCTCGCCCCAATACTTTAAAAACGCATTGCATAACTCATTCCAAGAGCCCATAAAATCAACTCCCAAACCTTTAAACCACACAGCAACATCTCCAAACAAAGATTTGGAGAAAAACCTCATGGTAACATCTTCATGTACTATCTCAAACTGATCAACAAAGTTCTCAAAGGATCCCAAATTCCTCTTAGCTATAACATGATCCTCTCTATAAAAATGGGGAAGATACTTGAAAAAGTCAAGAGGGTATGGATGAAGATAAGATGGCAGCCTTAAAGGTTTAAATATTTTGTCTTTGATTTTAGTTTGAAAATATGTGGGCTGAAAATGAGGTTTAACAAATTGATGGCAAGGTTCAACAATTATAGCTGAAGGTGATAAGATTTGATAAGGAGATAACTCAGATTTATCATCCTCGAGGTTATAGGGCTGATCAAATTTAGGAAGGACTTGAATACATACATCATCTTTCTGAATAGGTTGAGGTGAGAAGACAATATCGAAATCTACAACACAAGTAGTATGCATATCTTCTTCTTCCAAGGATGGATATATAAAATAAGACTTATGATCATCTGAATAGACAAAACATAAGATAATCATCTTTATACGTAAAGGGAAAGAGAGAAATGAATTGATAAATAAAAACAAGAGTTCATGGAGAAGACTCATGAATTGATAATCGGTTTTTCCCTTCTATATGGTCATCTTTCAGTCAGCAGGATCCTTCCTCCAGTGGAGTCTTTGAATGTGGAGTCGCCAAGTATATGATTACAATTAATTTCTATGTCCCTCTCTTGTCTTCCATCAAGATTCGGCTCTATGTCGTTCTCCCAGGGAAGCTTGCTTCAGACTTCGTTCCCCGGCAACGGCGCCAAAAATGTTAACACTCCAAGATTCACCCTAGACTATAGCTCAAGTTAGCTTGGTAACATATAAATAATTCGAATTAAAAACTTGAAAGATCAACTTTAAAGTCGTATAGATCAGACCATAAGGACAATGATATTCAACTACCATACACATTCCCAACTATATCCTTCAAAACAATTGGCCCTAATAACTTCAGATCGGCAAATAGGCTATATGAAAGTATGGAAAGACAGAAAAATGTGAAGGAATGAATCAGAAATACATCAGGATATCATCGGCATTCAATACACAGTAAAGAGATCACTGCCTTGATAGAACTTGACCCATAAATGCAAAAATGAATCCTTTATTTGATCATTTCATGAGCACAAAGAAATAAAAGAATCAATCATTCATTGACTACTATCAAAGCATTGACAAGAGTATGGAAAATAAAAGAGATTGATCTTTATTAATAGGGAATCACAAGTCTGAAAAGGATACAGAGAAAGAAAAATACAGAGTGATAACCACTATGAGTTCCTTTGGGTCGAAAGACCCCCTCTTAGCTCATTCCCACCCTTATATAATCTTGTACCATGAAATATATAGCACTATAGGTCCTTTCCAGCTCACCATTTCGAACTCCAACCCCTTTCCCAAAATAGAAATAGTTACAAACGGAAAATGACATGTTTTAACTTATTTCTTGCTTTTCAGAAGGTGAAATTATGAAAAATAGGCTTCAAAAAGACACATGTAATTATCAAACCATAATAGTTATGTAAAATATGAAAACGGTTTTTGTATAGCATCTCGTTCTAAATAAAAACCTCTCTCATTTTCTTTTTATTAATTTCCATATTTCCATAATACGTGTCACAAAAAGATGTCTCAAACAGGAAATCATGAAAACTGAAAAATAGGGCTCAAAGATTCCTTCGAATATCCAAATCCATGACACATGTATGAAAAATAAAAAAGTTTAATGTTCTTGGGTCCATGCTTGACAATAACCTCCTTTGAATTTTTAAAATTCATCATGTTTCACCCGGAATCGTCCTGGAAGTCAACTGGTCAAAATTACCAGTTCGCAGCGCTGGCTCTGCGGAATTTCCTATAGCAACCTATTTTATTTTTTTAAAGATTCAATACCTCAAAAATTATGTCAGGAGTTCAAACATGTTGCAAAACTCCATTATCTTGATACATAATAGTTTAAGGCTGAATTTGAAAGGATGCAAAAGATGAAAGTTTCAGCAATCCTAGAACAGAGTGTTTGCAGCACATTTCGCAATGCCAATATGAAAACCAACCAAAACAAAATTTTCAACCCTCAAACATGGTGAACACCCTCATGGAGTACCAGGTGGATCTAGGCTTTATGATGACATCTTTGAATTATCACAGGGTTTCTGTAATTTTTCCAACCTCCAACTCTCCCCTTCAGCCAATTCGCAGTGAAGTTCGCAGCGCCTGTCACCAGTTCATAACACCTGATTCAAACAAGATTTGCATGCTTTGAGGAGACTGTTAGGATGTCCAAATACCTGATCCCTAAAAAAAAAAAAAAATAGGCTCTGAAAACAATGAAATCCCTTAGTATGACAAAAGGTTAATGATGGCAATGAATGAATAGAGCACATGAGTATGTTGCGAACACTCCTGGTGAATGGGAAGCACATATAATTGTCTTTAACTTGACATTTAAGCAGGTGGATGATGAAAAAGAGAAAATTTTATAAAAATGAGAGGTGATATGTCACGATAATGATGTAAAAACCAAAGGTATGACTCATGGGGCTTCTTACAATCTTATGTGTTAACACATTTATGCATATGTGACATATGATCGATTATATTATGATGTTTTTTATGGATCATTGACAGTGTTTCGTTCATGGATGCAGGCTGACAATTGCTTTCTAATCTAACTCACATAAGGATTAAATGGTCCATGCACATAGACCTGATATTGAGGGAGAGTTGTGGCAGCATCCCTATCACAGCGTACTAGCACTCTCGTCGTGGCTCGAATTGTAGGTTAATGATTACCTAGTTCTAGAGGTCCATGATGTTGTGAGGATAGACTGAGACAGTCATTAATGAATATTTCTAAGGGGCATGAAATAAGGCAGGGTCCTTATTCCTTAGAATCCCTCAGTCTCTCACAAGGTCACTCGAATGGAGTGTTGACTCCAAGAGTTGGACAACTACCAAAACTAGTCAAAGGAGAGTGGCACCCTTGGAGCACGGAGTGTGTCTTGAAGGGCACGTCCCGTAATTAAAAATTTGAATCAAAGGTGAGTGGTACCCTTGGAGCATGGAGTGTGTCTTGAAGGGCACATTGCGGAATTAAAATTTGAGTCAATGAATCTAGGTGGCCTAGAAAACTTAAACCTTGTAAAATATTGAGCACTGTCGAAATAAATTAATTAATTAAAGAATGAATTTATTGATCATAATCCCTAAAAGAGTGTAACCCTTTGTGATTAAAAATTTAACTAAACCTAAGTCCAAGTTAGTAAGAATACTAAAAACTAAATTTATAAATTAACTATTAGGGGATGAGGTAAATCAATTTAAGAATTCAAGGTAAACAAAATAAATTGAAAGATTGATTTCTACACATATGTGCAAGTAATTACCAAATTGGAATTTAACGTAAGAATGGAATAAAGATAAAGGAATGGGTACGCATAGAAAGAAATCTAGAGTCTATTTAACACTAGTTCAACTAGGAGAAGATTCCTATTTTAAATCAACTCAGTTTTAGAAAGGTGTCAGTCATTAATTGGAAATAAAGGGAATAAAGAGACAACTAGGAGTGATTTAAGTAGTGCTTTTAGGTTGGTGAGGGAAATTAAATTTTATTAAAATAAAATGTGGATTTAATTGTGCAAGTGTGGGAAAATTGATGCAGGAGCATCATCAAAAAAACATGAACGGCGGACAGCTAAGCGCCAGCGTGCATTTTGAAGTGAATTTTAAAATTTGAAGTGGTATATCATGTCAATCTTTTGAAATGATTGTAATTAAGAACATCTTTAATGTTTTGGAGCTGGATGATTTCATGAGGACATCGGAGAATGTGTTTTGTTTTAAAGTTGCATATTGCAGTACATATCTGGAGCTTTCGCTCTTATTTGTCTAGCTCAAATATTTATTGTAATAAATTCTAGGAGTTGATAGCTTTTAATTTGATAGGATAGCTCTAGAGTAGTTGGAGGAAAGAGCTTGAAGGGCCCCCCTTGTATAAAATCTTTGTATTTGTTACCCAGTAGAGGTTGTTGTTGTTGTTGACACCCTAGTTGTTGAAAGGTTGTTGATAGTCGATAGCCGAGAGCTACTGAGAAGCAATATATGAATACATGTATACCTCAGTTGAATGAATATAACAGAAGGAGTATTGTCCCAAATGTTTTGTGTTTTTGCGTCTACTTGAATGAATGCATGGTAGACTTTATGTTATTTAAAATTCTTTGTTGTTTATTATTCTTGTGTCTATGTATGCATTTACATGGTTGAACATATGAGTCTATGAAGCTTTAGATAAGTTTTGATTTTTTCTCTTCTACAAGCAAGTGCAAGTGTGCATAGTGTCCGCAAGGAGTGCGTTGACGGAGTCCATTTTGACTCGTAAGCTCAGAAGAGATAACGTGAAATTTATATGCATGCAAGGAGTACATAGCATATGTAAGGTGTGCATGAGAGTCCATTTTGACTTAGAAGGTTCTAGAGATATAGATGGAAGGAAGTTCTTCTGCAAGGACTGAGCGACAGAGTCTTTCGACTCAGAATCCCAAAAGGAGTAGCAAAGGTTTCCCACAGAGAGGCTAAGTTGTGGAGGAGGACCTATTGCAAAGCATGCACCAGCTAAGATTCGACTAAGCATCAAGAAGAACACTCTAAGGAGGAAAATTTTCGAAAGGAACAAGCTCAGGAGGGAGAGTGGAGAGAAATCTTTGAAGGGAGGAATCCTTTAAGGTTTCCCAAAGATTAATGAGTAAGGATCATCCAGGAGGAGTCAGGATCATTCCAGACCATAAGATCTAGGATAAGTTGCATGGCGGTTAGCCATGAGGTGTTTCGTCATTTCAGAGTTTGGAGTGTTATGAAGTGTTGAGGAGAGGGATCGTCGAAGTCGCGAGGCGAATATTGACCATTGGCTGCGAAGAAACACGTGGCAGTGTATTAGGAAATATGGAATATAGAATTTTGGGAGAGTTGCGTCTAGAGTGAGTGGAATATTCTCGAAGTTGCGAAATCTGAAATACAGTTGGACCATTGGATCCAGGAGGACACGCGGCAGAGATCCATGAATATGGAGAAAAGTGTTTTGAGAGGAGATTAAGGCAGAAGCAGCGATATTATCGAAGCCTGGAGTTTTGAATATTTGATCCACAATCACAACTCATGGTCACATAGGAGAAAGAGACTAGCGCGGGGCTTGCACTCGCAAGGTTGGTGTTGCCACTAGTGCTCGAAAGAAAAGTTGTGGGTAACATCAAAAGGACCTGTGGATTAATCGATCAAGGTATGTTGAAGGCCCGAAGAACCAATTTGGTTCAAGGAATTTGAAGATCCAAGACCGGGAGGTCGCAGAATCCCTAGGAGGGTAGGGGGGTTGCACCAAGTGGTATCAAAGAAGGACAGAATTGATTTATGTAGGAAAAGAAGATAGATAAGTAGGATGATATCGTTGAAAGGTACCAGATACATCAACACAATGTCGCCTAGGAGACATGTAGAACCACTTGTAGCAAATAGACTTATGGAAAGGGAAATGAGAGAACTGCGTGCAAGGATAGATGCTATGGAAACAGTGCAAAGGAGGGCACCTAATGCTAGAGATGTTAGTGATGCAAAGAATGAAGAAGTGGAAGTTGAAGAAGCTGTAGTAGAGGATGTTGCAAAAGAACACTTACTAAGAGAGGTTGCAAGTTAGGAGCTAGGTAAAAGATAGACATCCCAATGTATGAAGGTAATTTGGGCGTTGAAGAATTTCTTGATTGGAAACAAGCAATGGACAAGTATTTTGACTATGAAGGTGTCGATGAGGAGAAAAGGGAAAAACATGTTGTCACCAGGTTGAAAGGACATGTTGCACTATGGTGGGATGAACTATAGGCTGATAGGAGAAGCAAATGAAAACAAAAGATTAAGAGTTGGGATAGAATGGTAGCCAAGTTGAAGGCTAAGTTCATACCCAAGGATTACTAGATAAATATGTTCAGGGGATTACATAACCTAAGAAAGAAAGGGATGACTGTGAAAGAGTACACAGAGGAGTTTTATAGACTGAACATCAGGGTTGGATAGAGAGAAAGAAAGGAGGAAAAGGTTGACAGGTATATCAACAGCTCGAGATATGAAATCCAGGATGAAATCAGCATGATGACAATAAAAACAGTGGAGGACGCTTATTAGATCACTCTTAAAGCAGAGGAGAATTTGGCTAGGAAGCAGATTCAACAAAGAAGGGGTAGAAGTTCGAACAGAGGAAAAGGAGTTTCCCATGACAAGGCACAGAAGCCCAAGGGTGAAGCGGAAAAACCACATAGTCACTCTGAAAGGGGAGGAATTTCTCGAGGGAGACAGAGTGGTGGTAGAAACTCTTTTCCTAGAGGAAGAGGAAGAGGCAGAGGAGAAGAAGTAAAATGTTATGCTTGTGGAAAGGTAGGACACATGTCTTGGGAATGCCCTGAGAGAAAGAAAGAAGGAGGTGAAGATCAAATTTCGGAAGAACAGAAGTGAGATGTTGAAGCAGAAGGCGTAGAAGATGGGAGATATTTGATGATGAAGAAGGTTCTCTTAAAGCCAGAGCTAGAGGTGGAAAATCCAATGAAGAGGAACAGCGTGTTCAGGACAAATTGTAAGACTAAAGATAGAGTATGCAAGGTGATAATTGACAGTGGGAGCACTGATAACTTAGTATCCATATAGATGGTGGAGAAATTGGAGCTGAATATGACTACACATTTGACACCTTATAAAGTATTGTGGTTGCAGAAAGGTCATCAGGTAAAAGTAACTAAACAATGCCTTGTTGAATTCAAAATAGGAGGATATAGAGATGAAATAATGTGTGATGTGATTCACATGGATGTATGTCATGTTTTGTCGAGAAGACCATGGTAGTATGATAGGAATTTCATTCATGATGGGAGGAAGAATACCTATACCTTGGAAAAGAATGGTAGGGCACACATGTTGTTGTCGATTGAGGAAAATAACGTGAAGGAAAAAGCCAGCACGAGCATACTTCTCATGAGTGGGAAGGAACTCTTGAGTGAATTTAAGAAGGAAAAGGAGATGCAGTTTGTTGTAGTGAGGAATCTGAAATTTATCCTTACAAGTTCTTCTATGGAGGATCTGCTTGAGGAATTTCAGGAATTGTTGGATTTTTTTGCTGACATAGTAGTGGATGAGTTACCAGGCTCATTGCCACCTATCGGGAGTATTAGTCACCACATTGACTTGATACCAGGAGCAAGTCTGTCAAACAAAGCAGCGTACAGATTGACACCTAAAGAGAATGAGGACATGAAAAGACAAGTTCAGGATTTGTCAGACAAAGGTTTGGTCAGGGAAACCTTGAGTCCATGCGTAGTACCTATTGTGTTGAGTCTGAATAAGGATGGAGGATGGATAATGTGTACAAAATCAAGAGCCATAAACAAAATCACCATTAGGTACAGGTTTCCATTGCCAAAGATGGATGACTTAATGGATTGCTTAAGTGGAGTGAACTATTTTTCAAAGATAGATTTGAAAAGTAGATATCACCAGATAAGGATGAGAGAAGGTGATGAGTGGAAAACATCCTTCAAGACAAATGAGGGATTGTATGAATGGCTTGTTATGTCATTTGGCTTAAAAAATGTGTCGAGCACTTTTATGAGGTTGATGAATGAGGTGTTGAAGGATTTTATTGGTAAGTTTGTGATCGTATATATGGATGATATACTGGTCTTTAGTAAAACTAAAGAAGAACACTTGAGACACTTAATATTAGTGATGAAAAGGTTACAGTGGGAGAATTTGTTGATCAATTTAAAGAAGTCCTCTTTTATGAAGACAGAACTCATTTATTTGGGTTTTGTGATCTCTTCGAATGAATTGAAGATGGATCCCAAGAAGGTGAGAGAAATTAGAGAATGTTCGTCACCGAGGAGTATATTTGAGGTGAGAAGATTCCATGGATTAGCGAATTTCTATCGGAAGTTCATCAGAAATTTCAGTGAAATCGGTGCACAAATGATGGATACAATGAAAAAAAGACGGAAGTCTTTCAAATGGACAGAAGAGGCTGAGAAAATCTTCAATATATTAAAGGAGAAGATAATAGAACAATTGATTCTAGTCTTGCCAGATTTCGAGAAGACATTTCAAGTGAGATGTGATGCGAGTGGAGTTGCAATTGGAGCGGTCTTAAGCCAAGATAATAGGCTTGTTGCATATTTCAGTGAGAATTTGAATGATACTAAGAGGAAGTACTCCACATATGATAAAGAGTTTTACACCATAATTCAAGCCTTGAATAAATGGAGGCACTATCTTGTTCCAAAAGAGTTTGTTTTGTATAGTGATAATCAAGCTTTACAATTCATAACCAGACAGGAGAAATTAAACCAGAGACATGCTAAGTGGATAGAATTTATGCAAAATTTCACTTTTGTCATTAAACATATTTTTGGTAATGCTAACAATGTTGTTGATGCATTGAGTAGAAGATGTCTAATTCTGCAGAAATTTCAAGTTAAAACCTTGGGGTTTGAACACCTTAAGGAAATGTATCATGATGATCCAGATTTCTGAGAAGCATATGAAGCATGTGCGAATCTTGTGCTCAGAGACAGAATCCAGTGGAACGAATATCTGATTCAGGATGGGTTTTTGTTCAAAGGATGCCATTTGTGCATACCAAAGTGTTCGATGAGGGAGAATTTGCTGAAGGAAAAGCATAATGGAGGTCTAGCCGGACATTTCGGCCATGACAAAACATTTGCACAGCTGAACAGTTCGTACTATTGGCCAGGCATGAGAGTAGAGGTGAACGAATGTAAGATTTGTCAGTATGCAAAGGGGAAGAGACAAAATATTGGCTTATATCAACCATTTCCTATTCCAGAGAGGCCTTGGGATGGAATAAGCATGGATTTTGTATTAGCATTGCCAAGAACACAAAGAGGAAGTGATTCAATATTTGTGGTAGTTGACAAGTTTTCAAAGATGGCACACTTTATACCATGCTAGAAGACCAGTGATGCAATGCATGGTGGTAACTTGTTTTTCAAGGAAGTTGTGAGACTTCATGGATTGCCCAGGAATATTGTTTCAGAAAGGGATACCAAATTTGTTGGTCATTTCTGGAGAACATTGTGGAAGAAGTTGGGGACAAAACTATCATTTAGTTCTGCATATCACCCTCAAACGGATGGATAGACTGAAGTGGTGAATCAGATTTTGGGAGATTTATTGAGTTTGGTCACTAAACATCATAGCCAGTAGGATCATATTCTAGCACAAGCAGAGTTTGCTTACAATGAATAAGTGAACAGAAGTATCTGGAAGAGTCCATTTCAGATAGTATATGGAATGAATCTGAGGGGAGTGTCAGAGTTAAGAGATCTGGAGTAGAGTGAATTCATAAGTGTTGGAGATGAAGACTTCGCTGCAAAAATGCAGGAGCTTCATATTCAGATCAAAGAGCAATTGAAAAGGAGCAGCAGTGAATATAAACGCAGAGTTTATCAACATAGGAGGAGACTTCAATTTGAATTTGGAGATCAATTTCTAGCACATATTAGGAAGGAGAGGATCCCAAGAGGAACATATAATAAATTGAAATTGACAAAGATAGGGTCGTGCAAAATCCTAAGAAAATTTGGTGAGAATGCTTATGAGTTAGAGTTGTCAAACGATGTGGGTATATCACCCATGTTCAACACCGCAGACCTGTATCCTTACAAGGAAGATGGAACCATAGGTTCTGAAGATCATAAAGAGATCCAGAGGAAAAAGCAGATGCATGTAGCAGAGAAGCCACAAATGGACTAGATCGTAGATTGGCGAATTGGTAAGAAGACCAGGAGGAAAACATATTTTGAGTATTTAGTAAAGTGGAAGGGACGCCCAATAGAAGATTCCAGTTGGGTAAGCAAAGCGGACATCCAGAAGCATGGAAGGTCAGTGCAGGAGCTCATGGACATGAGTCCATGAATTTTTCAGCCAAGGGATTATGATGCAAGAGCATCGCCAACAAAGCACGAGCGGAGGACAGCTAAGCTCCAACACGCATTTTGAAGTGAATTTTAAAATTTGAAGTGGCATATCATGTCAATCTTTTGAAAGGATTTTAATTAAGAACATATTTAATGTTTTGGAGCTGGATGATTTCATGAGGACATCGGAGAACGTATTTTTCTTTGATGTTGCAGATTGCAGTACAGATCTGGAGATTTCTCTCTTATTTTTCTGACTCAAATATTTATTGTAATAAATTCTAGCAGTTGATAGATTTTGATTCAATAGGATAGCTCTAGAGTAGTTGGAGGGAAGAGCTTGAAGAGTCCCTCTTGTATAAAATATTTGTATTTGTTACCCAGTAGAGGTTGTTGTTGTTGACACCCTAGTTGTTGAAAGGCTACTGATAGTCGATAGCCGAGAGCTACCGAGAAGCAATATATGAATACATGTATACCTCAGTTGAATAAATATAACAGAAGGATTATTGTCCCAAATGTTTGGTGTTGTTGTGTCTACTTGAATGAATGCATGGTAGACTTTGTGTTATTTGCAATTCTCTGTTGTTTCTTATTCTTGTGTTTATGTATGAATTTACATGGTTGAACGTATGAGTCTATGAATCTTTAGATAAGTTTCAATTTTTCTCTTCTACGAACAAGTGCAAGTATGCATAGTGTCCGCAAGGAGTGCATTGACAGATTCCATTTCGGCTTGTAAGCTCAGAAGAGATAACGTGAAATTTATATGCGTGCAAGGAGTGCATAATGTCCGCAAGGTGTGCATGACAAAGTCCATTTTGACTCAGAAGGTTCTAGAGAGATAGTTGGGAGGACGTTTGTCCGCAAGGAGTGTGTGACAAAGTATTTCAACTCAGAATTCCAGAAGGAGTAGCGAAGGTTTCCCACATAGAGGCTAAGTTGTGGATGAGGACCTGTTACAAAGCGTGCACAGGCTAAGTTTCAACTAAGCATCGAGAAGAACACTCTAAGGAGTAAGAAGTTAGAAACGAACAAGATTAGGAGGGAGAGTGGTGAGAAATATTTGAAGGGAGGAATCCTTTAACATTTCCCAAAGATTAACGAGTAAGGACCATCCAAGAGGAGTCAGGATCATTCCAGATCATTAGATATGGGAGAAGTCATGTAGAGGTTATCCATGAGGTGTTTTGGCATTTTGGAGTTCGGAGTGTTCTGAAGGGTTGAGGAGCGGGATCGTCGAAGTCACAAAGTCATGAGGCAAATCTTGATCGTTGGCTGCGAAGAGACACATGGTAGTGGATTAGGAAATCTGGAAGATAGAATTTCAGGAGAGTTGGGTGTAGAGTGAGTGGAACATTCACGAAGTTGTGAAATCTGAAATACAGCTAGACCGTTAGATCCAGGAGGACATGTGAAAGAGATCCATGAATTCAACAAAAAGTGTTTCAGGAGGAAATTGAGGCAGAAGCAACAATATTTCCAAAGCTTGAAGTTCCGAAGAGTTGACCCACGGTCACAACCCGTGGTCACATAGGAGAAAGAGTATAGCGTGGGGCTTGCACTCGCAAAGTTGGTGTTACCACTAGTGCCCAAAAGAGGAGTTGCAGGTAACATCAAAAGGACCTATGGATTAATCGATCAGGGTCTATTGAATGCCCAAAGAACCAATTCGGTTCAAGGAATTTGAAGATCCAAGACCGGGAGGTCGCAAAATCCCCAGGAGGGTAGGGGGGCTGCACCAAAAATTCTATAAAACAAATGGTTGAGTTGAGAGAGAGGATCACAGTGGTTATGAGTAATGTTATGGTGTAGACATTTTGACTGGTTTTACTTGTGAGAGTTGGGATACCCATCTTGAGAGAGAGTGGTGGCTCTACCTTGCGAGGTGAACTAGGAGCTAGGGAATTTCTTGTTAACTGTGTGCATGGGCCCTTTGTGGCTCGGGGGGCTAAGAGGAGAGAAGAGTACCCCTAGCATTGGCTAGGAGGTACCGGTGAAGTCTCAACAATTAGCAAGTGAGATATTGGAAGGAGTGTCGCTACAAAAAGATGTCTTTGGTTTCAGAATTTTCACCGTCGATTATGGTATTTTTATTGAGCTTGTAATGTAATAGTTAAGTTATAAATCAGATTTTAATAATTTGCTTTAGAACTCTGGATTTCTGGAAAAAAATTATGTGATATGAATTTGGATGATTGTTCTCTAACTATGGGACGTTGCCATGGTGCGTCGATTGCATGACCTAAATAATTTCCTTCAAATTTCGGTAACACTGCCTTAAATGATAATTTGTGTAGCTTTGCATTATGCATCGCAAATGTTTGAGTTAAATTTCTTCATGCTTAGTGAAATGTTATGAAAACTCTACCAAATGGTAGCATTAAATTGATGTGAAACGTTAGATTCAGTAATTACCTGCATAGACTTCCTACAACGATTCTTTTGTTGTACAAACCCTCTGCGTTTTTTTCTTTGTGCAAATTTCACCCAAAAAATATGAATTTCTCCTAGTGATTTTTCCCTTTCAACTCTATGTTTTCCCCTTGTACAAATTCACCCAGCAAATGTGAGTTTCTCCTGGAAATTGTTCCCTTTGATCTTTGTGTTTTTGAGGTGAAAAACTTGCCCAGCGATTTGGAATATAGCCATGCGATTTTTATTTGTACATCTCTACGTTTTTGTTGTGTCAACACTTGCCCGTCGATTTGGAATATAGCCATGTGATTTTTCTCTCTACAACTCTGTGTTTTTGAGGTGAAAAACTTGCCCAGCGATTTGGAATATAGCCATGCAATTTTTCTCTATACAGCTCTATGTTTTTTAAGTGAAAAACTTGCCAAGCGATTTGGAATATAGCCATGAGATTTTTCTCTGTACAACTTTGCGTTTTTGAGGTGTAAAACTTTCCCGGTGAGTTGGAATATAGCCATGCAATTTTTCTTTGTACAAATCTGCGTTTTGAGGTGTAAAAATTTCCCAGCAATTGGGAATCGCCATGCAATTTTTTTCTATTGTACAACTCTGCATTTTTATGCTTACGATTTTGGCCCAACAATCTTGAATCTCCTTGCCTCTTAAGAACTTACCTCTACATTTTTAGTAATAAAAATCCTCATCCCTACATTTTAATAAGAATACCCATACCTCTATGTTGATTAAGACAAAACCCTCACCTTTGACTTGTTGTCTACTAGCGCTTGGTTTTGGGTGCTCCATTGAGACCTTTGCACTTTAATGAATAGACTCCTAGTGGGATCTCCCTTGGTGCCTTGCGTTTTGGAGCCTGTTGTAACTGATCTCCCCCATTCTTTATGTATATGTTGTCCTTCCCAAAAATTTGATTACTAAGCTCCCAACTCAATGAATGATATCCAGTTCCTCTCTTAGGATTCCTCATTGTACGGAGGTCCCCACTTTAAATTGGTTTTTATTCAAGTTTATTTGTCCACCCAACGAGTGTTGATCTTCTTAAAAGTCCTTATATTCAAGATAGGGAAGCTAGAATGTGTACCCTGGGGTTCTTATTTATGAGTTGTTATTACAAGAGTTTACTTACTAGATGAATGATTCTTGACATGGTACGAACCTAACATTGACTTGATATCCTTGATGAAAAAATAACCCTCTTTCATTTACATAGTTTGTAATTATGCTATTGTATTCCATTAATTCATCATGTATTTGTTGTATTGACTTGTGCCTTAATGTTTGAATTTGGATTTAGCATTTATTGTGTAAGGAATCTTGAGAATGGAGAGTAAATGCGTTGAGCATTGATGTGTTATTATATATGGACTCTTGACGATGGCCAATTGCGTCAAATAATGGGTACATGTTAGTATAGAAGGGAATCTTGATGGATGTTTCATAGATGGCTAATCGCATTCTTTAATTGATGTATAAATGATTAAGTTATTAAATTATTCGTGCGCATTGAATTTAATGTTGATGCATGTTTAATTAAGTGATTAGAATACTCTCGTTCCATTAACTATGTGAATGTAAGATTTTTTAAGTATTTGTATTCTCTTGCGTGATGAATAACTGATGGTTTTATGATGTCTAATCTAGTCGTGAATTTTAGTTTAGGATTGGATAACTAGAGCTCCCTTGCGCCATTAATAATGTGATGTATGATTGGGCATGTGATAATATTTCCTTTGCCCCATGGAATAAAAATATTGATTTCTCCTGCGCCTTGAACTTAATGTGATTAGATTACTTGTGACATGAAAATAAAATGGATGATCACCTTTGTGCCATGCAAATAAATTGAGGATTACTCTTGCACCATGAATTTAATATTGATATATGATTGATTATGTAATTAGCTTACTCTTGCACCATGAAATTAAAGTGACGTATGAATTATTAAGCAATTTGATTCTCTTGCACCATTAAAATAATTGATGTGATTGGTTTAGAATTTTATTACTCGTGTGCCATGATTACTTGATAGTGAGATTGATTGTTGATCTATTGGTTTCTGGCTTGATTGTATTAGTGGGATTTAGATACCTCTTTATTCCTCAGAACAGCCACTGGCCCTGAGACCTTAAGTGGTCAAAATCAATCGGATGAATCTTTGGCTTGAGCCTTGCTTGTGTGTCCTGGAGGTCCTAACCATGCAGGATAGGTTGGGCGGGTAGTTCTTTTAATACTCAATGACTTGGTTGATCATTCAATTATACATTGCTTCAGTCGATCATGATGTGTTGATTGTGTCGTTGTTAGTTGTGATGATTTGTTGATTGAGTCGTTGATTTTGTGTTGATTTGTGTCACTTTTAGTTATGTTAATGTAATGCTTATGTGTCTTTTTCAGTAATGATGATGTATGTTGTTATTATGTTGTAAAAAATTTAATATCCTAATGAAAAACAAAACAAAAATACCCTGTACTTCGTTTGGTTGACGTAACGACGGGTCGTTACATATGGTATCAGAGCAGGTTCAACCCCACAACTTGGGATCATCACGCCTTCGACTATATTAAACACTTGATTAATAACTTATAGCTAATTAAATTGAATTGTGTCCCTACAGGTAATCATGGTTAGAGGACGTCATGGAGGCAAACGACGTCATGCTAGGGGAGGAGGTGAGACGCCTCCAGTAGCATCCATGCCAGAGGGGTCTAACCCCCAAGGAGAAGAGAAAGTCATTGGACAGAAGAATATTGTTGTGCGGGATGTTGTTGGGTTGATGAGGTCCTTTCAGAGGATGTCAGAAACCTTTATTAATTGACTAGAGAGAGATGGGGCCAAGGATCCTATACCCCCTGAGGGTCCACAACATGCCCCAGACGATACTGGTAGCATTAACAGAGAACTTGAGAAGGTTAAGTTTCTCGAGTTCATGGGTGCCACGGATGGCGCATCCTCCAAGGCATGGTTGGAGAACATCGCAATGTGCTTCACACTTCACGACTACACCTCCAACATGAAAGTCCGCATGGTGATATTTCAACAAAAGGGGAGTGATCTTCTATGGTGGAAGACACTCCTACCACAACTGAACATGGTCGTCGAAGACGTGTCATGGGAACTATTTGAGGAGTGGTTCCGAGAGAGGTATTTATCAGAGGAATTCATTGAGTGACATCTTAACGAGTTCAATGCCTTACGACAGGGTGGTCGTATGGTGTCGGAGTATGAGGCCCGATTCATGGAGTTGCTTAGGTATGCCCCACCTCTGAGCACGCAGAAGATGAAGGTCAAAAAGTTTGTGTTTGGCCTTAACTTCAACATCCATGTGAAGGTGAGGATCCTAATGCCACAGACATTGCACAATGTGGTCCAGAAGGCCCTCATAGCAAAGGAATAACTGACAAGTGGGGGTCAGGGCAAGACTCCTACAAGACCGATTGGACAAAAGACGACAGGTGCATAGCATCATCAGACACCGGTCAAACATACACCAGGGTATCGTGATATGTCGAGAGGATCCACGTTCACGACACCGCAACGACTAGCTCCTCAGTAGAGGACTCCCTACAAAGGACCACAACATTAGCAGCAGCAGCAGTTTAGGCATGTTCAGTAGAACGGACCAGGATTCCAGGCCGGTAGGCCAACAACTTCTACTTTGGGGATCAAGAGTACTAGACAGAAGACTGTATGTTGGACATGTGGAGAGCCACATTACCAACGGGGTTGTCTGGTTGAGAGGGCCAGAGCATTCAAGTCAATTGAACACACTAGAGTTGGATATTTGGGCAAGGCCCACAGGATTCATGTAGCGGTGAATAATCGCCAAGCCAAGCACCATTCCACTATGCTCGAGATGTCAAGTACCATTTTTTACCAAACCTTTAGTGTTTTGATAGATTATGGTGCTAAAGAGAGCTTTATTTCTGGTGCAATGCTAAAACTAATTAAGGTAAAGGCAATCAAACATAACGAGTTTAGATACGTGGAAATGGCTTCAGGTGCCAAGCAGAAGGTTGGAGGAAAGGTTACGGAATGTAGCCTTAACTTGGGAGATTTTGTAACGAAGGCAAACCTATACGTCACGATCTTAGGATCTTATGACATCATGATTAGTATGGACTGGCTGGAATCACATCATACGATACTCAACTGTAAGACAAAATGGTTGAGTTTGACCAATGATGAGGGGCAGAGAAGAGTGATTGTGGGAAGAAACCAAGGAGTGTCCCTAAGGTTCATTTCATCCCTATACATACAGAAGAGCATGCACAAGGGATGAAAGTTATATGAAATATTAGCACTGAATGACAAGGGAATGGCAGAAGGATTAGAAAACCTTTCGATAGTACGAGAGTTTGCGGATGTGTTCCCAAAAGAGTTACTAATTTTGTGCCCGAAAGAGAGATGGAATTTACCATCGACTTGAAACCTAGAACTGAACTGATATCAAGAACGCCTTATTGGATGTTGACCCTTGAGTTACAAGAGTTGAAAATGCAACTAAAGAATTTGTTGGACCTAGGATTTATACATCCAAGTGTATCACCTTGGGGTGCACCTGTTATTTTCATAAGAAGGAAGGATGGGTCGTGGAGACTCGGTATTGACTACCATCAATTGAACAAGGAAACAATCAAGAAACAGTATATGTTACCAAGAATAGACGATTTATTTGACCAAATGAAGGGCACGACTATGTTTTCGAATATCAACTTGAGATCAGGAAATCACCAGTTACGGATCAAAGAGGAAGACATTCATAAGACTGCATTCAAGATTCAAACATTATGATTTACCATTTGGACTGACAAACACCCCGTGGGTATTCATGAGCTTGATGAATGGAGTGTTCCGAGAATACTTGGACAAGTTTTTTAAAGTATTCATTGATGACATATTGATATATTCTTGGACGATGGAAGAACATGACGAACATTTGTGCTTAGTACTACAGTGTTTACGAGAAAACAAATTATACAGGAAACTGTTGAAATGTTATGTTTATCAATCAAGGATTCATTACTTAGGGCATGTTATGTCCGGTGAAGGCATCGTTGTGGATCCAGCAAAGGTAGAGGTTATTATGGAATGGCCTGCATCGACGAACGTACCAGAAGTACATAGTTTTTATGACCCAAGGGGGGGCATATATATGGCTAAATGTATATGATATGACTCCAATATCATATACAAGTTATTGTGCTCCAACGTGGAGCACAACTCCAATATAGATAAGTTACATAATAACTCCTTAAATAATAGGGGAACCCCCTCCAAATAACCAAATACCTTTCATACTTCACCAATTTACATCCTAATAATGAATAAATTATATCTTATATATAGTTATTCACACTTGCACATGAGGGCCCTTTATCATTTGGTCGACCCTATTACATATGTATTTACACATTACATGTACATTTAGGCCCATATATGCCCCCCCTTAGGGTCATATCATATACATTTAGCCATATATATGCCCCCCCTTGGGTCATAACAGTAGCTTAATGGGTTTAGCAGGATATTACCGACGATTCGTCGAAGGTTTTTCGAAGATAGAAAATTCGATCACGCAACCACAAAAGAAAAACAAGAATTTTGTATGGACCGAGAAATGAGCGGAAGCATTTCGAAGGCTCAAGGAGTTGTTAATGACAGTGCCGATACTAAAAGTCCCTGACATGGACGAGGACTTCATGGTATGCATAGACGCATCCAAGGAAGGCTTAGGTTGAGTCTTGATGCAAGACGGTCGAGTGATTACTTACATATCAAGGAAATTAAGAAAGCATGAGGAGAACTATATGACGCATGATTTAAATTTATTGGCCATTATGTATGCCTTGAGAGTGTGGAGACACTACCTGATTGGACGAAAGTTTGAACTAAAAACATACCACTGTGGTTTGCAGCACATTTTTATGCAAAGTGACTTGAACCCGCGACAAAGGCATTGGTATGAATTGCTTAGAGAATCGATTTTGAGATTACTTACATAAAAGGAACAGTGAACATAGTGGCAGATGCATTGAGTCAGAGACCACGCATATTTTCGGTGATGCTTCTTCAAACAAATATTTGAGGAAATATTCTAACCATACAGTTCAACGATGACTAGTATAAAGAGGTTAAGGAAAATATCGAACAAGACACCATGTTGGTACCAAATTTTGAAGGATATACATTGGAAAACGACATATTGATGAGGTATAATAACCGGATTTATGTACCTCCTAACAATGATTTGAGAATTTTTATCTTAAGAGAAGCTCATAGAGCAATGTACATGGCTCATCCAGGAGTCACAAAGATTGTGGCAGACCTTAAGCCCTTATTATTCTGGAAAGGAATGAAGGTAGACATAGTTAGCTACATGGTGAGGTGTCTAGAATGTCAGCAAGTGAAGGCTGAACATAGACATCTGGCAGGATTACTACAGCCACATGATATTCCATAATCGAAAAGAGAGGTCATTTCGATGGACTTTATTGTTAGATTTTCTCTCACGGCAAGGAGGCACAACTCAATTTTCGTGTTCATTGACACTCTAATGAAGAGTGCACATTTTATTCCTGTGCGCGCGACGTATCAGGTGCCAGACATAGCTAGAGTTTTTATCAGCAAGATTTTCAGATTACATGGTGTGCCTAAAAGGTTCATATATGATAGAGGATCTGTGTTTACAAGACATTTTTGGACCAGTTTCCAAGAGGCCTTGGGGGCACAACTGAACTTTAGTACAGCAGATCATCCTCAAATAGAAGGGAAGACAAAAAGAATGAATCAAATTTTGGAATATATGTTGTGTATGTACGTGATGTACCAACAAAAGAGTTGGGAAGAGTTCTTGCCACTGGTAGAGTTTTCGTACAACAATAGTTATCAAAGTACCATTAAGATGGCACCATTTGAGTTTCTTTATGGTGACCATGTCAGACACCATTGAGCTAGGATCAAATTGAGGATAAGATCCTGGTAGGACCAAAAGCGATCCAACAAATGGAAGAAAAAATTCAAACGATAAGACAAAGGATTAAAGAAGCACAAGATCGGTAGAAAAGTTATGTCGATGCACATCGTGTTGACCATAATTATGAAGTTGGCGATCGGGTTTTCTTGTGGGTGAAACCACACAAAAGCTTGATCAAGTTTGGAAATGGTGATAAACTCTCTCCTACGTTTGTGGGACCTTTCAAAGTTGTGGAAAAGAAAGGGCTCGTGGCCTATCGACTAGAATTTCTTGATTATTTTAGGTGTATGCATAATGTTTTTCATGTATCTGTTTTGAGACATTATTTTAGTGATACTACACATGTGATTGACATGAGTTCCTTGCAGGTGTCGGACGAGGGAACTCACGACGGAGTCAATCCGCATTCTGAACCATCACATTCGATAACTACGACGTCGAACATTCGATCGGGTCAAAGTCCAGTGGGACAATTATACTCCTCACTCAGCTACCTGGGAAGACGCATATGATATGCGCCAGCAATTTCTATATTTATTTGATAGTTATACATATAGATATTGTCAGATGTTTTATTTACTGCATTTTATATATTGTACAACTTCGGGACAAATTTTAAAAAAAGAGGGGGTATATGTAACATCCCTCTCTTGCAAGCACATGTTATTGACTTATTCTTTGAGGACACTTGCGTGCAAGTGATCTAGTTATAGTATATGGTTATTTGTTTTGCTTATGGATAATTATCGTGATGTTGATGGATTATGATTTATGTTGTTTGATATCTATGTATTGACAGATGTTATTGATGAGTTTCCCCTAAGTGTGCAGGACTCTTGACAGATTGAGGATGTCGATGGCATCGATGGACCTCCTTGGACTCCGAATTGAGTCAGGGAGTGGATTGTATTGGTTTGAGTATTTCATTTATGTATATGTGACATATGATCGATTATATCATGATGTTTTTTATGGATCATTGACAATATTTCATTAATGGATGCAGGCCAACAATTTCTTGCTAATATGACTCACATAAGGAGTAAAGGGGCCATGCACATAGACCGGATATTGAGGGAGAGGTGTGGCAGCATCCATGTCATAGCCTACTAGCACTCATTCCCTGGCTCGAATTGTAGGTTAACGATTACCTAGTTCAAGGGGTCCACAATGTCATGAGGGTAGACTGAGACAGTCTCTCATGAAGATTTCTAAGGGGCATGTAATAAGGCAGAGTCCTTATTCCTTAGAATCCCTTAGTCTCTCACAAGGTCACATGAATGGAGTGTTGACTCCAGGGGTTGGACAACTAGCAAAACCAGTCAAAGGCGAGTGGCACCCTTGTAGCATAGAGTGCATCTTGAAGGGCACGTCACATAATTAAAATTTTGAATCAAAGGCGAGTGGCACCCTTGGAGCACGGAGTGCGTCTTGAAGGGAACGTCACAGAATTAAAATTTGAGTCAATGAGTCTAGGTGTCCTAGAAAACTTTGAGCGAATATTAAACCTTGTAAAATATTGAGCACTGTCGAAATTAATTAATTAATTAATTAAAGAATGAATTTATTAATCATAATCCCTATAAGATTCTAAGCCTTTGCGATTAAAAATTTAATTAAGCCTAAGTCTAAGTTAGTAAGAAGACTAAAAACTAAATTTATAAATTAACTATGAGGGGATGAGGTAAATCAATTTAAGAATTCAAGGTAAACAAAATAAATCTAAACATTGATTTTGTACACATATGTGCAAGTAATTACCAAATTGGAATTTAAGGTAAGAATGGAATAAAGATAAAGGAATGGATATGCATATAAAGGAATCTAGAGTCTAGTTAACACTACTCTAACTAGGAGAATATTATTATTTTAACTCAACTCAATTTTAGAAAGGTGTCAGTGATTAATTGGAAATAGAGTAAAGAGACAACTAGGAGTGATTTAAGGAGCGCTTTTAGGATGGGTGAATGAAATTAAATTTTATTAAAATAAAATGTGGATTTAATTGTGCAAGTGTGGAAAATGATATAAAACAAATGGTTGACTTGAGAGAGAGGATCACACTAGTTATGAGTAATTTTATGTTGTTGAAATTTTGACTAGTTTTACTTGTGAGAGTTGGGATACCCAGCTTGAGAGAGAGTGGTGGCTCTACCTAGTGAGGCGAGCTGGGAGCTAGAGGATTTATGGTTGTGTGTGTGTGTGGCCCCTTTGCGGCACAGGGGGCTAAGACGGAAGAAGAGTACCCCTAAAATTGGTTGCGAGGTACCGGTGAAGTCTCAATGGTTAGCAAGCTGGAGATCAGAAGGAGCATTGCTGCAAAAGGACGTCTTCGATTTCAGAATTTCTCACCGCCAATTACAGTATTTTTATTGAGCTTGTAATTGTAATAGTTAAGTTATAAATTGGATTTCAGTAATTTTCTTTAGAACTCTAGATTTCTGGAAAATCATTATGTGATATGAATTTGGATGATTTTTCTCTTACTATGGGACGTCGCCATGGTGTGCCGATTGCATAACCTAAACAATTGCCTTCAAATTTTCGTAACACTGCCTTAAATGATAATTTGTATAGCTTTGCATTATGTATCGCAAATGTTTGAGTTAAATTTCTGCATGCTCAGTGAAATTTCCTGAAAACTCTACCAAATGGCAGCATTAAATTGTTGTGAAACGTTAGATTCAATAATTGTCTGCATAGACTTCCTACGACGATTATTCTATTGTAAAAACCCTCTACATTTTGTTTTGTGCAAATTTCGCCCAGAAAATGTGAATTTCTCCTAGCGATTTTTCCCTTTGAACTCTGTGTTTTTCCCCTTGCGCAAATTCTCCCAACAAATGTGAATTTCTCCTGGTGATTTTTCCCTTTGATCTCTGCATTTTTTAGGTGAAAAACTTGCCCAACGATTTGGAATATAGCCATGCAATTTTTCTCTATACATCTTTGCATTTTTGTTGTGTTAACACTTGCCCAACGATTTGGAATATAGCCATGCGATTTTTCTCTATGCAACTCTGTGTTTTTTATCCGGATTATTTTCGGCACGAAATGAGAGCGGAGATATAATAAAGAAATGCACAGAGATATTGCAGATATTCAATAATATAACATAAATGTATCAGAGATGCAACCATAAACATAGAGATACAGTAATGCACGATTTCTATTAATCAGAGAAATGTATAGAGACTGTAAAAATACAGAGTGAAAGACTTGCTAGAATGGTGCCAGCTTATCTCTGAGAAGAGATGTGACGGCTACTCGCGTTCGCAAGAAAATCATTACAATGAGGATATGAAGGCCCTTTTACAATAAACGGGAATGCCAAAATTCCTAGACATCCAAAAACCTAACCCTAGGAGATGAAGCACCAAAAGGCATGTGGGCCCCGTTTGGGTAAGTGAGTACATCAACTTCCCAAGGTCGTAACTTTTGCATACGATCTCTGTTTTAGGCGTGTGATAGCTCGTTGGAAAGGTATTGTCGAGGAGATTCATTTTGGGGGCTCATTCATGCCTTTTTCTATCTTTTAGAACCTCGATCTCGAAAAACCTTCATTTGGACCCTCAAAATGGCCCCGGAAGTTAAAACCTGCCAAAAATAGTAAATTGCCAAAATGGCCAGAAAACTGTTTTGAGCCATTTGGAAAAGGTGGGTGGCCAACGATATCCACCTAGATCAGTTTTAGAGGTGAAAAACTTGCCCAGTGATTTGGAATATAGCCATGCAATTTTTCTCTTTACAACTCTGTGTTTTTGAGGTGAAAAAATTGCCCAACGATTTGGAATATAGGCATGTGATTTTCTTTGTACAACTCTGTGTTTTTTAGGTGTAAAAATTGCCTAGGGAGTTTGAATATAGCCATGCGATTTTTCTCTGTACAACTCCGTGTTTTGAGGTGTAAAACTTTCCCAGTGATTGCAATTATTTCTCTTGTACAACTCTGCGTTTTATGCTTACGATTTTGGCCCAACAATATTGAATCTCCTTGCCTGTTAAGAACTTAACTCTACATTTTTATTAAGACAAATCCTCATCCCTGCATTTTAATAAGAAGACCCGTACCTCTGCATTGAGTAAGACAAAACCCTCGCCTCTACCTTGTTGTCTACTTGTGCTCGGTTTCAGGTGCTCCATTGAGACCTTTGTGCTTTAATGAATAGACTCCTAGTGGGCTCTCCCTTGGCACCTTGCGTTTCAGAACCACTTGAAACTGATCTCTCCCCTTCTTTATGTATATGTTGTCCTTCCCAAAAATTTGATTACTAAGCTCTCAACTCAATGAATGTTATCCAGTTCCTCTCTTAGGATTCCTCATTGTACAGAGGTCCCCACTTTAACTTAGTTTTTATTAAAGTTTATTTGTCCACCCAATGAGTGTTGATCTTATTAAAACTCCTTATATTCAAGATAGGGAAGCTAGAATGTGTACCTTGGGGTTCTTATTTATGAGTTGTTATTACAAGAGTTTACTTACTAGACAAATGATTCTTGACATGGTATGAACCTGACATTGACTTGATATCCTTGATTAAAAAAATAGCCCTCTTTCATTTACACGGTTTGTAATTATGCTCCTGTATTCCATTAATTTATCATGTATTTCTCGTAATCGAATTCCGCCTTAATTTTTGAATTTGGCTTTATCATTTAGTGTGTAAGGAAGCTTGAGAATGGATGGTAAATGTGTTGATTATTGATGTGTTATTATAGATGGACTCTTAAATATGGACAATTGTGTCAACTAATGGGTACATGTTATTGTAGAAGGGAATCTTGATGGATGTTTCATAGATGGCTAATTGCATACTTTAATTGATGTATAAATGATTAATCTATTATATTGTTCATGTGCATTGAATTTAATGTTGATGCGTGTTTAATTAAGTGATTAGAATACTCTCGCACCATTAACTATGTGAATGTAGGATTGTATAACTATTTATATTCTCTTGAGCGATGAAGAACTGATGGTTTTATGATGTCTAATCTAGTCATGAATTTCAGTTTAGGATTGGATAACTAGAGCGCCCTTGCGCCATTAATAATCTGATGTATGATTGGGCATGTGATAATATTTCCTTTGTGCCATGGGATAAAACTATTGATTTCTCATGTGCCTTGAACTTAATGTGATTAGATTACTTGCGACATGAAAATAAAATGGATGATCACCTTTGTGACATGCAAATAAATTGATGATTACTCTTATGCCATGAATTTAATATTGGTGTATGATTGATTATGTAATTATCTTTCTCTTGCGCCATGAAATTAAAGTGTCGTATGAATTATTAAGCAATTTGATTCTCTTGCGCCATTAAAATAATTGATGTGATTGGTTTAGAATTTTATTACTCGTGTGCCATGATTACTTGATAGTGAGATTGATTTTTGATCTATTGGTTTTTGGCTTGATTGTATTAGTGGGATTTAGATGCCTCCTTGTTCCTTAGAACAGTCTCCATCCCAGAGACCTTAAGTGGTCAAAATCAATCGGATGAATCCTAGGCTTGAGCATTGATTATGTGTCCTGGAGGTCCTAACCATGCAGGATAGGTTGGGCAGGTAGGTCTTTTAATGCTCAGTGACTTGTTTGATCATTCAATTGTACATTGCTTCAGTCGATCGTGATGTGTTGATTGTGTCATTGTTATTTATGATGATGCATTGATTGAGTCGTTGATTATGTGTTGATTTGTGCCGCTTTTAGTTATGTTAATGTAATGCTTATGTGTCATTTTAGTAATGATCATGTATGTTGTTATTATGTTGTAACGAATTTAATATCCTAATGAAAAACAAAAATTGTTACCCTATACTTCATTTGGTTGATGTAACGGTGGGTCATTACAATATGCATGATTTTTTTGGCTCAGGTGCTTTTCTAACCTGATAACGCTTGCTCGAGGTTGGCTTGCCTATCCGAACGGGCTTAGGTTCTCACCGCTTTCCTGACCAATCTGAGCTTGCTTTCGAGATTTTAAACCTTACTAAAACCTTATCCAGTCATAACATTGAAGAAGAATATGTGGATTCTCGTAGCATTCCTGATTGAATACATCATAATAAATATACCATCATTTGCATGCTTGATGTTTTTTTTTTTTAAGTTACACCAACATAAAATCATATAAAA
Organism: Picea engelmannii; assembly: GCA_009831015.1. Lineage (NCBI taxonomy): Eukaryota > Viridiplantae > Streptophyta > Pinopsida > Pinales > Pinaceae > Picea > Picea engelmannii. Next base: position 175,395 of record ML794703.1, read on the forward strand.
CCTAAATCAATTTGCTATGTGTTTTCTAAATTTTCAACTTTTCAAAAACCTAGTTCACGTGTCACATTGAAGAGAAACACCTGAATACTTGGATTTCAGAGTAAATATAGCCTCATCTACTTGATGCTTTATGGAGAGAAAAATGCCTAGTACTTAATTTGATAACTAATCTTTTACTAAATTGTGTGATAAATGTTTTGAGCCATTATATAAGCTCACAATCATCAATTTCTAGACTTTGTTTTGTCATTACATCTTTACATAACAAGTAAAGGTAAAAGTATAAGTGTTATATGTAAGGATTATGATTTTATTTTATATATTTTCTCTTGTTATAAGTTATAAATTTTATGGTGAAAAAGTCAAAACTTAAAGTAGTTAGACAACTCTAAAGATAAAATAACAAAGAGATACAGTTTACAACATAGGAAACTACTCAGATGGAGCAAATAGATTGTAAGTAGAGTTTACAAACATTAATACTTTTGACATAATGCATGTAAAAATATCAATACATAATGTGTTCTTTATTTCGAGGCAACATTGGAATATATCTTGATAGTCAATTAAGTGTAATTTTAATGGTTATGGAAAAAATTGTTATACTTTCTATTAAATACAATCCTAAAATCCTAACTAAATAATAAATATTATTTATATAATCACAACTAGTACAAAAATTCTAAAATCCTTTCTAATTAAATATTAAATATAATTTATATAATTAAATATTAAATATAATTTGTATAATCACAACTAGAAAATCTTAAATGAATATAAATTTTATAATTATAACTAATTCAAAAATCTTAATAATTTATATAATCATAACTAATCATTTGAAACCTACATTAAAATATAAATTTGTTTTTTTCATTTATATATATATATATATATATATATATATATATATATATATATATATATATATATATATATATATATATATATATATATAACATAATCTATTGCACTACACTGACAAAATGTTAATATCCCAGGGAGGATCTCTTTTCTTGAATACTCTGGTACTCTTATGGAGTGAATTCATTCTAATCGTAAGTGTAATTACTCTTTTCTCGGTCATGATATCAAATCTTCCACAGCGACATTGTTATAAAGATACAAGTTCACATTAAAAAAAATTGTCTAAATACGAAACATAGAAAACATACACAATTTCTCTCATTGAACGAAATAAGAGGTTTAAATAATCCTCAGAAGTTTGCAAGTGTGCACACAGTATTTGGAGCAACCAACATCATCAATATTCTTATGATCTTATGATTTTGAGAAACCTTAATTAATTCTCTCATCATCATCATCATCATCATAATTAGGTTTGGTTGCTAATCTAAATGATGATTATGAAAGAATGTTGATTGAATCATACCAATTTTGATTTATATTAATAAGAAATGGGCACTGCTCAAACCCTTGCCCATTGTTGCTTCCAAGAATTCACTGACAAATCATGAAATCACCTTGTTTCTAGGGTTTAAATCAGATCGTCTGATTGTTTAAAACAATGTTATGTTCTTCTTTCCAGGGTTTCTAGGGTTTCATGAGTGTAATATTCGAACTCTAACCCTTGTTTCTCAGGAAGTAGCAAATGCCAGAAATAGACGAGAAGAGAAATTATGTAAATGTTGTTCAGGCATGTATGTTCAGGGAACTAAATGCAATCTCAATGAATTAAAAACAAACTCCTAACTTCCCAAAGACATGACAAAGGTATCTACTTTACTAATGCCCATATTTCAAAAAGTTTGATCGCTAAAAAGGAAGTAAAAATATTTAAACTTAGCACTCAATGAAGACTCCTCTTTTTAAATCATAGAGCCATCTATGCCTTCAAGGTACTTCTATCACATATTATACTTTCATATTTATTTATTATGATGATATTTTAATATAGTGCAATACATACATATTATATATTATCACTATATATGTTCTTAATTCGCGCACTTTCATGCAATAATTGTTCAAACTAAGACAGGGATCAAATGCTCCGCTTTACACTTATTGATTGTTGAAGGTTTTCTTGGTGTGCACGAAAGGGCCTGAATGGAGTGTTCAAAGCTCAGTCCGACGAAAATAATGTTCACAGTTGGAGACAAAATGTTTCACACCAAAATCTATATCTATTGCACCTTAATGAAATTGTTTTTTTTGTTGTTTAGATTTGTTTTTCCACTCTTTTTAATTTTCCAATGAAAATGAACTATAATGTTTTGATTTGAATTTCCACTCTTTTTTCTTTTCCAATGAAAATGAACTAAAATAAACTAATTTATTATTAGATTAGTTGATAAATTAATTTATTAGTGTTTATACTTCACTATTTATTAGGATAAAGTGTTTATACTTCACTATTTATTAGGATAAAGTGTTTATACAACACATCACAATGAAATATGGAAGATTGAAATAAATAGCATTTTCATGTTGTTATTTTCCTAGATTGGGAAAACCTATCATAACTCAGAATGTCAAAATTCTAGGAAAACCACGCCACCTGAAATAATCCACTGGTGGTTCGTAAGGGGGCAGGCTTTCACTCCTACTAGATATCTCTGGGTCTTGGACCGTTAACTTGATTCCTTACATCTGAGGAAAACGATCTCTTAGCCAAGCAAAAGCAGTTTTGGGCCATACTCCAAGGCCAATTTTCATTTTGTTATTGCTCAGTCGTCATCATCATTATTATTATATTATTAATAATTATTATGTTATTATGGTTATGTTGTTGTGGTTAAATTATAATTGGTTGAAGTTTTATATTATGATTATGATTTTCACATAATGGTGTTTTGATATTTTATAAGAAATGATTTTTTAAAATGATATGTTTCTTATTTTCTATTTTCCAAATAAACTTATTATAGTTTAAATTATAAAAAAACTTATTTTCTAGTTTCCATATTGTTTCCAAATTTTCTAGTTCCTTTTTCTATGAGAGTCTCTCACATGTTGTTCCTCTCTTGTTGCCCGTAAAGAGAGGATATTAAGCTATATCATATTATGTGATTCATAGCTTGCAACTTTATTACTAGGCACTTAGTTTGGATGGTGTAAAACTTGTGATACAGTGATAAGTTTCTTCGCATTTCATTTTGTGATTTTGTAGATGTTGAAAATTAGGGTGATTTATATTAAAAATTCAAATATGTATCTTACATTTTATGGTCATCGATTTTGAAATGTTGTTACTAAACATTTTTTTTGCTCTGAAAACATTTTGCACATTTGGGGCATGACTGGTCAGCAACAGTTTGTGTATTACAAAGTGTTGTAGGAACTTTGTTAGTCTACACTATAAGTACCATATTTTCCAAAACATTTCTAGCTAGCTAGAATAAATCCTTGGTGAGTATCTAAACACTATGAGAAAATAGGCTCTATCTTTGTTAGACAGAACAAGAAAGTTTAATGGTTGTGGTGAAGATCGAATTGTTGTTGCTAGGGTGAAATTTTAATGTGGGCTTTCTAAAAAATTATATATCTACTCTTGCATTGTATATATTCTTAGCCATGGGTGTCAAAATTTCTCTGCAAATGTATCATAATTTGTTGTTTACTTGAGCCATGCAAAGATATTAAAACCTAGTATCATAATTTGTTGTTTAATTGAGACATGAAAGGATATAAAATTTAAATTACGTTGGAATTTTTTTTTATTAAAATGATTTTTCAAATCTTTAAAAAACTTTATATATGTGAAAACATTTAACATATTAATATATTTTATGTGATTGTTATATATATATATATGTGTGTGTGTGTGTGTGTGTATGTGTGTGTGTGTGTGAGAGATTTTTTTATAAAATAAATCTTTCAACTTTTTCCAAAAGTTGATATATGTGCAAACATACAGTGAATTAATGTATTTCTAAATAGGTCTTGGGAACAGTATAGAGTTTGATTTGAATGAACACCATTTTTGTTTAAAAGTTGTCTAAAAGTTAGTCCTCAATTTTTTAATGCAATACTTTGATTGACTACTGGAATCCACTATATGTACCACTACAATTTGTATTGAAGTGATTTTGTTGACTTAGCTTCATCCCTCTATAATTGCACATGACTCTTGCAGTTGGTGTCGAAGTGTTTTTGTTGAGATCACTCTATAATTGTGCACAACTCTTGAAAGTATTTGCAATGTTAGTCTTATAGATTGGACATTTCATATGTTTTGATGGCAAGTATTTTTCCATAAAAATTGTATATATCTTTTATAATTTAAATGCTTGGAAATTCTATAAGATGTCAATATGTTATCTTGAGATCAGATTGTCCTTTTCTAGGTTTTTAATTAAGCTTTCCATGGTTATATGAATTAAATGAACTTAAAAAATTATTATTGTTTTTATTTATAGGAGCGGACAATAGTAACAAAGAAAAGTTGAAGTTAAGGGAAACAAAAATCAAGGTATGCACCTTTGAAACTGTATTTCCCTTTTTTTTTATTTCTGGTTAGGTAATGTCATAAACTTAACCTAGGAATAATTAAAGTACCATAAATTACGAAAATGGAAAAAATAATAGACGTTGAAAGCTACCAAATGAAAGAGCAGTGCATTATACATAACAGTATCGGTCATGTGTTGAATACAAATGGTCTTTTCAGATTAGATGCATTCTCCTATACTCCAGGAGATTGCTTGTTTGATGCATTTCAAGTCCTATTACACTTTAGTTATTCATCAATTGAATTACGAAATGGATTAATAGATCACTTCTTATTTTGTTTAAACAATGGTGATGTAGAGACATTACAGTCATATCAATATGAACTAGCATCTGATTTTTTGTACCAATTGCATGGAATTCATGATGTTGAGACATACCTTCACAAAATGCGATTTTTTGCATCTACAAATTTGAATCAAACTGGAAGATGCCTATGGGGAGATACATTTTGCATACGATGGCTAGCCAAGTGGTTAAATGTATCAATTGGAATTTGGTCCTTAACAAAGAAAACAACATATTTTATATTTAATAAAGATGCAAATACAAAACAATATTGCATTGTGTTTCATGATGCAAATCCTATTAATGGTCACTATGAACCATTGATTTGCAAAAACAATTCCATATGCACTTTTGAAGAAACTAATATTTTCTTATCACTAATGTGAAAAGATATTGAATGCCACTGGAAGTGTATTATACATGATATTCATCGTCATGGATTGAACAGAGCAACAACTAGTACATATAATTGCGGGGACAGTCCTTTTTGTGCAATTTGTTATTTGGTGGCAACAGACTTTGATGTACATTCTTTAAGACTTTATGTTGTGCAATATTTTTTCAATGAAATTATGAGTGGTGATCAAAATGCATTTCATTTCTTGCAACAACACCTAGTTGGCAATACCATACAGAATATGACAATGACTAGAAATGGTGTAACATCCCGCTCGTGCATGCGCCTGACATAACTTATTCTTTAAGGACACTTGCGTGCAAGTGATCCGGTTCATTATATGAGTGATTGTTTCACTTATGGATTATGATTATGATATTGTGATTTATGATGTTATGTTATGTTATTATGTATAGACAGGTGTTATTGATTGGGTTCTCCTGAGTGTGCATGACTCTTGATAGGTTGAGGATGTCGACGACATCAATGGACCTCCTTAGACTCCGGATCGAGTCAGGGAGTGTATTGTTTATGTTTTGTGTATTTTTGTTATTTCATATGTGACATATGACTAATATGATATGATGGTGTTTATGGATCGTTAACATGTTTGTTGATGGATGCAAGCTGACGATAGCTTGCTAATCATACTCACATTTGGAGTAGAGGGGTCACACACGAAAACCAGAGATATTGAGGGAGAGGTGTGACAACAGCCATGCTACAACCTACTAGCACTCTCGTCGTGGCTCGAATTGTAGGTTAACGATTACCTAGTTCAAGAGATCCATGATGTCATGAGGGCAGACTGTGATAGTCGCTCATGATGATTCTAAGGGGCATGCAATAAGGCAGGGTCCTTATTCCTTAAAGGCCCTTAGTCTCCCACAAGGTCATCTGACGAAGTATTGACTCTAGGGGTTTGACATCTACCAAAATTAGTCAAAAGGAAAGTGGCACCCTTGGAGCACATAGTGCGTCTTAAAGGGCACGCCGCGCAAATAAAACAGGAATGCAAGCGAGTGGTACCCTTGGAGCACGTAGTACGTCTTGAAGGGCACATCGTGATTTTTAACTCTGGTAAGTTAATAAACCTAGTACCTAGAAAACTATGCCTCCTTAGGACCTGGTCCTCCTTAAAATGAATGATGGTATGAGCAAAGTTTAATATCTAATTTTCCCTTAAAAAAATTGTGGCCAAGACTAGTGAATTTAAAACCTAGGTCTAAGTAGAACATGTGAACAAAAAAAAAAACTAAATGGGCATATAACAAGAAGGGGGGTAAAGAAAATTCAAACATTAATCATTAAATTAAAATTTTAATGAAGGATTAAATTATTAAAAGGGTATATTATTGTTTATATCTAAACTTGCTAAATCTGAACTAAGAAGAAAAGGGGGAAACCTAAGGAAAAGGGGAATGTCTAACATAGTAGGGAATATAGTCTTTGGAACCTTCTAATTGTGAACTCAACTAGGTTTTAAGAAAGGTGTTAGTAATTTAATAAATGTAAGGCAATAAAGAGACATTGATGAGCGTTTTTAAGAATGCTTTTAGGTGGGTGAGGGAAATAGGCAAAATTCAATTAATTAATTAATTAATTTCTGGTGCAACTAAGAGATCAGGTGACATGTGTATGGGGGAGGTTTATCCTAATTAAATTTGATAAAAATAATCTAATGAGGGTTTGGCAAACTAATCACTAAGAAAAATCTATAAAAGGAATGGTGAAAGAGGAGTATGGATCACGCATTGCAGCTTATTTCGCCCAATTTAGAGCCCTCCCTGGCGTATTAACTCCCGGATTCATCTCTGCATGGATGTGTTGATCACTTGTCCAGCGAACTACATCCTCATCCCTGTGTTTCTTTTTTTTGTATTAAATTGTCGTCAATGGGATTGGCCACGCCATTTTTTCCCCTAGTCGTCTCTACGTTTCCACCAACTGGACAACATTTCTTTCCGACAAGCGTTGGCGTTCCTTCATGGAGAAACCACTAGCGTTTGCCCTTTTTCTATGCGCGTTTTTGGTGAGTAATTTACCCTGTGTATCGAAGGAATCCTTAACTTAAAACCCAGTGCGTCTCTGTGTTTGGCTTGGGTTTTCGCCTGCGTTCCTACTCCCTGGTGGTGGTTTTCCAAGTAAAAATCCCTCTTCGAACTGTGTTTTTCCTAACTGAACTGTGTTTTTCCTTAACATATCTCTGCATTTTTCTTTAATGCGCAACGCAATTCCTCTCCCCTGGTGTCTTCCTCATTGGCTCGGCATTCCGCCCTTTCATCTCTGCGTTTACCCGTGTTGGTCTCTCGTTTTAAGGTTCTTGTTCGGACATCGGGTGTATCTACTCGACCCTCCTCGATTGCTTGGAACTCCCTTGACAAGTGGCAGTAATACTATAGCAAGTATTATGGGGTCAAAATCTCCCTGAACACGTTTGCGTGGACACCTGGTGCCCCGTAGGCTCCATAGAGCCTACTTCTGGAGTTAGTATTGATTGCACGCATTGAATTGTATGTATTAAATGATGATTGTAGATGGGCTCCTTGCGCTTATGGTTTCTTGTGTCATGTATGGTGGTTAAATCTTAGACTTGGGCATAAATAAAAGTAATAATAATATATTTCCCTTGCTTCATTGATTTAGCTATGATAATTTTAGATTATTTAGCATATGGATTTCATAATATGTGATAGTTTTAGATTTTGGGACTTCTTGTGCATTGGATGTAATGTAAGGTATGATGGTTAGATTTAAAATTTTCACGTGAATGGATTTGCGCCATCAATGATAGTTATAGATTTTTGGACATTCGCGCAATGAGTTTTATGTAAAATGATGGTCTTAGGATTTAGTCTTCTAGTGCGTAATGAAATTTTTATTGGAAAATGACTGCTTTGGGCTAGGCCTTGCGCCTTGCAATTAATCGATCTATGCTTTCACCTTGTAATTATTTGATCTATGCTTGCACCTTGGATTTATTATGGACTTGCGTTATGTGAACGAATTACCCTTGTGCCTTGATTAATCGATGTTAGGATTGATGGATTATTGTGATTGATGATCGTTGATGATGTGAACTAGCGTAGTCGGCTTGGACTTGATTGTGTCGGGTGGGATGTAAACACCTCATTGTTCCTCAGAACAGTCGCCAGCGTTGAGACCTTAAATGGTTAAAATCAATTGGAACCTGGGCTTTAGCATTGCTTATGTGTCCTGGAGGTCCTAACCTTGCAGGGTAGGTTGGGCGGGTAGTATATTGTGTGTTCTCGTGATAAGATCATTATGATTTGTTATGCTATTTTATGTTTCCTTAGTGATGGAACTTATAAGATGCGTTGAATGTTTAAGATTTTTATTGTTATGCATCGATACTTAATGTAGAATGAAAGATGTTGAACAGTTGTTAATTAACGTGTTCATACATCGATGGGTGTGTCGTGATTCATGGTGATGATGTGTCAGCCTTATGTGGTATTTGTTGCTAATGCATTACTAATGTTCGTTATTGTACGTGAATGATGTGTCGATGATGTCGTTGTCTATTGTGATGTTGATTTCCTAACGCAACAATAAAAGGAAAAAATAATAATTTCCATATTGTACGTCACTTTTTGGTTGTCATAATGACGGGGTCGTTACATATGGTATCAGAGCGGTTTCAACCCTGTGACTGTGGATAGCCATGCCTTCCACTGAATTAAGCCCTTGATTTATACTCAGCGCTAATTGAAATATTAACCTGTCCTTGCAGTAATCACGATTAGAGGACGCTGAAGAGATTCTTGACATGGTGCCAGGGAAGGAGGCACGATGCCTCCAGTAGCACCCACACCAGAGGGGTCCAACCCCCAAGGAGAGGAACAAGTCTTGAGCATGAGCGGATTGTCGCGTGATATGTGTTTGGGTCTGATAGGGTCCTTTCAGGGAAATGTTTGAGGCCTTGACTAACCATCTGTGCTAAGATAAGGCCAGGGTACCTGTACCCCTGAGGGTCCATCGTACGCCCCATTCAGTGATGGTAGTTTTCACAGAAAACTAGAGAGGGTTAATTTCCCAAGTCCACAAGTGCCACAGACGGCTCAGCCATCGAGGCATGGTTGGAGATCCAGGCGATGTGCGTTGCAATTTGCGATTATGACCTCTAGCATGAAGGTTCGTATAGGTGGTCTTCAGCTAAAGGGAAGCGCTCTTCTATGGAGGAAAACACTCCTACTTCAACTAAAATTGGTCGTTGAAGTCGTGTTAGGGGAACGGTTCCGGGAGAAGTATTTGTCAGAGAAATTCGTTGAGCGCTAGCTCGACGAGTTCAGCGCATCACGACAGCGTGGTTGTATGGTGCTGGATTATTAGATCAAATTTATGAAGCTACTTCAGTATGCCCCACATGAGCACGAAGAAGTTGAATATCAGCAAGTTCATGATTGGCCTTAACTCCAGCTTTCGTGCGAAGGTGAGGATCTAAATTCCTCGAACGTTGAACGATGCAGTCTAGTAGGCCTCTTAGATAAGGAAGTTTTAACCGCGGGAGTCTGGGAAGGAGTCCTACAAGATCGTCTTAACTAATAACATCTAGTACGCAACAGCATCAGACGTTGTCTGAACTAGACCTCTTGGTATCAAGATACGTCTATAGGACCCTTGTTCACGACACCTTGACAATAGGTTCCTCAGCAGAGGGCTCCCTCATTTAGGATTGTCAGCAAAACAGACCAGGATGTTAGGTTCGTGGGCAAACAAATTCTATTATGGGGCCCGGATTATTGGACCGTAGGTGGGCGATGGACATGTGGAGAGTCACCTTACCAGCAAGGTTGTCCAGTTGAAAGTGTCAGACCGGCCAAGTCAACATGACACACTACCATGGCGGAGATGGGAAAGGCCCATAGGATACATGACCACGGTAAATAACCGCCAAGACGAGCACCAATCCACTGTGCTCGAGGCGTCAAGTGCCATCACCAAATGAACTTTTAGTATTTGTTATACCCCGTTGCTACAAAGAGCTCTAATTCTAATACCATATTGAAGGGATTTGGGTAAGGTCGTTCAACAGGACGAGTTTAGATTCGTCGATGTGGCTTCGGGTACCAACCGGATGGTTGGAGGAAGGGATATGAACTGTTGCTTTAATCTGGGGATAGAGTAATGAAGTCTGACCTACGTCATGATCTTAAGATCTTATAGCGTCGTGATCGGTATGGATTGATTGGAATCACATGAGGCGATACTCAACTGTAAGACAAAATGGTTGAGTTTGGTTGACGATGAAGAACAAAGAAGTGTGATTGTAGAAAGAAAATAAGGAGTATCCCTGAGGTTCATTTCTTCCCTACAGCTACAAGAGATCACTTGCAAGGATGCAAGTTGTATGCATACTTAGCGCTGAACATCAAGGGCATGGTGGAAGAATTAGAAGACCTTCCGGTAGTACGAGAGTTTGCGGACGTGATTCCCGAAAGAATTACCAGGTGTGTCTCCCAAAGCCAAGATGGAATTTACCATCAACCTAAAACCTAGAAATGAACCAATGGTAAGAAAGCTTTATCGGATGTCAACCCCTAAGTTACAGAACTTGAAAGTGCAACTAAAGGAGTTTTTGGACCTAGGACTTATACATCCAAGCGTATCTCCTTGGAGTCCTCCTGTTAATTTCATATGAAAGAAGTATGGGTCGTGGAGACTTTTCTTGACTACCGTCGAGTATTCCTTGATGACATTTTGATATTTTCTCGGATGACGGAAGATCAAGATGAACTTTTATGCTTGGTATTACAATGTGGCGAAAGAACAAATTTACAGGAAGCAGTCGCAAAGCTATCGAGGATACATTGGTTAGGGTGTGTTACCTCCGACGAAGGCTTTGTTGTGGATCCAACGAAGGTAGAGGTTATTGTGGAGTGGCTTATGCCAACGAATGTCCCAGAAGTGCGTAGCTTCATGGGTTTAGCAGAATATTATCGACGGTTCGTTGAGGGTTCTTCGAAGATAGCAAATCTTATTGCGAAATTGCAGAAGAAGAACAAGAAGTTTGTGTGGACCGAGAAATGCATAGAAGCATTTCAAAGGCTCAAGGAGTTGTTGACGACAAGACCAATACTAAAATTCCCTGGCATTGACAAGGGCTTCTTGGTATGCGATGACACATCCAAGGAAGGCTTAAATGGAGTCTTGAGGCAAGACGGTTGAGTGATAGCTTACATCTCGAGGAAGTTAAGGAAGCATGAGGAGAACTACGCAACGCATAATTTGGAGTTGTTAGCCATCGTGTATGCCCTGAGAGTGTGGAGACACTACATGATTGGATGGAAATTTGAACTAAAAATGGACCATTGTGGTTTACAACACCTTTTTACGCAAAATGAGTTGAACACTCGCCAAGGGCGTTGATCATAACTGCTTATCAATTACGATTTTTATGTTTCCTACTTAAAAGGAACAATGAACAGAGTGGTAGATACGTTGAGTCAAAGACCACGCATATTTTCAGTGATACATATTCAAACAAATCTACGTGAAAGGATTCTAACTGCAGCGCGACGTTGACTGGTATAGAGAGGGTAAGGAATTTTTCAAACAAGACACCATGTTGGTACCAAAATTGAGGGTTATACTGTGGACAATGATGGATCTTTGAGATATAATAACTTGATTTACTTAACGTCCAAAGACCAATTGAGAAGTTTTTATCTTATGCGAAGCTCATAGAGCAGTGTACATGGCTCATCTAGGAGTCATGAAGATGAGGACCGACCTTAAGCCCTTATTTTTCTCGAAGGGATAAAGGCGGACATCGTCAACTGTGTGGTGAGATTTCTAGAAGGTCGAAAGGTGAAGGTTGAACATAGACATCCAGTAGGATTGCTACGGCCACACGCCATTCCAAAATCGACCTAGGAGGTCATATCAATGGACTTCATTGCTGAATTTTCACTACTGCAAGGAGGCACGACCCGATTAGCGTGACAGTTGACACTCTGACGAAGAGTTCACATTTTGTCCCTATGTGTATGATGCATCAGGCGCCAGATATATCTAGAGTTTATGTCAGCAATATTTTGAGACTTCCAGACGTACCAAAGGAATCGTATGTGATAAGGGATTCAGTGTTTGTAAGACGATTTGGACGAGTTCCCAAGAGGCCTTTATGTTTCCTTAGTGATATCTGATGATGGAACTTATAAGATGTGTTAAATGTTTAATATGCGTTGAATGTTTGATTTTATGTTTCCTTAGTGATATGTAATGATGGAACTTATAAGATGCGTTGAATGTTTAAGATTCGTATTGTTATGCGTCGATAATTAATGTAGAATGCAAGATGTTGAATAGTTGTTAATTAACATGTTAATACATCAATGGGTGTGTCGTGGTTCATGGTGATGATGTGTCAGCCTTGTGTGGTATTTGTTGCTAATGCATTGCTAATGTTTGTTATTGTACATGAATGATGTGTCGGTGATATCGTTGTCTATTGTGATGTTGATTTCCTAACGCAACAACAAAAGAAAAAGAAAATAAAATTGCGTATTGCATGTCTCTTTTGGTTGTCATAACGACGAGGTCGTTACAAATAGGCAAAGATATCTCATGAATATGGCAATGCCTTATGAAAAAGGGAAGGTAGAGGGCGAACCATTTTGTTTGCAATGGATATTGATCATATTCAAAGTAAATATCTGAGTGTGGTCTTGCTTTACTAATAGCATTACCAACTTCTATTTTTCCAATTCAAACTCTGACATAACATTTGATGTTATGTCATTTTAAACAAATGCATCACACATTCACTATGAACCACTACTAAAAGAATGATGTGAACATGAATGCATTGCAAATTGTGATCATCTTACAATAAGGCCAAACAAAAAACATAGGATTGATTACCATATGGTTAATGAAATTCTAAGTGCAAAAAGTACAAGCAAATGCACACTGCTACCTGAACATGTACTAGAAAAACATCAACATATACACCATGTCCATGGTAAGCAAACATTGACATTGACAAATAGTAATGACAAGTTTTAGATAAATTGTCATCAAGTAAAAACAATACCAACTAAAAAGCGTAGGATCACTTATCACAAATTTTAAAAAATGGTACGAGCAAAAAACAAATGCATTGACACATTCTTTACTGAACATGGCATAGATAGAGATGTAGATGGACATTGTACATATTTTTTCAATGCAAAAACACCTCCTAGTCAAAGAAAAAAAATGACATATCATAGATTGAAACAAATAGTGCATATCAATGGAAACAAAAAAGAAGGGTCAACTGCCAAATATTTCCACGTAAAAACTAAATATGCAAAGCAAATTTATTGGGAACAAATTCAAGACACACCTAGGAACAAATGTGAAATATGTGAAGAATTGTATTTTTCAAAGACCGTTAAGTTTCTTACGCATGACTTGGAAAAATAGTGTCTAAGCCTAACATCAAATGACAAGTCGTTTTCAAGTAAAAAGATATGTGTTTCTTGCAAAAGAGCACTTCAAAATGGAAAAGTGTCAAAGTTTGCAACACTTGAACAGATAAGACGTAACATGTCATTACCGTTTACAAGTACACTTTCAGAACTTGAAGAGAGACTTGTATCATTGAGAATTGCATTTGCACAAATTAGACAATGGGGTTATAAACAATCCCAAATGGGCTTGACTGGATCAATTATCAATGTACCTGTCCATATTGATATTGTGCAAAAAGAATTGCCACATTTTGTGAATGAAACAACAACAATCGCAATTGCATTGAAAAGGAGATTGCAATACAAGAATGCATATCAAACAGAAAAATTATGTGTACACATTATCATCAAAGCATTGAAAGAATTATGTTCTAGAACTTTATATAAGAATGAAAACATTTCTATAACTAAGGATTGGAACCATGTTCTAGAACAAGACAATGATAAATCCATGGAAACTACACATACTAATTATGAAATATACAAATAATGAATCAGAAAGTGAAATACCTACAGAGAATAAACGTTAGACACCTTATCAAAACTTTACCAAGAACTGCAACTTGTTTTCATAGATGAAGCTTCTTTTATTGAAATCCAATTCTTATATTCCATTGGCAATTGACTAAGAAACATAAAACATGTACAAACCAAATACTTTGGAAACATTGATATGATATTTTGTGGTGATCTATATCAAGAACAACCCATACAAGACTCTTTGATTTTTGAACAACCTATAATGAACATGCAAACAATAACACATGACTTTTGGAAATATAATATAAAATGTTATGAATTGTATACTACAATGTGCCAAACATATGAAAAATTGATCGTGATTTTGAATAGGATGTGCACAAACAACAAAACAAGTGATGATTTGACATATCTAAATAAAAATTGCATCCGACCTACACCAAATGACCCAACATTTCCTTATCTATTTTACAAAAACAAAGATGTTGTAAGGCATAACAAGCATATGTTATTGTTCGTACCCAGAAATGAAATTTCAATTAAGACGATTGATGAGAAAGAAGAGAACCATGGAAATGTGTCATACCATCAACAAAGAGATACTTTTCCCTCAGAACTTGTCATAAATTAAACATGTTAGCTGAAATATATGCTTGCAACTATGATTCACGAGATGTCTTGGTAAATGGTGCAGAGAGAATAATCAAGGCCTATACCAAAACAGATAAAGTTGATGTAATATGGATCAAGTTCTATGATTCAAATATTGGACATTGACAATCCAACAAGATAGCTTTTCTATATAAGCCAAGGATTTCCCAAGATTGGATACTTATACTACGAATAGCAAAACCAATGTCACTGACAGCAAAGACAGCTCAACTAAAAATCAGAAAACAATTTCCAATCTAACTTACATATGCACGTACAATACATAGATCACAAGGTTTAACCCTAGACAATGTTGCATTTGACCCTACTGGGATACGAATACATGGATTAGTCTATACAGCTTTATCTCGTGTAAGAAACATAGAATCATTGTATTTATTAAATCCTCTTATGAAGAATAACTTCAAAGTCAAACAAAATGTTGATATCGAGATACAACGTTTACGAAGTAGTGCAAAATGGAATCTAGAATATGATTATCACTCCATACACTCACAATCATCCATCTCAATTATTTCAATAAACACACGCAGCTTACATGTGTTAATGTTTAAGCCATTATTATAGTTCTTTGCATTTCAATAGATAACAACAACATAAGACAAGATCACTGAGAAATACACAATCACAAGATACATAGCATTTGTCCTGGGAAACCATCTAGGGGAAGAAAACCCAACAAAACCTCCTTAATACAGATAGTCAATACAATGCCAAGAGATAACTCGAACAAGTACAGAATGTCCTCTCCCAAAGATGCACCTCTCTCTCTCTCTCTTCTCCAACTGCAGCTCCGAAACTTGTCTCTCAATGAACAAGTGAGTGTGTGTCTAAGTGAGGTGCTAGCCTCTTTATTTATACAAAACTGGCATGTGTGGGAGTGTCCTTTCACTGGAAGGGCCGACTTGATCCAATGAATAATATATCAAATAATAATAATAATAATATACTTTGTAGTTACATTATTTCAACACTCCCCCTTAACAATAAGGGTATTCTACAGCAGCATCAGACGAGAGAGAGGCCTTTATCATCAACGGCATCAGGAGGACAGCATCATCAATATCATTTTGGAACACTGACTGGTGTATCTATAAATCATCAGAAGTTTTCTTCATCGACAACATCGTCATTCTCAAAGGAATGTAATAATCATCTGCATCAATATGAATTAGTATAAAACTAATACATCATCATCATCACATCACGAGGCTGGTTCATCATAATACAAGACTAGATTTGCGTCACAGCTATTAAGCTGGAAGCTCAGTACTCATATTTCCTTACATCACAGCAATCAAGCTGGAAGCAAGATACTAGAGTGGCTTTACGTCACAGCTCCTCAAGCTGGAAGCACAGTACTAGTCTCATCTCAACGTCTTTCTTTACATCGCAGCACTCAAGATGGAAGCAAGATACTAGATTGGCTTTACGTCACAGCTTCTCAAGCTGGAAGCACAGTACTAGTCTCATCTCATCGTCTTTCATTACATCACAACCATCAAGTTGGAAGAAATATACTAGACTAGATTTATGTCACAACTTTTCAAGCTAGAAGCACATTACTAGTCTTATCTCATCATCTTGCTTTATGTCAACCATCAGGTTGGAAGCAAGATACTAGACTGGCTTTACGTCACAGCTATCAAGCTAGAAGCTCAGTACTAGTCACATCACATATTCTTGCTTTACGTCACAGCAATAAAGTTGGAAGCAAGAATATGTGATGTGACTAGTAGAAGCAAGATACTCGGCCTACTTTACGTCACAGCAACCAAGCTGGAAACAAGATACTAGAATGGCTTTACGTCGTAGTTTTCAAGCCGGAAGCACAGTTCTAGTCTCATCACATCATCTTGCTTTACGTCGCAGCAATAAGGCTGGAAGCAAGATACTTGGCCTACTTTACATCACAGCAATCAAGCTGGAATCAGGATACCAGACTGGCTTTACGTCGCAGCTGTTAAGCCGGAAGCACAGTTCTAGTCTCATCACATCATCTTGCTTTACGTCACAGCAATAAGGCTAGAAGCAAGAGATGTCTCATCACAACAGCTACTCCCCCTTTCGAGGAAGGTCCTTTCGGACTATATCAAGCTTATCTCAAAAGTGCTCAAACTTTGCACGAGATAGAGGCTTGGTCAACACATCAACAACCTGTTCATCCGTGCTAACGTACTGGAATTTTTAAGGCTCCTCTCTACACCATGTCATGGATATAATAATAATGAATCTCTATGTGCTTCAACCTATCATGGAATACAGGATTCTCTGTCATCTTTATGCAACTTTGGTTGTCACATAGGATTGTGGTTGCTTCCATCTCTAGGTCAAATAGGTCGGTCAGCAACTTTCGAAGTCATATAGCTTCGCAGTTGGAAAAACATGCAACAATGTATTCTACTTCCGCTTTTCTGAGAGAAATGTTGGATTACTTCCTACTCTGCCACGAGATCATAGTTGATCCCAAACTGAAACAACATCCTGAAGTGTTTTTCCTGTCAGAAACACTTCCTGCCCAATCTGAATCAGTGTACCCACTCAATGTGAAATCATGATCTCCATCATAATTGAGACCACAATATAATGTACCCTTAAGGTACCTCATCACATGTTTTGCATCCACAAGGTGAACATGTCTAGGTTCTACCAAAAACTGACTCAAAGTGTTCATGGCAAAACAAATATCTAGTCTGGTGTTCGTCAAGTACATCAGCGATCTAATAACCTGTCTATACAGTGTGGCATCAATCAATTCTGATGAAGTATCGACCATCAGCTTCAGCTTCGTTTCCATGGGTGTATTCATGGGCTTTCTCTTTAACATGTTGAATCTTTTCAAGATTTCGACTGCATACTTCCCTTGGTTAAGGAAGATCCTTTCTGGACTTTGCCATACCTCAATACCTAAGAAATAGTGCATTAGGCCAAGGTCTTTCATCTCAAATTTTGAAGCGAGTCTCTTCTTACATTCAGTGATAAGATTTTCTTCTTCTCTAATTAAGAATAAGTCATCCACATATAGTAATAGTATTACTGGCTCATCGTTCATAACCTTGAAGTAGAGGTTAGAATCTGCTTTACTCTTGTTAAATCCCAAGCTTGTTAGAAAGTTGTCTATCCGACCATACCAAGCTCTAGGAGCTTGCTTCAATCCGTACAAGGATTTCTTCAACTTGCAGACATGAGACTTCATGTCTTCAACTTCAAATCCTTGAGGTTGCTCTATATACACTTCATCTTCGATAACACCATTTAGGAAAGTTGTCTTTACGTCCATCTGGTGTAACCTCCACTTCATCTTAGCTGCAAGGGCTATGATGATCGAAGTGTATCTACCTACAGGAGTGAATGTCTCTTCATAGTCAATGCCTTCTTTTTTATAAAATCCACGAGCTACAAATCTTGCTTTATACTTCTCAATACTTCCATCTATAGCATGTTTTATTTTGAAGAGCCATCAGGACGATACCACATCCTTTCTATTCGATCTGGGAACTATTTCCCATACATCGTTCTTTATTATGGATTGGTATTCTTCTGTCATGGCATCTTCCCATTATTTCTTCTGAATGGATTATTCAAAGCAGGTAGGCTCCTTTTCTAGGAGATCACACATCAAATCCATATAACTGGAGAATGGCTTAGGTTTCTTCACATGTCTCATGGTTCCTTTGGGAACACCATGCTTCTCTCCATCTTGAATAAGCTCTGTAGCCCAAGCTGGCTTTCTTTTATGGAGAATTGTCATCTGAGGAGGTTCTTGAAACTTTGTTATGTCATGATCTTCTAGAATTTCCTCATCAAGGGAAGTTACGACTTCCCTCACTGGTTCAGCAGCTCTGGAAACCTCCCTCACTGATTTTGCAACTCTGGGGATTGCGGGTTCCTCTTCGTATACCTCTTCAAGATATAATTTTCTCGATTTCTTGAGCATTGCATCTTCATCAAAGGTTACATCCCTGTTGATCTCAATGTGGCAATGACCTGGTATATAGATCCTGAAGGCCTTGGATACCTCACAATATCCCACAAATATTCCCTTCTTTCCTGAGGGTTCCAGCTTGTTTCTTTTCTCTTTCGGTATATGTATAAATACTGGACAGTCAAATATTTTGAGATGGCTTACCTCTGGCTTCTTTTCGTTGAACATCTCTTCCGGGGTCTTGAACCTAAGTGCACTATGGGACAATCGATTTTCCACATATACGGTTGTCATTGTTGCTTCTGCCCATAAGCACATAGGAAGACCTTGATCATGGATCATGGTCTTCACGGCTTCCATTATCGTTATGTTCTTTCTTTCAGCCACACCGTTTTGTTGAGGATTATAGGGAGTAGTGAGTTCCCTCTTTATCCCAACATCTTTGCAGAAGCTCGCAAACTCTTTTGAGGTGTATTATCCTCCATTATCTGACCTGAGTATCTTGATCTTTCTTTCAGAAAGATTCTCTATCAAGGATTTGAATTCCTTGAATTTGTTGAACACTTCATCTTTAGATTTCAAGAGATACAACCAGGTCTTACGAGAATAATCATCAATAAATGATACATAATATACATACCCACTAATGGAGGACGATGGAATTGGGCCACACACATCTGAATGAATGAGTTCTAGGACTCCTTCTTCTTTGTTGTCTCTCTTCAGAAAAGGGTTCTTGACATTCTTCCCTTGTGCACATCCATTTCATACGCCTTCATGGTCAACCTTGAGTTCTAGTAAACCTGTGACCGCTTTGCATATGTATGGTAGTGCCTTGTAGTTAATGTGAGTTGATCTTCTATGCCAAATTTCACATGGATTCTCAATGGCGTGGGTTATGGCAGCTTCTGAGTGACCCTTTAGCTTATGCAAGCCACCTTCTTCTTTTCCAATGATGATTTCTTAATTTATGGTCTCTCCTTTAGCACGTTTCCTTCTGCAACCTTCACTATAGCTTCCTCGGGGTTATTACCTGTGACCTGGAGCAAGGTCAACAAAAAAACAAGCAAGAATAATATCCTTTTGATAATATAAAGCAATAGCACAAACAATCATCACAGTATCTCCTTTAGAGATATCACTTGTAATTTGTCTGAAGCAAAGATTAAAGGTAAGGAATACAATACGAAGTGAGGTCAACACTCTCATAGTGTTGTGATCAAACATTCCTCCATGGAAACCTGGAACTAACACATGAGATTCTTCCTAGAGGAGGTGTTAGTTGTATCAGACAAATGATTACGTTAAGCATTTACCTCTATATGCTCACATGTTATCAAGTATGATACTTTACAAAGACTGTTATCTCAACTATAGTCATCAACTTATCATGTGTACCTTTGAATCTTATTAACTTGATTATTCAAACCTGGAGCCTTGTCCTCGGGAATGAGTGCTTTCTTTTCTTCTGAGTCTCCTTCACTCAAGATGACGAGTGCTTTCTTCAACCTGTCTTCTATACTAAGACAATATGATATCTTGACAGAAGGTTGGGTTAGAGGATAAGCTCTATGATGTCAACTTTTAATCCATCTAATACCTTGACTCAGAAAAGGTTAGAATGATGTTCATAGCTACAACATGCAACATTGATCAATATAACAAATGGATGCATATCAGAATAATCACACCTGGGTTGCATCATTCCCATGAATGTGTTGGATCTTGAGATCCTTTTGGATCTATGGCAAGAGATCCCTTCTCCTGCAAATACTCTTTAAGGTTTAACCATTTAAACATATGTGAGTACATACCTCTAATAGTATTTGTAGATAGTTGCACCATCTGGCAGCAGCGATAATCATTACCAACTCTTAAAAACTTCAAGTGTGATTGCAACTGGTACTACGGCTGGAACTGCAATTGCAACTAGTTCTGAGACTACAACTGCAACTGTAACTTAGGGTTTTATGAGGAAACCCTAATTTTTCAAACTTCGAATTTTGAAATTATGATCCAGGGGATAGATGCACTGAGCTGAGGTGAGTAAGCTGGTGTAGTCACATTTCTGAAAATCCAACTTTTACCCCCTCAAACTTTATCTGCGGATTTCTAGACTGTTGCTTCTGGTTTTCTGGTACTTCTGGTACTCTGGTACTTCTGGTACTCTGGTTTTCTGGTTTTCTGGTACTTTGTGAAACTAGGGTTTCACTTTTTGGGAGATCTAGCCACTGAAAAGGTGCGTTGAAGGTGCCAAAATGATCCTTGAGGAAGGGCACACTTTTCTAGATGGTTTTAGGGATGAAATACCTTACCAACAATAAGCTTTAATTTGCATGTACAGCAACAATGACGTTTTTCACTTTTCTCTTGTGAAAGATGCTCTCTTCAGCTTGGCTCTGATACCATGTTAATGTTTAAGCCATTATTATAGTTCTTTGCATTTCAGTAGATAACAGCAACATAAGACAAGATCACTAAGAAATACACAATCACAAGAGACACAGCATTTATCCTNCTCTCTGCAGCTCCGAAACTTGTCTCTCAATGAACAAGTGAGTGTGTGTCTAAGTGAGGTGCTAGCCTCTTTATTTATACAACACTGGCACGTGTTGGAGTGTCCCTTCATTGGCAGGGCCGAATTCTTCTCCTGGGTGGTTATAAGCACCTTTATTATATTACGGGTCCTCTTTGATATATTCTGGGGCCGACTTCTCTTTTTGCCTATTACAATTACATTATGACCAATCCGCAAAAGGGGATTTGGTCCTTTTACAATAGCCGACATGATCAATCCACAATGGGGATTGATCCAATGAATAATATATCAAATAATAATAAGAATACACTTTCCAGTTACATTATTTCAACAACATGCACATATTATTGACATATGCAATGATTATGACACAATGCAATCTGATATTTTTTGCCCACAAAAAACATACATGACACTTTCCATAAACAATGAACACTTTCCAAACTTCATTTGCATATCAAATTGCATTAAACATGGAGTTATGATATTGGTCAAAAAACATATAACACTTTTAGAACATAGACATTTCGAAGAACATAATGTAGAAGCTATGCTAGCAAACATAATCGTTCATGGATTGCAAATTGCAATACTCAACATCTATGTCAGTCCACATGCAACTTTGACCAACATAATAAGCATTATGTACTTTACATCCAATAAAAGTCATTATCATTCTAGGAGACTTCAATATTGGCATGCTACAAACCAATGAAAAAACAAAAAAAATTGGAAAGCTACATGGCCAAATACAATCTCCATTTCCTCTCAGAGACAAAAAAACATTTGCAAAATTCATCTATTGATCACATATGGTCAAGCATAGCCGATATACAATACAAAATATTCATATTAGATACATATTGGACTGATCACGACACCCTTTGTTTAGTACTTGAATTTTGACATACATGTAAATAATATTACACATTAGCATATTTTCATATGCTTCCTACATTAAAAGTTTATTTTACTCGATTGTCTACTATATAAATCATATGTCCATATTTACATATTTTTGGTTTTTTTTACTGAATCAACAAATTATGTCTCGCATGTCAATAGGTTGGTATGCTCTACAAGTTATTGTCTCAAAAAAAAAAGTTTTTGTTGCATTTTACTAGAATTTATTTGCATAGTTAACTACTTTATTTAGTGCAT
The DNA here is from genome assembly GCA_009831015.1 of Picea engelmannii. NCBI lineage: Eukaryota > Viridiplantae > Streptophyta > Pinopsida > Pinales > Pinaceae > Picea > Picea engelmannii. The sequence continues at coordinate 197,810 of ML794703.1, forward strand.
AATATATTAAAACAACTATCGACATTGTAAAAAACACACAAACAAAAAAAACCATGACACAAGAAATGGAAAGGCACTTATTTCTAACTTTACTTATATTTTGTTGCTTTACATCTTATTTATTCTTTGTTAATATTATATGTTGTGCATTATTTTTACATAGTAGTTTCTTTTATTCTACATTTCACTTTATCCATTGCTAACAAAAATTATAATTATCATGTACAGATTAGTTGAAGAAGAAAGCAACATATGTGAAACAGAAGAAAAGGCAACAACGTTCTAGAAGGTATGTTCACAACAATAGTAAAGGAAATGTCTTATTTACATAAAATTATATATATATATATATATATATATATATATATATATGTCACTACTATATGAATGTGAATGCATGTAATTGAAATATGCTTTATGCTTTATGCTAACTATAGTAGATAATTAATTTTCAATGTAAAATGAAAAGGAAAATGAAAATCTTGAACTACTTAACATAGGTTCTACTTAATCTCTTCATTCATATGACAAGACTAGAGAATGAATTGTGTTTTCTTTGTTTGCATTGCGACAAATGATTACTTGTATCCTAAATCAATTGCAATTATATCATTACACTGATTGTTGGAATTTTCATTGTCGACTTTATATATAATTGAGTTGTCTCAATTAGCTAACCAAGGAATATTGAAAATTGAAATTGCTACAATTGTTTGCATATTATTACCAATACAATTATTATTGCCTTAATTTATTATAAGGAATGTTGTCACAACCATTCTACAAACAAGTAGTGGAAATGGGAAAAAATAAATGATGGCATTGATTGTGAATCAACAATGTCTTCGCAATGCAAACAAGATTTGCATGTTTGAAACTTAACCTCCAATGACAACGCTTCCATGGATACATAGCATTGGGAATTTTCTTGTAAACTATATGCTTTGTAACTACATTGCACATATTCATTTACACCACTAATATCCTTATTTGAACCTAATAACTATCGTGCATTTGATATATGAAACAGAAACTTGTGACCAAAGCATTCTCCATGTCCTCTTCTACATGTCTATTCTTCAAGCTCCGGTTAGGATTTGACCTCATTCTTTTTTACCAGGTATAATACCTTTGACTATACATTCGGTTAGGAATTTATATCTTTTTAGATCAAGATCACTCTACACAACATTGACAATAGTTGCATATTTGGATCAAGTGCAAATGCAATGACTTTCAAATTTGACAATTTGGAAGTATGTTGAAGTCCTTACTAGGTCATTCCTTGCTATCGATCTTGAATAGCATTTATCTTAGTCACTTTATGCTAGTATATATATATTTAAAATACTAATTTAAAATTTATCTCGATAGACATTGAAAACAGATCCCTCGCTAAAATTTTCCATAAACAAAACACAGCTATCAAACCTTTTTGACATTTAGAAAATATGGATATAGACAATATTTAGCCACAAAGATATGATCATGTTCTTGTATTATGTTTTCTATATTATATGGCGATTATACTATGTTTACTAATGTTTGTTATTATACTCTATTCATCAATGCTTCTATGTACTATATCAACTTAACCACTATAACTTGTCTAATGAAAACAAGCACAAATGCAAAGAAATTTGTGTTGTTTTTACTCTTCTATTGGTTTCACTTCAAAAGAATCAATAAGTCAACTTAGTTCTTCCTTGCTTGGTCATGCTCTTTATGTGACAAGAATTTGAAATTAACTTAAAAATCCTCTTGTCTTCCATCTTATTTGTATTGTGTTATCTAGTAATATCCCCCATCATAATGAGGGCGAGCAAGACTAGCTTAAAGTATCAAAAGCATAGTCATTTGATCAATTTTTCTTTAATAAAATTTAGTTTAGTGTTTGAATAACTTTTATCTTAATAAATTATCCTCTAATCTTCCTTTACTTTCATATTTTTACAATAACAATTATTATTAAATAATTCCATTATTCTCATTTTGATGTAACATATCCCTTCCCATTGTAAAAACAATCTTTTTAATCTTGCAAAATACTATTCATTCTCTTGTCTTAAGAAGTTGATTAGCCTTGCCTATGCAAGTGCAATTAACAACCACCACCTACATTAGATTACATTAGATATAATGATATTGGACACAAGAATGTAAATGCACGTTGATTGAATTCTCTATATAGTCACTTTGGTGAACATCTATACAATTCAATAGTAATTAGTAATATAAACTTATTCCCTACAATATTTTCAATATTTTCTATTTTGCCACGATGAACTTACATTATGTATCTCCATCTATGTATATATCTAATATCATGTGTATTTTTCAATCTTTGATATTATACCAAAGAATAATATCTACCCCTTTTCCTATGAAAATTCCTTAGTTCCTTTTATATCCTTGGAAAATATTGTATCTAATTCACCATAATTGTTTGTTTGATGTTATGAAAATATCAAATATAGAAATATATATTTTCAATAAACATTTCTTATTGTAATAGTCTTTAGCAATGCATCATTACTTTTCATTTTCAAACATGCTTGGTATATCATGAAGCAATTTTATCATGCATCTGCAATCAACATTCATGCAGTGTATAATATACTATATGCTCATACGTATTGCATAGTTTATCGACATACCTCCATACCAAAAAAAGAATGTAAATATGCAAGGTGTATATTGATAGAAATAAAAAATATATATATTATCTATACTTTCCTTTTACATGTTAAATGTTCGAATCTTTAAACTAAGAGAAGTTGTACAAGTGAAGGAAGTATTGGCATTGAAGCATCGCAAACAACACAAGAACAACAAATTCATAGGTAAATACATATAGTTTATTTGTCCATTGTTTTTAGAAAATAAATGTGTTTCCTAGTATTTCTACGATGTAGTTCTAATGTAAATGTCATATACAATTATCATTTTCAGCTCACAAGAAATAACAGAAAGCACAACCAAAGAAACCAACATATCACAACCACAACAACTTAAAAAGTATGTATATAAAAAAAAATTGTTGATAGGATGCATTTAAATTATATGAAACAAAGGTATATAAACTATAACTTGCATTACTTGTTTTATGTATTCCTTGTATATCATCCATTGAAGACTTGAAGAGTCGTAGAACTGCACAGGTTTTTGTTGGAGACATAATGGCCATATATAATACACAATAAGTCACCTAGAATTTTAAGTGTTGACATGACAAATGACAAAGGCATGATGACAATTACATTGATTGTTCCTACATATCTTATTCAAAAACATGAACAAAATATTTTACTTGGCAATGGACTATCCATTGCACATTTAAAAAAATTTCCAAAAACTAACTATGAATTCAGTTGTTTGCAAAAAGTACAACTTCATACCAGACACAACAATTAAACAATTTACAGAAAATACAGCTTCATACACAATTGGGACAATTGGAGTTGTTGTGACAGTTTCAAAAAAGGTGGGGATGCAATACATTTTACATATAAAAGATGGCAACTCCGAAAATGACAAAGCAATGATACAACTTTCATATTTAGTTATTTTACTTTTAAATTTATATATCCTCAATAAGATTACATAATTACCATGATGTTTCATCTTACAACTTCAATTGTTCGAAACTTATGCACGTTTGTTTACATCAATGGAACAACAGTTACAAAACAGAGAATTTATTTTGTTGTTGTTCAAGAACATTACAAAGAGAAAAGATGTAAAAGAAAAGATATTCCGCACAAAGCAATCAATATTTATAAGAGTAACAGAAGCATCACAATGTTTGAAGAAAATAATTAGCCCAACAAATGTTGTAAGTATATAGATGTATACCTTCATTTAGAAACTTCATACATATGATTATTTAAAAAACATATGTATTATGTTGTTTTATTATTAACTACAATATCATATAAACAAGTTGAAGGTACAACAATTGATTGCGTGAAATGCAACCAAAAATGTCATCTTCTTTATAGACACTACATAAATTCTATTATTAGAAGCATAAACAATATTGTTGTGCAATGCATCATCAGAGAACCTATATTGCAAAAACTACTTCATGTGATACAAATGTCATATGAAATGTATCTTCAAAAAAAAATGAACATTGTTTGTATGCTAAGTGACTTCCAAGTTCACAACAAATTTACACTAAATGAAGACAATATAGTATTGCAAATAGGATGAATAAAGAGATAAATAACAGAAATTTGCTTAAGCTAAAGAAAACTTAAATTATTGATTTTATCTATTGATCAATTATATGAAAAATTATTCTATTTTGACTTATTTCTCATTCTTTTTTGAGGTTCTCTTATACTCCCCTATAAAGAAAAAATCAACAACTAAAAAATCAGCAACCTCAACCAAGCACAGGGAATCGATGAAGTTTTTTTTTTTTTTCATAGCTTCTCATGATTGAGGGTCATCTATGGAGGCTAGCAATATAGTTGAGAATATTCCTTTGCAACATTTTCAAATATTGGGTAATGTTTTTGGCCACTTGAAAGTAATAGTGATGGCGAATGTGTAAATAAATCCCACATTGCATATGACTCGTACTAAGCCTGCACTTAATATTTTAATCTTATTATGTTCTAATGTACTTTAAATGTGCCTTTTTGTTAGCACGAAACTAAGACTATTTCAATCAGTTGCCCTAATCAGTTCTAGATTTAATGTTTCATGTTATTTTCAATTGCCCTAATCAGTTCTAGATTTAATGTTTCATTTATTTTATTGCCAAAAAATTAATGTATGTACACTTATTCCATATGTTATTTTGGTAGAAATTGGTAAATTTCTAAACATTTTCTGAGTGCAATAATATCTTCTAAGGTTTCTTTTTATACTTGTCCCTAATGTAATATTTATAACTAATATTACATTGTCTATTTGCTTCAACCTTTGTTTAATTCCACTTTTATACTTGTCATTGTTTTAGACTCTAGAGATATTAGAAATAACAAAATTTATTTATCTATAATGTTATTGGATCATTTTTTTAAGTCTTATTGTAGAAATGATGGCAGATGCTCAGTGAATAGAGATTTTCTTTTTCGGGGAATGTAAAGTTAAGACAACACACAGTATTAAAGTCATTTTAATACAATGACTAGTTGCTTGTTTCAATTGGATTGTACATATCTCAAGATATCTCCAATTTAAATACATTTATTTATTTTAAAGAATAGCATAAAAGTGTAAGTCCTCTTTTTTTCAATTGAAGTGTACATATCTCAAGACAGAAGGCATGGCATTTTAATACAATGACTAGTTATTTGTTTCAATTGGATTGTACATATCTCAAGACATCTCCAATTTAAATACATTTATGTATTTTAAAGAATAACATAAAAGTGTAAATCCTTTTTTTTTTCAATTGAACTGTACATAGCTCAAGACAGAAGGCATGCCTATTATGTGATGAAGTCATTTAATTAAATTATATCATTTAATGATGATATAATTTAATTGAATTATATCATTTAATTTCTAAGAATGGTGCATAGCTACTTAGTTCATTGTTGGTAGGGACTAAGCTCCCAGGCAACTCTTGTTATAGTTACCAAGAAGTTAGACGGTATACATCAATATTAATAAGAATTGTATTTATTAATGTGGGAAAACATCAGTTAAATTCCTTTAAAATAATATTTTACTTGAAAAAATGTATTTAAAAAGTATTACCATGAAACTTTTTAAAATAAAAACAAAATTAAAAAATTCTTCAATCTTACAAAAATGTGTATACTATACTTTTTACAATAAAAATAAAATTAAAAATATTCTTCAATCTTACAAAAATGCGTACACTATACCATGAGTATTCATTTGATGAATGTAAAACCGTAATAAAATCTTGTTCTAATAGATGTACATCTTGAATCGACCTAACCATTAAGACTATGTGAATGTAGAAATCTAGAAAAAGTATGGTGTGTGAAAACCATAGCTCCTAGCTCCACATGAGAATCAAAAACGCATAAAATCCATTAATGCTCTTCTGGCTGTGTTTGATATTCTGGATAAATAAACAAGGCTGCGTGGAAGTTGAGTCCCTGCCAAGGAGGTTAGAAAGCAAATTTTGAAAAATGGGATCGAAGTGTAAATGAAACAAAGTGTTTGGTGCAAAAAGTATATGAGGGAAATGTTGTGTGCAAGGTGCATATTTTGGAAGATGGGGCAAAAGTAAATGACGGTTGGCAAGCCGAGCACCATCTAATTTTGGAAAGTGTATAGCAAACATTTTTTTTTTTGAAAGTATATAAGAAAGTAAAAAATTTGTTGACAGTGCAAGATTAAATTTGGAAATTTAAATGCATTTTCAATSTGGAYTGGTGAAAGATAAAAATATATGATGACATAAAATTAATAGGAGATAAGAAATATAAAAAATTTAATGTATTTGTGAACATTTGCCATACGGACTGCTGAAGGATAAGAATAAAAGTCTAACATATTAAAAAATAAATGCATTTGTTATACAGAGTGCTGAAAGATAAGAGTAGAGTCTTTATGATATAAAATTTTCGATGCATTTTTATTTGAAATCTGTCAGAAAATAGAAGTTTGTTACATACCACTACAAATTTTGAAATATACAAAAAAAAAAACAAAGTGTGTTACATATAAACCGGAATTTCAATGAGTTTTTCATGTAGACTGGGATTGGGGCTCCCGTGAACCATTAGAGAAATATTTACAAGAAACAGGATTGTGGAAAGAAGATAGAGTGCAACAGCTGCAAAAGAAAATAAATTGAAAGGTATAAGTGTTTGCCTATACATGTTTATTTAAGAAAGAGAAATAACTGGGTTGAGAAACAAATAAAGATGGGATGAGTAAACTTACAGTGAGGGTACATACGAGTTCTTTGGCTATTTGCTTGCAACTGCCCTTTCATTGATGTCGGGGACGGCTACGGTTTCAAGGATGTTCTCCACGATTGTTGGAATGTTGGCAACTGCCTGTTGTCTTTCGTCGGTGGCCTGTTTCAATTTCCTTTCGACCCATTCTCCAATGTACGCTCTCATTGGGGCAACATTGATCTCGTTCCGTATCTTGATGTTGAAAAGATTGTTTTCTAATTCCTGGAAGTCGATAGAAAGATTAGACAGAGCCTGATGAATTTCTTCATTCTGTACTGCATATTTGACTAGCCAGTCATGGACATGAGATTGATCAAATTGAAGGATGTTGTAAAATTTTCCAGAGAGAAGATCTTCAACATAGAAACCTGTTTATCGAACTCTTCTCTGGTTAAGGGCAAGGAGTTTGTGATTAAGAGGGGGTCTTGGAAGTC
>ML794703.1:206570-230416 GCA_009831015.1 Picea engelmannii
AGAGATTTCATAAGAAATTATCCTTCCCCAATCAAAAATGGCTTGTTCGTTGACTGTGAAATACAAAATGTAAAGAGCCATGCGGGAAACAGTAGTTGTGGATTCTTGTCCCGTTATTCTTGTAAACAGCCAGGCAATTTCGTGAAAAGGATTTTTAAATGAACTAACCTGCATGGTTGTAATATCTTCAGGAACTAGATCTGGGTTTTCCAAAAAAGGGGGCAAGAGGTCCAATCCGTTATTATGCTTTGCTAGGAACTGTTTGCAATCTTCTCCTTTGAACGTCATTGTTGGCTCGGGCAATTTCAGCATCTGTCGGAAGAGCTGAGGTGATAAAGAAACAGAAGAGCGGTCATGCAGTGGAATAATTCTTTTCTCTGCAATAAATTTATCAGCGCACCAAGAGACCAGGTCCTTACAGTCAAAAACCTTAGGGACACATCCTGCATGAGCAATCCCGAAGGTCCAAATTACTTGATTCTCTGCGGCAGAGGTTGAGTAATAAAAAAATGCCCTGGACTAGTGGAAGTTCTAGTCGTGATGGCCGAAGATGTTCACTGTATCTCCACAGAACTGGTGCGGAACTGATGCCATAGGTTTATGAAAAGGTTGCTTTGCTGCAAATGATGGTTTAAATGAACAGTCACAGTGAATAATGTAACTTTTTGCTAAATCTTAGTTAAATGCTTATGAATGAGAAAGCTTCTCGAGCCTTTCGTTGATTAATGACAATTGGTATTGGTGGTGCATGATGAACTATTAGGGGTAAGGTTTATTTATTGCATATTTAGAAATGCGAAGGTGGAAGGTACGGCGAAGAGAAATTAAGGAATGGAGGTTTCTTGAACGTGCGAAGGCCACACGGTGTGAAAGGGATTTCATGATTTTCAAATGAACACTCGAAAGACAATATAATCTCCCCACAAATTTTGGTTTAATGCGCATGAATATGAGATGTCCTTGGCCCTTTCGCCCATCAATGACAATATATACGGTTTCTGCATGATGGCATGTTAGAATTAAATGCCAGTAATTCCATATTTAGAAACAAGATATGTCTATATATAAAAAAAACTTTATATTTTCTTTTATTATAGAGAAGTGCGAAGGTGACGGAGACGGCGGAGAGCAAGGAAAGAATGGAAAGTTCTGAAAAGCGGTTGGACGTGATTCAAAAAAGGTTTACGGGGATAGTATGGAAGAGATCATGAAGGGGCAGTTCAGTGACTGGTTTGTATATTTGCGGAATTTCGGCAAAATGGCTAGGTATGGAATAGGGAAATTTCTAATTACATGCGTAGAAATAAGATCTTATGTATAATTGACAACTGCTAATTCCAAAAGGACGTCAGCACAGGAAACAAAGACTACAAACTGAATATTTCTTCAACCCGGCAAAGGGACGATTCCCTAAAGAAATTTGAGCAAATGGCGAAGTATGGAAAGCGGACAGATGGGCTTCAAAACGAGTTGACAATAGTTCCAGTAAATATGCGAGGAAGCGGTAATTAAATTGTATTTCTCGGAAGTTTTTAGTGTAAAAAATGTGCATCACGGAAAAGGGCATGATAGGTGGACCGTAATACAGAAAAGGGTAAAATTTCATGTTTCGGAATTTTTGAGTGCAAAATGTGTAAAACGGAAGAGATCATGAAAGGGCATGATAGGTCGACCGTAATACGGAAAAGGGCATGATCTAAGAATGGTTGCAAATTTGTATATCTGACAATTTGTATATAGCAGAGCAATGAATGTTGTTTGGAGGTCCTGGAAAAGTAGAGGTGCAATGTTGATCCAGCCAACGGGGTCCTCCTGTCAATTTCTATATGGCGGAGCTCTGGGTGGCAGTTGTGGGATAGGGATCAATAGAAGGTCAATTTAAAGAAAGGGGAAGTGGTGGTTGGAAACGCATGAATTGGGAAAATAGAAAGGCGGAAGACATTTTTCGTAAGTGCGAATTGGTTTCAAAGAAGCCCCATTGTTGCAAAATCATGATGTACTAGTTATCAGGAAATGTGTTGTTGAAGATTACATTTTATTGCAACGTGCGCATGCAGTTATGCTCTTGATACATTATTCCATGACTGTAACATGCCAACTGAAGTAGTGAACTTTGTTTTGTACTAATTAGCATTAAAACTTAATAATTGCATCTCTAGAAACAAGAAGAATGATTTTGCTGGAACATTTTACATTGGTATTAGTAAACAGAATATCGAAGAAGTATGAGAGCACCGAAGTATGCCAATTAGAACATGCGTGAAACCCAGAAAAGTGGCAGAGACGAAGAGTCCAAGGCCAAAATTTCGTAATAGCAAATCCATTAAAAAAAAAAAAAAGTACTGAGTACTGTACATCTATGCTTAGAAATTGGATCCAGTTCTTCGGTTGAAAACATTGAAGGTATCTACAACAAACACAGGCATGGGTTCTGCAATATGCAAGATCCTTGGAGTTTTCTCCTCGATTAACCATCCTTTGTTGAAATTGATATTTTTCAGAAGCTTTGCTTGAGGAAGAAGACGAAAATGGTTGCAGGGCAAGTGGAATAGCCCTTAGTTGAAACCGACTCTTCATAGTCGAAAAAAATTCAATAGTACATCTTGCACGTGCAATTACAGAGGCCCAAATTAGTCCATTCTGGGCAAAAGGAGATGACTAGTAGGAAAATGCGTTGCAGCAGCGAAAGTTTTGCACCTGATACCCGAAAATGTTAAACAATATTTTTTTGGCTTGAAATATATATCTGGAAGCATCAACATATGATTGCTTTACAGTCAAACTCTTCCACCCAGAACGGACTAATTTGGAACTCTGGAATTCCTACTTTGGCGGTGCAAAGTAGTTGTTGCGTTCACTGTCCTTATTTTTTTCTGAAACTCCTTTTGGTGTTGTCGTGACTGCAATCATCGAGTCAGGAAGGTCCATTCGTTATGGTTCATTTCAATTTGGGACCAGGAGTGGGAATATTTTTTGCATTGCCATCATCCATTGTCGTATCATCGTCCATCAGATCATCTTCTTCTGGCTTGGAATTCATGGCATAAAGTTCTGCGACAGGCATGACTGCAAGTGGGCAAGTTATCTGAGCAACCAAGGTTGGCATCTAATTTTTTGGCTTGAAATATATCTCTCGGTGTATCAAGGGACCATCTCGTTTTTTTCTCGTGGCCGGAGAGAGATGAATAGTAAGAATATTCCCTGGAATAGTGGAACCTGTGGCCATTATGCCCCAATGTGTTGATTGTGTGTGGAGAGAACTGCCACCACAAGTTATTAATAATTTTTGTTTGCTCGAGACGATGTTTCAAATGAAAATCGGGGAGGGATAATATAAGCCTCCGCAAAGTCTGGTTTAATGTGTATCAATGGAATATCTCCTCGAGCCTTTCGCTGATCAATGACAATTTCCAGGGTTTGTGCAGAATGAATGTGACCATCACAGCTCACTAATTGCACAATTAGAAAAAAGTGCGAAGGTGGCGGTGACGGCGAAAAGACATTAAGAATCAGAAATTTCTTAAAAGCACCAACCTGTCGACGGACAAAAAAAAAATATTGCGTCGCCTTTGAAATGAATACTTGGAAAGGATAACATGCTTGTGCGCAAATCTTAATTTAATTCGTACTAATGACAAATATTCTCTGAAATTCCAGACATTAATGACAACTATAACGGTTGTTGCAGGATGGCTACTAGCATTAAAGCTTAATTATTGCATATGGAAAACGGTCAGGTGGGTTACAAAAGAAAAACGAAAGAAGATATACCCAGGAGACGTGAAGGCTAGATGGTTCTCTGCCTGGTGGACAGGTTCTCGGCCTGGCAGGCTAAAAAATCAGCCTCTATTATTCTGTGTCCTACAAATAGCACCTACACTTCCGCGAGATACAAAATGATAGGCGGAGTTGTGGGTTGGTTGGTTAAACATGTTCTTTTATAAAGTATGGACATCATATTGTATAGAACATATCTGAATCCATAATTCCATACTTGGGAAATTTTTCTTTCGCACGTTCGCGGTCTGGCGAGCTGAAAATTGAGTATCTATTGTTTTGTGCCCTACAAATAGCACTCACAGTTCCGCGATATACAAATTGACAATGGTAGTTGCAGAGGTGAGTTTCTATATAAAGTATAAACATGAGATTTATACAGCATATGCAGATTTCTTATTTCATACTTAGGCACTTTTTTTATTGCGGGTTCATGGCCTGGCAGGCTGAAAAAATATTGAACATTGTTTCGTGTCCTACAAATAGCACGCAAATTTCCGCGATATACAAATTGACAACACGACCTACGAGTTGCTTGGCTGAACATTGCATTTGTACTGTTATACAACATATGTGGATTCTTCGTTCCCTGTACTACAAATAGCAACCACATTTTCGCGATATACAAATTGACAGGAGGACCCACGGGTTGCTTGGCTGAACATTGTATTTGTATTATTCTAGAACATATGCGGATTATTCATTCCATACTTGGGAACTTTTTGGATCGCGGGTTCGCAGCTTGGCGGGCTGAAAATTAAGTATCTATTATTCTGTGTCCTACAATAGCACCTACACTTCCACGATATACAAATTTACAAGCGGACTTTTGGACATAGTCTCTATATAAAGTATGGAATGAGATTTTATACAGCATATGTGGATTCCTCATTCCATACTTACACAGTTTTTGGATCCTAGATTCGCGGCCTGGCAAGCCGAAAATAGAGTCTCTATTGTTTTGTCTCCTACAAATAGCACCCAGATTTCTGCGATATACAAATTGACAACAGGAGTTGCGGAGATGAGTCTCTATATAAAGTATCGACATGAGATTTTATAGAGCATATGCGGATCCCTATTTCCATATTTAGGCAGTTTTTTTATCGTGGGTTTGCAGTATGGCGGGTCAAAAAAAGAGTCTGTATTGTTCCCTGTCCTACAAATAGCACTAAGATTTTTGTGACATACAAATTGACACGAGTCGCCACAGGCTGCTTGGCTAAACATTGCATTTGTTTTGTTCTAGAACATATGCGCATCCCTCATTCCATACTTGGGCACTTTTTTGGATCGCAGGTTCGCGGGCGAGCGGGCTGAAAATTAAGTATCTATTGTTACGTATCCTACAAATAGCACCCACACTTCCGCAATATACAAATTGACACGCGGACCTGTGGACATAATCTGTATATAAAATATCGAATGAGATTTTGCATAGCATATGTGGATCACAAATTGCATACTTAGGCAGTTTTTGGAGCACGCATTGGCGGCCTGGCGCACCGAAAATAGTCTATTGTTTTGTCACCTACAAATAGCATCCAGAATTCAGTGATATACAAATTGACAAGTGGACTCGGGCTACTTCGCCTAACATTGGACTTTTATTGTCACGTTACGATCCCGTATCAATTTCATAGTTAGTGATTTTTTTTGATCGGGGGCTCTGGAGCTGTCCGCGACAAATAAATTGACACGAGTCGCTACGAATTGCTTGGTTGAACATTGCATTTGTATTGTTCTAGAAGATATGTGGATCCCTCATTCCATACTTGGGCACTTTTTGGATCACGGGTTCGCGACCTGGCGGGCTGAAAATTAAGTATCTATTGTTTTGTATCCTACAAATAGCACCCACACTTCCGCGATATACAGATTGACACGCGGACCTGAGGACAAAGTATGTATATAAAGTATTGAATGAGATTTTATACAGCATATGTGAATCACTAATTTCATACTAATTAAGAGGTGGACTCGAGCTGCTTCGCTAAAAATTGGACTTTTATTGTGTCGTTGTTATCCCGTATCAATTTCATAGTTAGCGATTTTTTTTTATCGGGGGCTTTGGGGATGGCGGGCTGGAAATTGGGCCTCTATTGTTCCGCGTTGTACAAATACATTGTTCTACAACATATGCGGACCTACGGGTTTCTTGGATGAACTTTGCATTTGTATTGTTGTAGAACATATGCGAAGTCTTCATTCCATACTTGGGCACTTTTTGGATTGTGGGTTGGCGGCCTGGCGGGCTGAAAATTAACTATCTATTGTTCTATGTTCTACAAATAGCACCGACACTTCCGCGATATACAAATTTACACGTCGGCTTGTGGACATAGCCTCTATATAAAGTATGGAATGAGATTTTATACAGCATATGCGGATTCCTCATTCCATACTTAGGCAGTTTTTGGATCGTGGGATCATGGCCTAGCTAGCCGAATATAGTGTCTATTGTTTCGTCTCCTACAAATAGCACCCAGATTTCCGCGACATACAAATTGACAGGAGGAGATGCGGGCTGCTTGGATGAACAGTGCATTTGTATTATTCTAGAACATATGTGGATCCCTCATTCCATAGATGGACATTTTTTGGATCACGGGTTCGCGGCCAGGCGGGCTGAAAATTAAGTATGTGGAACCCTCATTGCATACTCACAAGTGGACTCGGGTTGCTTTGTTGAACATTGGACTTTTATTGCCCCGTAGCGATTCCGTATCAATTTCATAATTATCATTTTTTTTCTATCGTGGGCTCTGGGGTTGGAGGGTTGGAAATTGGGCCTCTATTGTTCCCCACTGTACAAACACATGGTTCTAGAACATATGTGAATCCCTCATTCCATACATGAGCACTTTTTGGATCGCGAATTCGTGACCTAGCGGGCTTAAAATTAAGTATCTATTGTTCTATGTTCTACAAAAAGCATCTTCACTTCCGCGATATACAACTTGACAAGCGGACTTGTGGACATAGTCTATATATTAACTATGGAATGAGATTTTATACAACATATGCAGATTCCTCATTCCATACTTGGACAGTTTTTGGATCGCGGGTTGGGGGCCTGGCGGATTGAAAATAGAGTCTCTATTGTTGCCTCTCCTACATATACCACCCGGGCTTCTGTGATATACAAATTTCTAGGAGGACTCGGGCTGGTTGCCTGAACATTGCACTTTTAGGCAGTTTTTGGATGGTGGGTTTGCGGTTGGGCGGGCCGAAAATAGAGTCTCCATTGTTCCCTCTGCTAGAAATAGCATCCAAACTTCTGCCATATACAAATTGACAAGAGGACTCGGGCTAGTTCGTTGAACATTGCAATTTTATTGTCCCGTAACAATTCCGTATGTATTTCATATTTAACGATTTTTTTTTATCGGGGGCTATGGGGCTAGCGGGCTGAAAAATGGGCCTCTTTTGTTCGGGCTCGCGGGCTGAAAATTAGGACTTTATTGTTCCGCGTTGTACAAAAGCTACCCACAACTCCGCGATATACAAATTGACAAAGGAACCTATGGGCTGCCTAGGGAAACATTGCAGTTTCATTGTTCCTTGTCCTCCGAATAGCGTTCAGAGATCCGCCATATACAGATTGACAGATGGACTTGAGAGCTGGCGCATTAAATTATTAAAGGATGTTAAATTGTTTATTCTTAAAAGAAGCAAGGAAAGAAAAGAAAAAAAAAATTAAATTCTATAACCGCAAGCATAACAAGGACCAATTTGAATTTTAAGGGCATGTTGTTCATATGAATTGCATTCTACACACTAAATATTCGTTGATTTCAAATTATTCCAGGATATTAATCTGACTAACTTCATCGAATAAGCAAAAATGAGAAAACAACGGCCAATTTGTATTTTAAGAGCCTCTTGTTTGTATGTGAGGACAGTCGCAGTTCGGACACTATATATTTGTTGATTTCAAATTATTTCAGAACAATATTTTGACCAAGTTCATCGATCAAGGAAATCTACTAAAGCAAGTGACAATATAGTTGCGTCACAGCGCCATAGAAATTACCAGGTGGATTTGCGTCCCAGCTGGCTAAAAAAAACAATTATACTGTTCGGTGTCCTCCAAAGAACAGATGGAGTTCCAAGGTATACAAATTGACAGACAAAGCAGATAACCAAGAACCAGCCATACTTTAAACAGTCCACAAGCAAGTTCCCAGAAGGTTCCATAGAGCAGAACCCATCGATCTTTGCATCAAATAATTTGATATATAAAGAAAAGATGTCGCCGCATTTGTTTTTTGTTGAAACAAACTTTCATCTAGATGTTGAACAAATATTACAGAGAGACATGAGTTATTTTCATTTCCTCTCAAAGTTTCATATAAAAAAATATTTTCCCCTTTTTAGCCGATATGAAAGATTGCATTGTCCTCATTTAAGGTGAATTTGCTTTGTATCTAAAGTTGTCGCAGCATGTAGACATTGCTTGCCTTTTTCTGTAGATATGTTTCATACGACAACTCTGCCAACTCAGGAAGCACATTTTGTAACAACACCTGCCTGATCGTACAGTGCACAGTTGTGTTGCCCGCGGTTCGAATAAAACCACTAAGAAAATGTCCATAAATATATGGACATTTTTCACCGCATCGCAAACAATCAATCGTATCATCAGTTATCAAAGCAGAGGCAAAGGCAGCGGAATGGCATTTTGCACAAACAGGCTCAAAGGGGGTCGAGTACACATTGGCTGCAACTAAAAGACCTTCAACCTGGGAATGTGAACAAAGGAATTAATACATTAAACAATATAATACACAACTGCATCCCACCCTCCCCTTTAAAACAAAAAAAAAATAACAGCTGCGGAAATTTGTTGAAGGTTATTTCTATAAGCAAAGCGAGGATGATTTTGTAAATGTATACACACAACAATTGTAGAGCTAGCTAGCTTCTCCAGATCCTTTACTGTATCTGGTCGCAACTCTGTTACAAATGTTGACTGGGTTGTCTAAAAGATCGTTTCTCTAACATCCTTCTTTTTTGTTATATTTTTGAACAGCATAAGTGGAATCTACCCTCTATGCAATTGATGTTCCATTGACGAAAACAAATCTGAATACGTATCGAACAATTGTAGCTGCAACATGGAACAGTGCAATATTTGTGTAACTTATTCGACATACATGCAGAAATGAAAGTAAACAACAAAACTGAATATGAAAAGCGGTACCATTGCCTTCTCATTGTCCAACTCTCCATCCTTTATATCAAGAATGTGTTGCAACCCAAATTTCCTGGCCAGTGTGACAGCAACCCCAATCGTTCCCATTGGGTAAATATGAGTTCTCTGTGCAAGTTGCCTAATAGTCGAGTCCGGGAGGAAGCGGTATTCTGAACAAATAGGAGGAATTGTTTCCACAATGCTTGTTTCGTTGACCGAAATAATTCAATCGCAATCACCACAATCATATATTGTTTTTGGCAATATATTAAAATTTGTAATGGATATCCCATTACGCGGCAATATCTTTTATGCATGTTTCTGGACAAGTTGTGAAGGAACAGTCAGTGTGATTGTCATCATGGCGTCCTTGTTTGTCATATCAGCATGCATAATGGGTCTACTTTTGTTTTCCTTGTCCAAGTAGGTGGTATAGACAACCATTATGTCCCCAACGAACACCTATCCAGTTTGGCGGTTGTTCAAGGCCTCTATTGATAGTACTTTGGATGTCATAACTATAGACCTGAAGACATTTTTTGAACAGGAAAACTAAAGTGAATGGTAGTGTGCTACAAGTACATGCATACTTTTGATGAACTATGGAGCCAGAGTTTCGCAACAACACCTCTTGGTCTGCAGAACATGCAGTAGGTTCGGCATCTCGCTCGTACTTGTTGATACTTCTTGCAAGTTGCAAACCATGTACTGCAGATGGCATCAGCATATTCGCCATGCCATAAATGAATATATAGCCCGAGAAATTTGTCTAGTAAACATAGTAAGAGCAGAGTGCATGCATCTTTACCTTTGGCCTTGTCAGTCCGTCGATGTTTGGGATGACTGACTGCTCATGGCCGTCTCACTAGTCCAACTTTTTCTTATGCAAGCATTTGCAGATGGACATCGGGACTAAGCAAATATATGCATTCTATATTATATGCCCGCACCCGATTTGTATCTTTAATTTGTCGGCACACTTGGTATATCTTTTAGAAGATTATACCACAGAACCCTCTGCTGCTGCACAGAAGAATTCATCTCCCTGTCCAAGAAACCTGTTTTTTCCAAGGCAGCAACGCGGAAGATGCAATCGATAGGAAGGCAAGTTAGTTTGAAAACAGACATGTAAAACAAAAAGAAACAGGTCTATTTACCCGCCAAAGAGTCCTTCGTCCTGTCTAGCCATTTTGTTTGTTTAAATGCAGCAATGCAGCGCAAATACAATGAACATGCACTAGCTTAGTATGCAGGAATAAACGTATGCAACCAAGAAAACTTACCATGTAGGAAGGCACGCAACTAGTTTAACACATATCTAGACCATAAA
Organism: Picea engelmannii; assembly: GCA_009831015.1. Taxonomy (NCBI): domain Eukaryota; kingdom Viridiplantae; phylum Streptophyta; class Pinopsida; order Pinales; family Pinaceae; genus Picea; species Picea engelmannii. Next base: position 216,875 of record ML794703.1, read on the forward strand.
TGAAATACAAAACAGCGCAATACGAAACAACAGTACGAGCATGCACCTTTCTATATCCTCTTCAGCCGATGCAGTCGAGACTCTCTCATTTTCTCCAGCTACTCTGTTTGTTTCAATTTGGAAACCCACAAAATTTAATGAACATCAATAGAAGCTGGTATTCAGCGGAGAACAAGCAATATGTACATAGAGCAAAACTGACTCAACGAATAGTCTACAAAGGCAAAAACATGAACCTTTGCGCTTCTCTATCCATGGCTGTAAACGTGTACAATTTTTTTCCCTGGCCAAAATATATTACAAGGCATAAAATATCACGCAACTGCATGGCTGCAGCTAAACGATTTATGCTTTTCCCTAGGAATTTATCCACATATGCCCTCTAGCCATGTTCTTTATCCTCTACATAGACTGTTGTGCACACGATACAAGTTCTCAGTTTTCTGTGGCTAATTACCCACACATGCTTCCAGACATGAAAATATAATCTTACAGAATCTTTGTTGCACATATCATATGTCAAGAACAACACAAATTGCATCATGTGCACACCAGTCTATGTAGAGGAGAAAGGACATGTCATGTCATATCCACACATCTAACCATACATGGTTTATAAATGTACCCTGCATACATATGCTTTATTCCAACAAAAAAATAGCGGGTGTTGTAACTTCACATGTAATTCTCGAACAATTTTGCATGCAACTATTTTCTTTCATGGCAGGACTGCAGTACCAGGAAAATCTCACAAAATAACAGATATCAACTCTGACAGACATGGCAAATAAAACAACTGCATATCCACTGGTGGGTGCAGGGGTTGAACACCATAAAGCGCCCCAAACAAAACAATAACAATCTAAAAAAAAAAAAAATCTCCAACCACCGTTGTTGCACCCCAACCCTGCAAGGCCGAATCAAAGAAAAGAAACCAGTAAGGCCCAAACCAGCAAGAAAGCACGAAGAGGCCGAACTGCACCCCCAGCGCCCCAAAGCACAAACTCCAACCAAACAAACAGAACTAGCAACCCGAGAACCAACGAACTAGCAAGAACCACTGAGCCACTGAACAACATATGTATCTCCAACGATTACGAAACTGCAGCCCAAACAGAAAAGGAACCAGAAACACACAAGGAACATGTGACTACAAATAAGCAAACATTCTTACTTGCAAATTGCAAACTAAACAGCAAACAAGGAATATAAAATGAAACCACGGCATCGAAACTTACTCTGAAACGATGAAATGCATAAGCACAGCTCGAATCACCAGCAAAACAACAACAAGCAGCAACCGAGAAACCAACGAAGAAGAACCACTCACCGAACCAGTAAACAATGTATGTTGCCTCAATGATTACGAGGATGAAGCATACAATGGCAGCAACCGACAAACCAGCGAAGAAGAAGCAGTCACTGAACTAGTAAACAATGTATGTAGCTTCAATGGCAGAACAAGGACGAAACATACAATGGCTATTGAACTGGCGGTAGACAATAAGTGCAAATTCACTGTAACTGTATAGAAAATTTCGAGGAAAAATGTACTCCGAGAACCGTATTTACATAAACATTTAAGACTCTCAGGCTATCTAAGCACCTCGCTGAATGCAAACATTTAAGTTGTCAAGGGTGTTGTAGAACGTCGCGTCCTGTGAACATTTACGCAGTCGGTCCTATTGATGCTTCTCAAAATAAGTGCCAATACATTTCAAGAAATATACATCCACCAAAGACGCTATAAACTTTGGAATTCTCAATCACTACAAAGCTTGGATATCAAAACTTTTCAATATGCTTATTACATATCAATACTTGTAGATATATTTGGGTAGCAGAAAATGCTAATACAAACATTCGAACTAACTATATGATTAAAACATTAAAACATACTGACTACGAGAAAAACTTTGGATATGTTGCCATATAATACATTGGGAATAGCAAAGCCGGCAATAAGACCTCCGATCTCTTATCCAATCAGTGCATATATATTACCTTTTATTATATAAAAATATATGTTTTTTATTTCCATAGCTCCAACAATAGATATTGTGCAAATATTTTAAGTCAAAAGACAAAGTAATATGCAATCAACTATTTATCGATTGCTATAATCCCTCTACGCCTACTAAAGGGACTAATAATAAAATAAATTGATCAATGCAACACCCAGCCACCAAATGCTTGAAAATTGGTTCTTTTCGTAACCTACTTTCGAAGTTTCGAAATTAGTAGTATACATAGAGACAAAAACCTACTTTACATTATATTTCAGTCAATAAAACCAGTCCTCATCCAGACAGCATTCCGGACCCGGCAGAGATCTCTGCCTTTGAGAGCCTTCCCAACGCCTTCATACACTGAAAACGACGTCACGTCGCTCTGCGCAAGCTGCCTGGCAATGAGCTCATGAGGTGGGATCCTTTCAAAATCCTTGACATCGTTATCTTCATCATCATCACTGCTATCGTCAACACCATTACTTTTCCAGTAATTCTCAGTGGTCTTATCCTTCCATACCATCTGAGACCAGTCGGGGATATTCACTGGAGCAGAAGACCGATACCTTGTTCTCCTTCTTCTACTATTCTCTTCATGGCATGATTCCTTCCTAGGTATCTTCACTGATCTCCTTATATTATTACTATTCCCCTCATTTCCCATTGATCTGCACAGTGCAACACCATTGCAACCATTTTCTTGAAAACCAACCTGCTTGGTCTCTGGATCAATACTATTACCCCATATATCCTCCTCGTTAAACTCTTCCATTCTATCAGAGTTCTCAATGCTTCCAGATTGCTGAAAGTCAAAGAACTTGTAAATATGATGATTCTCCATAGTTTTAGGCCTGCTCAACATCGAATTAGTCCGATCCATGACCACCCCAGAACTTTTCTGCAACTCTTTTCTTCAAAATACCAATGAACCCGTTCCTACTATTCTATATGAGGCCACTTAGATTGAGCCAGCTTTCAGCTCTTCTTCTTTTTATTGAGTTTCAACAGTGAAACCTACAATTGAGAAGGACTTGACTACCATGAACAAGAACTGAAGATTATCGATGTTTCTAATTTCTAACTCTGATCTTATAGATGGAGATTTTCATGTGCTCTGGAATCTTTTTTCTGCACTAACATGGAAGAGAAAGAGAGAGCGGCAGCCAACTACAAATACTTGAACAGAGTTGTAATTTCAAAAGTATCAGAACTCAAATCTTATTTGACGACAGTTGGTTCTGTCGGTTCCGTGCCACCCTTTTTGGATGTTGTTTCCTCAAAAAGCCATGGAGCTCTCCATCGCCTCACGACACCAACAGCTCCACTTAGAAGATAAGGATGAAGTTGAGGATAACAAAATAGAATAGAATATATCCCTACCAACTTTTTGGGTGGCTCGATGTCATAGCTTTTATCTATAAGATGATTTTCTTTTTACTGGTGCGGCTCTATGGGATCGTGGTTGCAGAGATCGAGATAAAGATTGCTGAGTCACAAACATGACAAAACATCGATATGAGAATTATAAAACATGAAATGGGATAAGGTGAGATTCGCGAGGTTGAGATTTAAAAGACATCAAATGGGATAACGAGAGATTGATCGTGGCATTATTGTATGCGAAATCTATGTGTCTGTGCACGCACATAGAGAGTAAGTTACTGTGTGTTCATGGATTCATCGATATGTACAACCCTACTTTTTCCTACATAAGGGCCCGCCTTAAGGTTCTAGAAAGCATAACGCAAGCATATCCATATAAGCCTGGTTTATCTGCAGAATTGTAATATGTTGTTAATATAATGGTTGATGTGCAGAATTGTAATATGTTGTAAATATTGCCTTTTAAGGGTCTAAACAGTATAATGCAAGCATATCCATATAAACATATGACCATGGTTTATATGCAGAATTGTAATATGATGATTTATATGCATAATTGTAATAGGTTGTAAATATCATAGTTTATGTACATAATTGTAATATTATAAGATTGGTTTATTTGCATAATTGTAATATGTTGTAAATATTATCTTAAGGGTCTAAACAGCATAATGTAAAGTTTGATTTATATGCAGAGTTGTAATATGTTATAAATATTACTTTTAAGGATCTAAACAGTATAATGCAAAGCTTGGTTTATCTATAGAATTGTAATATGTTGTAAATACTACCTTAAGGGTCTAAACAGCATAATGCAAAGCTTGGTTTATCTGCAGAATTGTAATTGTAATATGTTGTTATATAATGGTTGATGTGCATAATTGTAATATGTTATAAGTATTACCTGAAGGATCTAAACAGCTTAATGCAAGCATATCTATATAAGCATGGTTTATATGCAGAATTGTAATATGTTGTAAATATGATGGTTTATATGTAGAATTGTAATAGGTTGTAAATATCATGAATATGTTGTAAATATTAAGGTTTATGTGCATGATTTCAATGTGTTGTAAATATTGTTTTGGGAATATATTGTTTGGTTTGGAAAGAAAAAGGCTTCTATGTTTGATGTAAGGCTTGAGCTTTTGCTTCGAGATATCAAGAGTGCATTCCAATCCTTTGATTGGCTTTGGCTTTGTTATATTTATAGAGAACTTAATGTCAAAGTAGACCCTTTCTAAGGAGGCTTTATCTCTTCATGTGGGAGCTTTGGTGTCACAGAGTTGTGGATGCCCAATATCCCCTCAGCACTGCAAGACCTGACCGAACTACTTGACCCGTGCTACACCTATACTTAGTCTAGTTTTCTTACTTAATTTATGTGTGTGCAACTCTTTATACTTAGTTATCTTCAACAACAGTAAAAGAAAGCATCCATACGAGAGTACAAAAGGAAACTTTGCTCATGGGTGGCCAAACCAGCTTAACACCCAAAAAAAAATTGGTCCCCTTTGTGCTTCATGCTTGGTGCCTACGATTCTCGCCCTTCTCCTTGCCTGCACCCTTGCTCGACTCAGAATTCGTTACCAAAATCTCTTTGTTCAAATTAATTCATCTTGTTGGCTTATAAAGGGCACCCAACGGGCGCGTCCTCTTTTCCACCAAAACACACCATCCCAACTTTTGCAAGGCCCACTTGCCTCATGGGCACACGCCCCATGGTCTTCCACCAAACGCACATCACCCACATGAGCCGACCTTTGATTTTCCTTCGTTTGTGGATGTCGAGGTGACTTGAACACGTTGTTGACCAACTGCATGTCACAACATCCATCGCAAGTAACTTTGGTTCGCTCTTCTTGGTTCCATGGGCACCCAAGACGTCCGAGATCGTCCACATAACCATTTACTTCGTTCACAAGGTGGGTTGGGCGTCCCCCTCACCTGTTCGTTTGGTGGTTTCGCAACGATTGAGAGCACGAGACTTGGGCACGCCTTTGACCTTCCTTCCTGAGGTGTTACACCCTCCCCGACCCCATTCCATTGTCGTCCTCGACAATCCAAGCACCAGAGCTCCTTTGTGCTTCATCCGGAAGTCACGGATATTGTTCTTCCATCTCCAAAGTGCCTCTTCTCTTTCCTAGAAACCATCTTCTATGGATCCACCTTTCCAATGAATGAAATACTCATGCTGACAATTCCTACCAATCCCTGAAATCATGTACGCCAAGATCTCATCAAATTTTAACTCAGGTCAATCGGCAATCATCGTTGGACCGCACATGCGCTCATCTCTCTTCGGGTCCTCCGTATCGGTTCAACGTGGCTTTAGCTGACTGATGTGAAAAATAGGGTGATGGGATCACAAGTGAAACGGGAGATCCTACTTATAGCTGACCTCTCCAATCTTCTCAAGTATCTTGAAGGGGCCTTCATACCTTCGCACCAATGATGTAGCCATCCCGGTTGGTGGCGTCAATTCGTTCCTTCCCAACCTGATGAAGACCCGATCCCCTACGTTGAGTTGCAAATCGCGTCTCTCTTGGTCTGCCCACTGCTTCATCCTCTCTTTCGCATTTGTCAAGTGCATGCAAGCTAGTTCCAACCAAGCTTCCCAACTTGTCATGAATCCCAAAGCTGATGGATTTGTTCCATAATAGCCTTGCATCACCATGTTTGGGGTGATGGGTTCTTGTCCATTCGTCAATTCGAACGGATTGCAGCTCGTCTCGGAACTCTTCTGTAGATTATAACTGAATTGTATCCCATCAAAAAAATCTATCCAATTCGTTTGATATGTCCTCACATAGTGTCACAAGTAATCCTCCAATAGGTCATTGATTTGTTTCGTCTGTCCATCTATCTGTGGATGGAAGTTGGAGCTCATCAATAGCTTTGTTCCGAAAATCTTAAACAATGTTGTCCAAAACTTCCCGGTGAACCTAATGTCCCTGTTTAAAATGATGTTCAATGGAAGACCCCAATACTTCACTACATGCTTGAAAAACATCCGTGCCACCTCTTTCGCCCCAAAGTTCACCTTCATTGGGATAAAAACTGCATACTTGGAAAAAGAATCCACCACGACCATGATCTTGTTGTATCTTTATGCGATCAAAAGTTGGGTGATGAATTCCATCGAAACACTTGGCCACGGTTTGTCTGGAATCAACAAAGATTGTAACAGACATGCCTGCATCCGGGTGTCAGGCTTGTATTGTTGACAAATAATATATGTATGGACATATTCTTCAATGTCTCGCTTCATATGATCCTAGAAGTACCCTCTCTCCAACAATGCCAATGTTTTATACTGCCCTGGGTGGCTAGCCTAGGAGGAGTCGTGACATTCCTTCAAGAGCTCCTTTCGAAGATGACTTGTCTTAGGAATGTAGAGGCGCTCACCAAAATACAAGAGTCCATCATGCAGAAAAAACCTTTTGGTCTTTCCTTCCTTCACCTGCTTCATAATCTTCTTCGTTGTTGGATCAACCTGCAGTCCTTCCTCAATATTGTTTCACAACTATGTTGACACACAAATCTAGCTCACATCCATTGTAGTAGGAAATTTGCCTTCCTCAAGTGCAGTTAGTCGAGCCTTCCTACTCAAGGCATCGGCAACGACATTGAGTTTGTCGAGCCTATACTCGATGGTCATGTTAAATTCAGCCAAGAAGTCCTGCCAACACGCCTTCTTGGAAGACAACTTGGGTTGTGTCACAAAGTAGCTCGTCTCCACATTGTCTGTCTTTACCATGAAGGGCCTGCCCAACAAGTAGTGTCTCCATACTTGTAGACAGTGCACAACAACAGTCATTTCCTTCTTATGGATTGGATACCTTCGTTCACGATCTTGTAGCTTCCTACTCTCGAAAGCCATGAGGTGCCCATCCTACATCAAAACTACTCCTATGGAAAAGTCTGAGGATTCCGTCTGCACATCAAATATTTTCTCAAAGTTTGGTAGCTTCAATACCGGAGCAAAGATATTTATGTGTTTTAGTTCAGCGAATGCAGCCTTGCTCTTTTCCATCCAATTCCAAGTTCTCTCTTTCTTCAACAAATTTGTTAGTGGTGCAGAGATCTTGGAGTAGCCTTCTACAAATCTTCGGTAGTAGTTGGCCAGCCCCACGAAGACTCTCACATCATGCATAGTGCGCAGATCCTCCCAATCTGCGATCACAACAATCTTCGTTGGGTCCATGTGAATGCTTCCTTGTCCCACCCAATGGCCAAAAAAGGGTATCTTGGTCTGCCCAAAAACACACTTGGATTTCTTCAAGAACAACTGATGCTTCACAACGCCTCAAAGATTTCCTCCAAATGTTTCTTATGCTCCTCCATACTCTTGTTGAACACAATGATATCGTCTAAATACACCACCACAAACCTATCCAAAAAAGGCATCAACACGTCATTCATCAATGTGCAGAACGTGGCTGGAGCATTACATAAACCGAACGGCATCACCAAGATCTCAAAGCTTCCATAACGTGTCACCATCGATGCCTTTGGTTCCTCTCCCTCTGTAATCCAAACTTGATAATAACCACGTCTGAAGTCCAATTATGAACATACCTCGGCTTTGGCTAGCTTGTCAAAACAGTCCGCAGCTAGTGACAAAGGATATTGATTCTTCACAGTTTGCTTGTTCAATGCCCTGTAGTCAAGGCACATACTCAGTTCCATCATGTCCTTCTTTTGAAAGAGGACCGAGGCACTGTATGAGGAGTTGAAAGGTCGAATGAAGCCTGCATCAATCAACTTTGTCAATTGTTTCTTCAGTTCTTCCAACTCAAGTCCGAACAATCGGTACAGAGCTCTTGTGGGTGGCTGCAACCCCGGCTCTAGCTCGATTTGGTGGTCAACGGCCCACCTAGGTGGAAGATTCTTAGGCAACTCGTCCGACATCTAATCCTCAAACTTATCCAACAGTTTGGAGAGTTCTGGTGGAATAGGCATCCCCACTCCATCATCATCCTCAATCTCTCCAATAACCATAGCATAAATTTGTGAATCGGATCGTCTCACTGATCTCTTCATGATTGATGCTGAGACGATCTGCACTCCACGTTTAGGCTATCATGTGGTTGTGCGCACAATCCACATCATTCGTTCACTCACTATAACCATCTTGTTTAGCCATGGCACCGGAACAACCTTGTTTCTTCTAAGGAAATCTTGCCTCAAAATAACTTCAAAGTCATCCATCGACAAAACTGTAAATCTTGCTCGTCCTTTCCATTCATCTAATTTCACATGGACCAATGACGCAACTCTTGTTGCCTTCCTTGCCTTAGAATTTGCAACCTTCTCTTTTGTTTTACTTGTTGTGACTTTGAGACTGAGCTCCTTAGCCAACTCTAACTTTAAAAAGTTGTGCGAAGCCCCTGTGTCAAAAAGTGCTTGAATTGTTCTGCCATTGATGATCATGTCAACAAAACACAATTTATGGATGCCTTTTCCTTGGACACCTAACACACCAATTTTTTTTCTTCCAACATACCCTTGACATGCCTCATGTGTTCTGTCAAATGAACAGCAACAAATTTCACACCTCATCGGCCCCTTTCATTTGCAACTTTCACCGAACTTGTAAGCTTATGACCAAATCGCCTCATATCTAAGGCAACACTCTTATACTTGTTCTCAAGTTGCAGTCGAGTGCCCCATTCATCCACAACCTGTTGTGTCCTACCATCAGTATTCGTTTGTTGCTTTCGAAAACCTGTGCGAGCCAAACGACATCGGGATGTCTTTGTTGTAGGAAAATCTCCCTGCGGACAAGTAGATTGCCTCAAAGAGATTGACCCTAACTCTAAGACAGAAAATGCTTAACGTGGACACTGACTTCCTTTCAAATCTATAAAAACTAACACATGAGAAGGAAGGAGAATAGAAGTACCTCTTCGTCAACGTTTGTCCCTGCACACTCCGAGTTGAGCTCCAATCCTTTGCTCCTCGACGAGCCCTGTAGACAAACAAGATACGACCACTTCCTACTCTATTGATATTAGCTTGAAAACAAATCTATCTACCAATGATAAGTTCATGTAAGATCAGACACAAACTAGAAAGAAACAGGCCAAGCGTGTCATATTAATGAGAATAACGACAGCAGTACTTACAATCGTAGATGCGAGTGTGACGGCTTCGTCAAGTCCCCTTCATCTAACCCTTGCTCGAAATATCCACAACCTGGATGATAGCAGCTTCACTGATCACTCTCCTTTGGCTGACTGTGTGTTTCCTATGAGATCATAGGTTTCATGCTAGCAATTCTTCCCCCCTTTTCACCATCATAGAGCCTGCTTATATAGGTTAAGAGGAGCTTAACCTCTTGAGTTATCTTTAGAACAAGTTGAGGAACTCCCTCCTTAGATCAGGGATCTCCTGATGGAACCAAGAATTCGAATGCAACTGCCTTCTAAAATTGAAAGATCCTCCCCTTATTCTCCTCAACGGGCCAACTGTTGCCTCATATTAGGCAGCGCTCCCTCAAAATGGGCATCAGAGCGCTATAGCGCTATCTAGGAATCTTGAGGGAAGCACCAGCGCTCCAAAGGTGGATAACGCTCCTTCAGAGGGGCAGACAAGCGTTATAACGCTCCCTGAGGCCTTATAGGCGAGCACCAGCGCTCCTAAGGCTGATGTAGGGGAGCACTCACCCTCGGAACCTTTGTTTAAGAGCTCTTCTCAGGTGTTAAGAGTTCCTTGACTTCAGTTAACCAGTTCCCCTTCTCCAAATCAAGTGTATGCGATGTTTTAAGTGCCTCCTTAGTGTCGTCGTTATGGCATTATGCTTGAACAACGTTTGCGACAATTGTGAACGACTTGTGACACTTGTGAAAGTTGCAAGGAAGATGCGACACTTACGACAATTGAGAGGAACATGCGACACTTATCCAGTTGAGTAATTTTGGCGTGTAACAAATTGCCCCCCAAAGTATGAAGTTAGAAGGTGCAAACTGATAACTGAAATGCTTTGTAGACGTTAAAGCAAGGGCATAGACTTGGAGAACCTGACGGAAGCTGCACACAAACATCCAACAAATATCATGACATATTTCAAAACCCAAGGCAGGCATTCCTATGCTTGGGTGATCAAGACTTGCAAGATATGGCCGCTATAGAATACACTGCGGATCCATAATTGTATTGATAAAAAAGGTATAGCCACCAAAGATACAATGTGGATCTATACTCTGATGACTCGGACTGACCGTAGCCACGAAGAATACACAGTGGATCTATGAGATGACAAGACATAGCCACGACCAATACAAAGTGGATCTATGTAACAGTGTATGTGTTAGTTGTCCAATAGAAACTCCTTCGCAACCTGGGCGAAGCATATATCAAAGTGCTCACTCAACCCAGGGTCTTCTTACCAATCCCAATGTGGTATGATTCTAACCATGTGAATAGATGTCTTGATGTCGAACATGGCAGAAACCACTTGATTACCGGTCAATGGTGTGAACCGTTAACAAGTGCGAGGGAGATCACCATTAATGTCAATGATTCCCAAGGTACCCTCGTACATTCCAGCGAATGTGAATAGATGATTCGAGGTCGAACATCCGTGGAATCATTCGATCAGAGGTCAATGATGTAAACCTATTGTTGAATGTGAGGAGGCCTGCCATTGAGGCATGCAGGTCCCAAAGTACTAACTAGTCTCTATGTCTAATTCTCTGATAATGTGTTGAAGTCGACAGGAATAGACTCGTCAAGGGAGGGCCTTGATGTATCCCCCATCAACAACATGAAACAGACATAGAGATGTAATTGGTAGATCAAATGGACATGGACTGACACAAGTTTTGAGGCAATATATTTGGGATGGCTAACTCCAGAGGCGGATACTTCCCTTGAACACTGAGGCACAACAGCAAAACATGACGTGGACCAACACTTATGTAGTGGATATGGTGACTTGCGTCGGGTGACCCAAAGGAGTGAAAGGGACTCAAAGGATTGGCTCAGTGCAGAGGTTCAGTGGATTATGATGCGTACAAATGACAAAGTGTCGTGTTCAAGGGCGACTCTAAGAAGTCTTGGATGATGTTCTCAAGAGATTGCTTGGCTTGCTCCTTTCAATTTTTTCCCCCATCCAGATGGATGAGTACCTCTTTTTGGTTTAATGAGCTCGAGGAGGATAACACATGCTTGATATAAATCACCTTCGATAAGTTCCTCTTCCTTTGTTTAACGAACCGGAAGAAGTAAGGGTTTGGTCCCATGTGGGCCTGTCGATGTGTGCTTTAACGAGTCCAAAGACAGAAAACTCGAAGGTTTTTCGGGATTATAGAGTTTGGAAAAACACTTAAAAGAGAACTCTCTTAGTTCCTTTTTCGTACAGTAGTCTAACGAGACCAAAAAAGAGATAAACTACCGCTCGAAAGACGCCCTTTCTAACCTTTTAACGAGCGTGAAAGGAAGCAAGGTCACTCGAATATCTTTTCATATTTAGAGAGTCTGAAAAGAGTTTAAATATGACTCCAGGGGGGTTCCTTTTTCGTGTGTTCGTGTATCCGTATGGGTCCGAAAAAGAGATAAAAGTTTACCCGGTTGCATTCTCATGTATTTACGAGCACGAGAAAGAACAAAGACTAAGCTCGGTATGCCCCCAACTTGAAAGGTGGTGGCTTAGCTCCAGAATGATCATCAAAGGCTGGAGACATGCCCCCCAAGCTTCAATTCATTCACCGACTTTGAGGTTGTCGCCAATTTCTGTGCTAGATGGAGAAAAAGGATACAGGTGGATGAATGAAGGTTCAAAAATGAGACCTAACGAAAGACTCGACTCGACATCTATGAGATCTGGTGAAAGACTCAACTTGAAGGGAGAGGTGATTGTTTCATTTTTTAATGAGCTTGACACGGGAAAAGAACTATGCTCAAGGTTCCAGGTTCGATCCCCAGATTGTTGTTTCATTTTTTAACGAGCTTGCTACAGAGAAGAAAACTATGCTCAAGACCTTTGTTTCATTTTTTAACGAGCTTGCCACAGAGAAGAGAAACTATGCTCGTGACCTCTGTTTCATTTTTTAATGAGCTTGCCATAGAGAAGGGAAACTATGCTCGTGGTTTCATCCAGATCATGGCTTCCAAGAGGATAATGCTCTGGAAGGGTACCATGTCAATGGATAAAACGTGGTCATGGACTCTAGGAGATCTTCGTTGGATGGAAGATAATCACTCGAGAAGGGACACATGTCGAGGGTCGTGACAGGGGTAAGGAGATCAGGCTCCAATAACCCTACCGAAGAGATCACCATGTCAACTACCGGATCCAAATCGTCGGAAGTTAAGATCATGGGAGACAACACCACATAATTGACATGCGGCGAGGGTGATACTGTCTGCATATAAGAACCACATAGGGAGGTAACCCAGTCGGGGCTGATGAATGAAAGTTGATCAATAGTCACAATTCTTCCATCGTGAGGGAAATATATCAGATGAAAAAGGGTGGATACAAGATCTTTCATAGCATAGACATAATCCCGCCCAAGGAGTAAAGAAAAATCCAAGGGGTCTCGGACTACCATGACATCGATAAAGACAGTTTTCCCTCCCAAAGTTACAGGAAACTGAGGAAGGATCCCTAAAGGTTGACTAGTTCTTCTATTAAAAGCTAACAGATTCTGTGTAACCAGTGCAAGTTGCGAACAACCCAAAGCGTACAAAGCAATAGAAGACAAAATACTAACGGATGCACCTTCATCTATCAGCGTTTGAGGAACGTCCCGACTACGAACCTGTACTGTAATCTGGAAAGGAATGTGGGAGGGAAGACGAGGTCCAGTTAGCGCACCCCAATCAAAAAGGACAGCTTCAATACTTCGAGGGGGTTTCGCAGGAGAACGAGGGATGCCCCCCGGCACGATAGAGTCTGTATCAATGAGAAAAACATGGGCAGTATTGGGTTTACTCTCTAGAAGGAGAGTAGGATCGACCGATGATTGGATCGGTTCAACCAAAGGTGGACTTGGATAGACCACTTTGGCACTCTTCAGAGGAAGAGTGGGACTGACCGAGGAAGGGACTGGATCAGTCACTTTGACATTCCTCAATGGAGGAATGGGATCGACCGATGGAGAAACTGGATCGACCACTTGAGTTTCATTCTCCAAGGGAA
>ML794703.1:230466-240861 GCA_009831015.1 Picea engelmannii
ATTGTAATATTATAAGATTGGTTTATTTGCAGAATTGTAATATGTTGTAAATATTACCTTAAGGGTCTAAACAGCATAATGTAAAGTTTGGTTTATATGCAGAATTGTAATATGTTGTAAATATTACTTTTTAAGGATCTAAAATGTAAAGCTTGGTTTATCTGCAGAATTGTAATATGTTGTAAATACTATTGTAATATGTTGTAAATATTATTTTTTAAGGATCTAAACAGTATAATGTAAAGCTTGGTTTATCTGCAGAATTGTAATATGTTGTAAATACTATTTTAAAGGTCTAAACAGCATAATGCAAAGCTTGGTTTATCTGCAGAATTGTAATTGTAATATGTTGTTATATAATGATTGATGTGCATAATTGTAATATGTTATAAGTATTACCTGAAGGGTCTAAACAGCTTAATGCAAGCATATCTATATAAGCATGGTTTATATGCAGAATTGTAATATGTTGTAAATATGATGGTTTATATGTAGAATTGTAATAGGTTGTAAATATCATGAATATGTTGTAAATATTAAGGTTTATGTGCATGATTTCAATGTGTTGTAAATATTGTTTTGGGAATATATTGTTTGGTTTGGAAAGAAAAAGGCTTCTATGTTTGATGTAAGGCTTGAGCTTTTGCTTCGAGATATCAAGAGTGCATTCCAATCCTTTGATTGGCTTTGGCTTTCTTATATTTATAGAGAACTTAATGTCAAAGCAGACCCTTTCTAAGGAGGCTTTATCTCTTCATGTGGGAGCTTTGGTGTCACAGTGTTGCGGACGCCCAATATCCCCTCAGCACTGCAAGACCTGACTGAACTACTTGACCCGTGCTACACCTATACTTAGTCTAGTTTTCTTACTTAATTTATGTGTGTGCAACTCTTTATACTTAGTTCTCTTCAACAACAGTAAAAGAAAGCATCCATACGAGAGTACAAAAGGAAACTTTGCTCATGGGTGGCCAAACCAACCTAACACCCGAAAAAAAATTGGTCCCCTTTGTGCTTCATGCTTGGTGCCTGCGATTCTCGCCCTTCACCTTGCCTGCACCCTTGCTCGACTCAGAATTCGTTACCAAAATCTCTTTGTTCGAATTAATTCATCTTACTGGCTTATAAAGGGCGCCCAACGGGCACGCCCTCTTTTCCACCAAAACACACCATCCCAACTTTCGCAAGGCCCACTTGCCTCATGGGCACACGCCCCATGGTCTTCCACCAAACACACATCACCCACATGAGCCGACCTTCGGTTTTCCATCGTTTGTGGATTTCGAGGTGACTTGAACGCGTTGCTGACCAACTGCACGTCACAGCATCCATCGCAAGTAACTTCGGTTCGCTCTTCTTGGTGCCATGGGCACCCAAGACGTCTGACATCGTCCACATAACCGTTTACTTCGTTCACAAGGTGGGTTGGGCGTCCCCCTCACCTGTTCGTTTGGTGGTTTCGCAGTGATTGAGAGCACGAGACTTGGGCACTCCCTTGACCTTTCTTCCTGAGGTGTTACACCCTCCCCGACCCCATTCCATTGTCGTCCTCGGAAATCCAGGCACCGGAGCTCCTTTGTGCTTCACCCGGAAGTCACGGATATTGTTCTTCCATCTCCAAAGTGCCTCTTCTCTTTCCTAGAAACCATCTTCTGTGGATCCACCTTTCCAATGAATGAAATACTCATGCTAACGATTCCTACCAATCCCTGAAATCTTGTACGCCAAGATCTCATCAACCTTTAACTCATGTCGATCGGCAATCATCGTTGGACCGCACATGCGCTCATCTCTCTTCGGGTCCTTCGTATCGGTTCAACGTGGCTTTAGCTGACTCATGTGAAAAATAGGGTGATGGGATCGCAAGTGAAACGGGAGCTCCAACTTATAGCTGACCTCTCCAATCTTCTCAAGTATCTTGAAGGGGCCTTCACACCTTCGCACCAACGATGAGCTCCAAATCGTGTCTCTCTTGGTCTGCGCACTGCTTCATCCTCTCTTTCGCATTCGTCAAGTGCATGCAAGCTAGTTCCAACCAATCTTCCCAACTTGTCATGAATCCCAAATCTGATGGATTTGTTCCATAATAGCCTTGCATCACCATGTGTGGGGTGATGGGTTGTTGTCCATTCGTTAATTTGAACGGACTGTAGCTCGTCTCGGAACTCTTCTGCAGATTATAACTGAATTGTATCGCATCAAAAAACTCTAGCCAATTCGTTTGATATGTCCTCACATAGTGTCACAAGTAATCCTCCAATAGCTCGTTGATTTGTTCCGTCTGTCCATCTATCTGTGGATGGAAGTTGGAGCTCATCAATAGCTTTGTTCCGAAAAGCTTGAACAATGTTGTCCAAAACTTCCCAGTGAACCTAATGTCCCTGTCTGAAATGATGTTCAATGGAAGACCCCAATACTTCACTACATGCTTGAAAAACATCCGTGCCACCTCTTTCGCCCCAAAGTTCACCTTCATTGGGATAAAAACTGCATACTTGGAAAAAGGATCCACCACGACCATGATCTCGTTGTATCTTTGTGCGATCAGAAGTTGGGTGATGAATTCCATCGAAACACTTGGCCACGGTTTTTCTGGATTCGACAAAGATTGTAACAGACATGCCTACATCCGGGTGTCAGCCTTGTATTGTTGACAAATAATACATGTATGGACATATTCTTCAACGTCTCACTTCATATGCTCCTAGAAGTACCCTCTCTCCAACAATGCCAATGTTCTATACTGCCCTGGGTGGCTAGCCTAGGAGGATTCATGACATTCCTTCAAGAGCTCCTTTCGGAGATGACTTGTCTTAGGAATATAGAGGCGTTCACCAAAATACAAGAGTCCATCATGCAAAAAAAAAAAATTGGTCTTTCCCTCCTTCACCTGCTTCATAATCTTCTTCGTTGTTGGATCAACCTGCAGTCCTTCCTCAATCTTGTTTCGCAACTATGTTGACACACAAATCTGGCTCCCATTCATTGTAGTAGGAAATTTGCCTTCCTCAAGTGCAGTTAATCGAGCCTTCCTACTCAAGGCATCGGCAACGACATTGAGTTTGTCGGGCCTATACTCGATGGGCATGTCAAATTCAGCCAAGAAGTCCTGCCAACACGCCTTCTTGGAAGACAACTTGGGTTGTGTCACAAAGTAGCTCATCTCCACATTGTATGTCTTGACCATGAAGGGCCTACCCAACAAGTAGTGTCTCCATACTTGTAGA
The DNA here is from genome assembly GCA_009831015.1 of Picea engelmannii. Lineage (NCBI taxonomy): Eukaryota > Viridiplantae > Streptophyta > Pinopsida > Pinales > Pinaceae > Picea > Picea engelmannii. The sequence continues at coordinate 233,694 of ML794703.1, forward strand.
CAATGCACAACAACAGTCATTTCCTTCTTATGGATTGGATACCTTCGTTCACGATCTTGTAGCTTCCTACTCTTGAAATCCACGAGGTGCACATCCTACATCAAAACTACTCCTATGGAAAAGTCTGAGGAGTTCGTCTGCACATCAAATATTTTCTCAAAGTTTGGTAGCTTCAACACCGGAGCAGAGACAATTATGTGTTTTAGTTCAGCGAACGCAGCCTTGCTCTTTTCCATCCAATTCCAAGTTCTCCCTTTCTTCAACAAATCTGTTAGTGATGCAGAGATCTTGGAGTAGCCTTCTACAAATCTTCGGTAGTAGTTGGCCAGCCCCACGAAGACTCTCACATCATGCATAGTGCGCAGATCCTCCCAATCCGCGATCACATCAATCTTCGTTGGGTCCATGTGAATGCTTCCTTGTCCCACCCAATGGCCAAAAAAGGGTATCTTGGTCTGCCCAAAAACACACTTGGATTTCTTTAGGAACAACTGATGCTTCGCAACACCTCAAAGATTCCCTCCAAATGTTTCTTATGCTCCTCCATACTCTTGTTGAACACAACGATATCGTCTAAATACACCACCACAAACCTATCCAAAAAAGGCATGAACACATCATTCATCAATGTGCAGAACGTGGCTGGAGCATTGCATAAACCGAACGGCATCACCAAGATCTCAAAGCTTCCATAACGTGTCACTATCGATGCCTTAGGTTCCTCTCCCTCTGCAATCCAAACTGATAATAACCGTGTCTGAAGTCCAATTATGAAAATACCTCGGTTTTGGCTAGCTTGTCAAAACAGTCCGCAGCTAGTGACAACGGATACTGATTCTTCACAGTTTGCTTGTTCAATGCCCTGTAGTCAAGGCACATACTCAATTCCATCATGTCCTTCTTTTGAAAGAGGACCGAGGCACCGTATGAGGAGCTGAAAGGTCGAATGAAGCATGCATCAATCAACTTTGTCAATTGTTTCTTCAGTTCTTCCAACTCATGTTCGAACAATCGGTATGGAGCTCTTGTGGGTGGCTGCAACCCCGTCTCTAGCTCGATTTGGTGGTCAACGGCCCACCTAGGTGGAAGATTCTTAAACAACTCATCCGACATCTAATCCTCAAACTTATCCAATAGTTTGGAGAGTTCTGGTGGAATAAGCATCCCCACTCCATCATCATCCTCAATCTCTCCAATAACCATAGCATAAATTTGTGAATCGGATCGTCTCACTCATCTCTTCATGATTGATGTTGAGACGATCTGCACTCCACGTTTAGGCTATCATGCGGTTGTGCGCACAATCCACATCATTCGTTCACTCACTATAACCATCTTGTCTAGCCATGGCACCGGAACAACCTTGTTTCTTCTAAGGAAATCTTGCCTCAAAATAACTTCAAAGTCATCCATCGGCAAAACTGTAAATCTTGCTCGTCCTTTCCATTTGTCTAATTTCACATGGACCAGTGACGCAACTCATGTTGTCTTCCTTGCCTTAGAAATTACAACCTTCTCTTTTGTTTTACTTGTTGTGAATTTGAGACCGAGCTCCTTAGCCAACTCTAACTTTAAAAAGTTGTGTGAAGCCCCTGTGTCAAAAAGTGCTTGAACTGTTCTGCCATTGATGATCATGTCAACAAAACACAGTTTGTACATGCCTTTTCCTTGGACACCTAACACACCAATTTGTTTTCTTCCAACATACCCTTGACATGCCTCATGTGTTCCGTCAAATGAACAGCAACAAATTTCGCACCTCACCGACCCCTTTCATTCGCAAATTTCACCAAACTTCGTAAGCTTATGCCCAACTCCCCTCATATCTAAGGCAACACTCTTATACTTGTTCTCAGGTTGCGGCCGAGCGCCCCATTCATCCACAACCTGTTGTGTCCTACCATCATTATTCGTTTGCTACTTTCGAAAACCTATGCGAGCCAAACGACATCGGGACGTCTTCACTCTTGCCAAGTCAAGCTCTTCTTGGCATGTTTTCCAATGACCGGACAACTCTGTCTTTTTGTGCTCGGATACCATCTGTCACAATGTTGCGGATCTCAGTTGGGTTGCGAACGCCCAACATCCTTAGCACCACGTGGCACCAACGCCTTTCATTCATTGGCAATGTTATCACACAATTTGTACTTTCCCAAAGCCCAAGGCAAGTGGATACAAAATTGGTGTAACTGGGAGTGATCTATCACTGTCACCTTAATAGGAAACCCCTTTCTATTTAGGAGTATGTTGCGGTACCTCGGGGGAGACGTCCCTAGCGACTTGAGGGTTTGAGAAGGCTAAGGCAAATGATACACGACATTCCCTCCCCTCTCATAGGTCACTCAAGTTAAAAGGCTCTTTAAGTCTTATTAAAGATGAAGCAAAAGAGTAATATTGTGTACCCTCTCAGAACAAAACAACAAAGAGAAAAAAGGGCACTTTCCAAGTACCAAAATGATATCAATGCTTCATAAGACTATGAACTCTTAGAAAATAGACTAGCTGATATAAAATTGCAGCAGTATAACAGTGTATAACAACAATGATAAATTTGTAACAGCCACAATAATTATGCCTCAAAATGCTTGATAAAAGACTTGAAATAATAGCTCCAACTAGGCAAATTGATATTAGATAGTCACAAGAAGTTTTAGCAATGTCTAGCTAGCATAACATGTCACTTTTAGGGTTAATTTGTTGTTGTTAGATGGTTGTAGCAATCTTTTGCAACAACGGAAAGTTAGTCAATGAATTTGGATCATCTAGGGTTAGTAGAAGTTAGTAAATGCTCCAAGGAAGATGGTTTGAAGGTTGTTTAATCAACCATTCACTTGTAGTGAGTAGATTAGTGCCTTTTAGGGTAATGGAGTCAATGATAACAACAACTTTTAGAGGAAGATAGAAATGATAGTACCATGTCAAGGAAATGGAAAAGATGAGAGAGGTGTTAGTACCAAGTCCTAGAGAGAAATAATTGCTAGAAAGTAAGACAACTTAGGCCCTAGCGATTTCTCTTTTCCTTGGATAAATTTGAAATGAAATATGCAATAGGAAATGAAGTAGGGTTACTAGAGTGCTACAATGGTAGGGATCTAGTATCTACTTCCTAGATGAGGTGCTTTATTGATAAATTTAAACAAGTGGAGAATTATAGAGAAAAAGATAATAACATGTGTCTTTCTCCTAGGGTTTCAAGCAAGCAATTTCATAATCTTTGACATGAAACAAGTAAATTCACCATAAGCATTCATTCACAATAAAGAAATCCAGATTTTCTACTTACTTCACCAAGAATAATCAAGCTTAAACCCTAGTTGAATATCCTCCACCATGAAAATAGCCAAGAAACACCAAAAATTGCCTCCTCCAAGAAGTGCGCCTAGAATTTCAGACAATAGCCCTTGAAAAGAGCACAAATTTCAGACCACACACTTGTGTGATGAGTGAATGATGATAAAATGAGATAACTTTATCTCTATTTATACAGTTCTTATGACCTTTAATTAAAATTAGGTCATCAAAAGGCCGATGTGGCCAAATTACATCAAAAATCTAGTTTTTACACAAATTCAAATAATTAAACCCTAAAATCACTTTTAGAGGTGACATCATGCCCTCCTAGGGTGACGTTGAGTCTCCTAGGTGGGCTGTTGGGACCCATCTACAAAACTTTAGGCCTCCCAAGGCCCTAGAAGATGCCTCATGTGTCAATTAGCACACAATTGCCTCCATAATGCCAATCCTGACGCTGGGTGACGTCGTGGGCCTCCCAAGGCCAACGTCTAGGTGGAAGAGCAATATCCCCCTGGGTCTACGTCTCCCAAAGTGTCTTTGATGAAACATCCTTGTTTATTCCTGGTGCAAGTCTCTGACATCTCTCTACCCCTGGTTGGGGTCACAACGTCCATCTGTGGGCTTTCAGCCCCATGGAGGTTCGAGCTAATCATCTCCCCATATGTACCTTTCCATCGGGCATGGTCCTACAGCAACAACAAGTACGCTCTCCAATGGATCATAAGTCATAGGCATTATAGCAATGTCAATCACATCTAATCATCAAATTACCCAAACATGTGCATCAAACCCCCCTTTACCCAGACAAATGCTCAAAGATATTATGCAGTTTAACAAGTCAAGTTTGAAGAGGGTCTCGGGATGTCCTATTGGGCTAATCCTCCTTGAGTTTGGGGTGTTTCCCAAGTGAGAACCAATCTAGGTCATGTAAGTGTGTGAAATGGTGTAGGGGAAGTGCTTGGGCAGATGGTGCAGTGATAATAGGGAAATGTAGGTCTTGCATGTGGGTGCCTCTGTAGAGGGTGAGTTGCACCTTATCATGGATGGCATTGTTTCCTAGCTCGTTCAATGCCTTTTATTCTTAGTCTTATTGCTTTTGGTCTTTTTTCTTTTCAAGGGAAAGGTTGGGGGACACTGTCCTTGCTTGGTGACCAGAGGTGACAATGTTACCCACAAGCATTTCACGAAAATGAGAAGGTTGGCTCGTGATGAGACCCCCTTTCCCTTGGCTATGCCACCAAGAGCCACTACCCTAGTTTGGTGACCAAATAGATGGTAGTGTCATACCGCTACATGCCCATGGACCTAATAGGTCGGCTCATGATGAGACCTCCCATCCACCAACTAGTACCTTGAGTTTAGTTTTATCTTACGGGTCCCCTTTTCTTATTGAGAATCCTTTTATTGCTTTCTCGAGAATCCCTGGGCGAAGCATCTCAAAGATTTCATTTTGTCTTTTAACTCTTGCCATCTACTTTTACCCTATGGGCCTTTAGCCCCTTCTTCCCACAAGGCAAGGTACAACCCTTCCTAGTGTGGCAAACCCAATGCTCGAACCAAGGTAGGGGAAGATGAGAGGAATAATGATGAAAAGTAGTAAGTATGGAAGGAATGGACGATGACCTTTCATAGACCCACCCAGTGGCAACTCATCCTAAAGGAGAACCAGCTTACTTGGGCAGTCTATCACCCTCCTAGGTATGAACAAGTTAAAGAGCAAAATTTTCAAGCAAACGTTATGAAATGAAGGATATTTTAGTGCAACATATTCAAATGCTTTGAAAATCAAAGTGACACATACCATGATACCTGGACTCATTACCTCATGGAGCAAGACCTACTGCTACTTCAGGACCAGGCTGGTGGGATGGATGTTGTTGTTGTTGATAGATGGGTTGCACTGAAGAAAAGATGGGCCCTCCGGGGCCAAGCTAAAGTCGTTTGGCTCTCATCACTCTATGTCCAGGACCTGTGGGCCTCGAGACATGATCTCCTTAGTTATCCCTAGGATAGGGGATAACATGAAAGACTTGACCGAACTACTTTACCCGAGCTACCTATACTTAGTTTCATTTTCTTACTTAAGTTATGTGTCTGCAACTCTTTATACCTAGTTATCTTCAACAACAGTAAAAGAAAGCATCCATACAAGAGTACAAAACGAAACTTTGCTCATGGACGGCCAAATCGGCCTAACACCCAAAAATATTTCATAAAAGAGAAAACCACGGTGTGCCAAGCTAACTCGTGCCACACAAAGAAGAGAGTTACAAGTACAGACCAACTGAGCTTCCCTTGGGCGATGCCTCTCCGTCACCTCTACCAAAGACTGCAAATTCATGCTCCCCTTCGTGTTTCATACTTGGTGCCTGCTATTCTCACCCTTCACCTTGTTTGCGCCCTTGCTCAACTCAAACTTCATTACCAAAATCTCCTTGTTCAAATGACTTCCTCTTGTTGGCTTATAAAGGATGCCCAACAGGCACGCCCTCTTTTCCACCACAACACGCCATCCCAACTTTCGCAAGGCCGACTTGCCTCATGGGCACGTGCCCCATGGTATTCCACCAAACGCGCATCACCCACACGAGCCGACCTTCGGTTTTCCTTCGTTTGTGGGCGTCGAGGTGATTAGCATGCGTTGTTAACCAACCGCACATCGCAACGTCCATCGCAAGTAACTTCAATTAGCTCCTCTTGGCGCGATGAGAGCCCAAGACGTCCGAGCTCATCCACACAACTGTTTACTTCGTTCACAAGGTGGCTCAGGCGTCCCCCTCGCCCGTCCATTCGATGGTTTCATTGCGATCGAGTGCACGAGACTTGGGCGTGCGCTTGAACTTCCTTCCTGAGGTGTTACATCTAGGCTTCTATGAGTTTATAAATAATGAGGAGAGAGAAGCAATGGAGTTCCAATTCTAATTATCGTTAATGATGGTTTGATGAAGAGATTGAAAGGTGCTCTAATAGAACAATAGTATGGATGTATCTTTTTTGTTTTATTTGTATGAAACAATAAGTAAGTTTATTGTAGACATGTAACATGTATATTCACCCCTTTTGAATATATATAAAAATAAGAATAAAACTATGAAAAAAATGTTTGGTTTAGAAAAAAATTATGTAAAAAATATAAAAATTATATAAAAATATTGAAAATTTTAATTATTTTTTAAATATTAGAAAATTTTGATGTATATAAAAGTTAATATGTAAAGAGTATGTATATATATGATTTCATTGGATGTTAACTTAATGGTGATTTAAAATGTAAATGTTGTCTATATAAGTTAAGTTGTGTGATGTTTTAAAGTTTTTAGAAGAGGTTGTCTTATTAATAAATAATTATATTGGATAAAATATCCAAAATGCATTTTTTTTATATATATTTTTAGAATTTAGTTGTTAATTTGTGTTATAAGGAAAATTTCGTTTACTCATGTTTTGGTGATTTTTTTTTAAGTTTTTGGTATTTTAAAATTTATAGACTTTACAAGGATGTGTTTATAGTAGGTCCATTTGATTGAACCAAACTTCAACAAGAGGATTTAAAAATATGTGTTTTGAATATCCTCTATCCTAAACCATATATAGTTCACTTAAACTAAACTATTCTGTGTGATTTTTTTAAAAGCTTTTAGTAAAAAGTAGTTTTATTAATAAATAATTGTAAATTTTTAAAAGTATTTAAAATACTTTTTTTGGGTTATTTTTTAATTAAAATTTTATTGTTGATTTGAATTTTATTTAAACGTTTTTGTTTCTTCATGTTTCATTATTGTGTTAGAGGTTTTTGTGTCTCTTAATTTATTTATAATTTTATAAGGGTGTGTTTTAAACGTTTTTATTTCTTCATGTTTCATTATTGTGTTAG
>ML794703.1:240929-254582 GCA_009831015.1 Picea engelmannii
CAATATACCTGCAACTAGTCCTCAACAACCAAGCGACGCAAGCATATGGTGATAATATAGGATGTTAGCACATTAAATAGAATAATCCATCAACATTCATAACAATTACACCCATGGAATAATAATTCAAATATTTGCAAGATATCAATTGGACGAGAAAAGAGTATTTCTATTAAGATATAATCAGCAGAAGTGAATGAGTTACAAACTTCTGTGTCGGCACGTTTCGGAACCGAGAAATTGAGTTCCTTCCAGCTAGGCCTCCACCACTTCAATCCTCCAACAAAGGCAAGCTCATATGAGAGAGACAATGAAGTTCTCAATTAGTAAGGGAAGAGCTTGGGGGTTGAACAATGTGTTTAGACTTAAAGGACAAAGGGATGCAAACTCAATGTGAAGTGAATAATTTCTCCAGAGTAACTTTGCTCTCAAAGTTGAATTCTTTCTCCTCTTTTACATAGCTCGGATTTGGCCCATTTATAGCCTTCAAATGGAACTGAAGGGTCGAGTCAGAACATTTCCAGTATATGGAAGGCTAAGGATCATTGATCTCCTGACGTGACATGGAAACCCGACACCATTTTTCAATTTTTGGAACATTTCTCGATGTACGCTGGTTGTAGTGGTGCAACCTGTGTATACGCATGTTGTATAGTAGGCAAGGTGCGTATATGTGGAAAAAATACATTTTTAGCTCGGGATTTTTAAAAAAGGGACTTCAAGTCTGCATAGGGAAATGGAAAAAGGCCTTATGTGCAAGATTGCATGGGGTGAGGCAAATCTTGCTATAACAGTAGAGGACGAGGAGCGGGTGGCTTCAAAGGGAGAATATAATTCATAGACTTCTAGTGTAGGGACTCAACCTTCAGGTGGGGAGGATGACTTAGCCCCTTCCAACCTTGTCAGGAGACCACAGTGGTTTGAGAAGACATTGAAGGATGCTTGGGAGAATGTTGAGGCTCCTAGGAGAACATTCAAGAAGAGCATGCCTCCAAATAAGTTTTCAAACTTCATGGCACTAAGGAGTAACGTCATTGACGATGCAGCAGACCATCAGATATTATAAATTTAATAGGAAATGTTGTGGGTAAAGGTTGTGTCTTGTTTGTTTTTTATCTTATATGTGTCTCCTCGGGTAATGGAGAGTTTTAATAATTAGATATCCCAAACCAACCTTGCAGTCTAATTATCAACTACATCCTCAAAAGGTTGTTTAGTTGGAGGATAAATGGGATATGGATGGAGGCTTAGTATTATTTCCTACCAAACCTTTTCTTATAGGTAGAAAAATTAATGTTTACACATCTAAGTTAAAGGCATTGAAATAAGTTCTCAAGGGTAAACAACTAGCCATTAACGGGATACTTGGGATCAGGAAAACCCCAAAAATTGGTGACTCGATGATCATTCTCTATCTAAATGTGAGAGGAATAGAAGGTTCCCCAAAATTGCAAGCCATGAATCAAGTCTTTGTTATGTATAAGCCAAATGTTGTATTCTTTCAGGAAACAACGTGTTTAGGTGCAAAGGCCATAGATGTTTTGTCTTCTTTGGTGAAAAACTAGACTTTATGTTCTCTAGATGTGAAGAGTTTTTATAGAGCTCTTGTGACCGGGTGGATTTGAATCTAGCCATAAATCCCAAGGAGGTCTATGGAGGAGGTTCTAGGGTTGACCCTTTGGCATACAACTTCTCCCAACTCTTTGAGGAGCTTAACTTGGTATATGTGGAGCCTTTGAAAGTAGTACCAACTTGGAGAAATTCCAGAAGGGGAAGAGATGGGATATCTAAGAGACTCAATAGGTTCCCTGTGGTTAGGAAGGTCTTGGAAGATATTGGAAGATATAAATATTGGGTAGGTGTTGGGGGTTCCTCTGATAACCTCCCAATTAATTTTCACGTGGAAGAATATGAGGAGAATCCTCCAAATCCTTTTAAGTTCAACCATGCTTTGCTTGGAGATGAAACCTTTAAATAATGCATGTCTAGTAATTGGAAGACATGTGATGCTTCATCGGGGAACTCTGATTTGTATCAGTTTGCCAATAATTTAAATCAGGTAAAAAACCTTGTAGTTATTTGGGCCAAAAAGAAGAGAGAGGATACTCGAAGAGAGTTGTCTGGAGTTGAAGGGGATATAGCCTCTTTGTTTGACTCAAATGTTGTTGGTGTTTTGTTTGATGAGTAATTAAATTCCTTGAAAGTTTTTAAAGAAAGAAAGAAACTTATTTTGGACAAGGAATAAATTCATTGGAGGCTCAAAAGTAGAGCTACTTAGTTAGTTGAGGGAGACAACATGTTGTAGGAAAATCCCCCTGCGGACAGGTAAATTCCCTCTTGGATCCTAGACCTCTAAGACCAAGACAGAAAGGTGCTAACTTTGATCACTGACATCCCTTTAAACCTAGCTAAGCTAATCTATAGAGAAGAGGAATAAGATGTACCTTTTTACGATGTTTGTCCTCACCTAGTCCAAGTTGAGCCTTGATCCCCAAGCCTTTCAACAAGTCCTGCAATCCAATCAAAGACAAAGCATGCTTCCTATTTTACCATGATTAATTTGAAACTAGATATATCCATCAAAGACAAGTTCATGTAGATATACACAATCTTGAAGGAAACAGGCCAAGCACATGTATTAATGAGAACTCACAAGAGATACTTACAAACCATTGATGAAGTCGCAATAGCCTCTCCAAGTCCTCCTCATCCTGCCCTTGCACAAAGCTCCCAAGACCATAAGTTTGATACCTCCAATTTGCTTCCTTCCTTATGAGATCATAAGTTTGGTATCTCTAAACTTTTCCATGCCTCCCTCCTCCATGGAAAGCCCTCATTATATAGGATTTGGAGGCTTAACCACCATGGAGAGGATCTTTCATCAGATCCACTAAAAAAGGGATCTCTAAGATATTTAGGGAGAAACTATTTCTTAAGGATTTTAGGGAGGAAATATCTCTCAAGGATTTTAAGGAGGAAATATTTCAACCATCCATGAGATCCTCCACCTTCCTGAAAAATAGGAAACCAAATGTGAGGTGGATTCTCACACTTAATTACTTTCTTTTTCATGAATATTAATAATAATTCATGTGCACTTTATATTTTTGCCTTCATGTAATATATCCCCCCTCCACATTGACTAGGGATTGTGACATAGGTTATTCCATGGTGTCGAGTGTATGAGACACTTTACGACACTTAGGGCGAGGTACCTAGGTGTGAAAATTTCATGTGTAACACAACAATATCAAATTCTTTCACAATTATGAAAACTATAGAAAAATTGTTAATACTATTTGAGAAGTGGGGTTAACTAATTGTTTAAGGACAAAGTCCTTTAGTGACATTGTTAAAGCTAGCAATGATCATTTTCAAAAATTATTTAAAGACCATGGTATAAATAATATTGGAGACTTAATGAAGGTTGTGAGAATATTTCCTAGGTGTTTTGATTAGAGGATGAATGAAGAATTAGAGTTTGAAGTGATAGAAGAAGAGTTGAGGGCAATCCTACATACATTCAAGAAGGCCAAGATCTCTAGGCCAAATGGTTGGACCATGGAATTCTATCTTGGCTTCTAAGATATTTTACTGGTGGAATTGTTAAGGGTGATTGAAGAATCGAGACTTTTTGGGAATCCTTGGGCACCTTAAATTCAACTTTCATTGCCCTCATCCTAAAAAAGAGTGATCCTGATTCCTTTGAATACTTTCAACCAATCTCTTTGTTAAATCTTATCTATAAATTTATTGCTAAGTTCATAGCCAATAGATTGAAGGGGATGTTATCTAGTTTAATTTCTCAAGAACAATTTGGGTTACTCTTTAATAGACAAGTTCATGATGTAGTGGGAGTATCCCAAGAAGGATTACACACGATCAAATAGGAAAAATTTCCAGTTGTAGTTATGAAGATTGACTTGGAAAAGGATTATGACAAGGTACATTGGTTGTATATCAAATAGGTGTTTTTACAAATGTGTATGGATCTAAAAACTGTAAACTATATCTTGGGATGTGTGTCCTCAACTTCATTTGTTTTGTTAATCTATGGATATCCTTAAAAAAAAAAAAATTCTTCAAGGAGGCTTGGGTAGGGTTGGCCATTGTCTCCCTTCTTATTCTTATTAGTTGCAACAGGGTTAAATAGATTGATCATGGAGGTTAGAAGGGAAAGAGTCATAAGTTATAGGTTCAATATATATCTCAAATCTACTTTGTGTAGATGATATCTCTTTTTTTGGGCAGGGTCCCTAAAGGATATTAGATAATATAAATCCCTCTTGGACACTTATTTTAGAACAATAGGCATGTAATTTAACTTCAACAAATCATGTATGCTTTTTAGTGGATTAGGGGATGAGCTAGAAGGGAAAATTCCACAAGTATTCCCTCTTACCTCTGGTATGTTGGATCAAGGCATCAAATATCTAGAGTTTCACCTAAAACCCAACGACTATAAATTTGTTGATCGGTTGTGATTGTACAAGAAGATTAAAGTAAGAATTTATTATCGGTGTAACATATGGTTGTCTAGAGATGGCAAGCTGGTATTGTCAAGTTAGTGTTTAAAAGCATACCCATGTATTGGTTATCCAATAATTCATATTCAAAAAGGGATTCTTGATAGGATAAAAAAAAAGTGCTTTAAATTTCTTTAGACAAGAAATAAGGAAAATGAAGGGATTCCTATGGTTAAATGGTCTAAAATACCTAAGCCAAAAGAAGTAGGGGAGTAGAGTCTAATTTGTTTTTTATGTATTTAGTAAGATTTGGTAGCAAAAAGCTTTTGGAGGCTCCTTTTTATTAATGGCCTTTGGGAAAAGGTAATGAATGTAAATATCTTGGAGGTTGGTCTATAGAGGATTGGATCAGGTTGGAAACAAAATCCTTTCAAGGGGATTCAAAAGTTTGGAAAGGTTTGACTAAGTCATTCCCAATTATTTCTAATTGGGTTTCTTGGAAGATTGGTAGAGGTGATAAGGTAAGGTTGGGTGAAGATCCTTGGATAGGCTATCATGGAAACTTTATATTATCCCCTCCTTTGGTTGAAGAGCTTCATTCAAAAGGATCGTTAAGAATTGTTGATGTTTCAAAACAAGTGGGGCCTGGTGGTTGGTTTTATGATTGGTGTTTAGCTAAGGATTTGAATTTACTAGGAATTTTAGCAAAAGAGTCGTCTAATTGCATTGCTTTGTTCAAACAATATGCAATTGTGTTACATGAACAAGAGAATGAGTTGAAGTGGTCAAGGAATAAAGCCCAAGGGAATATCACAACAAAACTAGGATATGAAGCCATGATGGAAATCATGTTGGAGGAAGACATGAGAAATGATAGGGTTTGGTGGTGGAAGATGATATGGAAGCTGGATAGCCCCTTAAAAACAAAAATATTTTTATGTATATCTTATCAAATAAAATACTCACATGGGACAATGCACAAAAGAAGTTAGAATGGACCTAACATATGTGTTTTGTCTAAAGAGGCATGTGAATTAGTGTACCATATCTTTGTTAATTTCACCTTCACAAAGTATGTATGGAAAGAAGTCTTGATGTTGGTAGATGGTACAATTTCTTGGTAACAAGGAACTTTGCAAGGAAACTTTACTATATTTCTCAAATAAGTCTGTCTAGGCTCGTAGATCCTTACCTTGCTATGTTCCTTGGAGATTATGGCTATCTATAAATAAAATGTTGTTTCAAGATAAGACTTTGAAAATAGGACAGGTAGCCCACACCATTAGATTGTCTTATAGAGAAATATGGAGTGGAGCTAGAGTGATTTTGTACTTGTCTTCTTTGCATTTTTGTACTTTAAAATATGGAGTTGGGCCTAGAACAAATAATAGAGCTGAATTATTTGCATTATGGATACTGCTAAAAATAACAACAAATAAAGGCATTGGGAATTTGCAAGTGATAGGTGACTCAAAATTGCTTATGGACTAAGAAAATGACAAGTATCAACTTACAAATCTAGCTCTAAGACCTATTATGCATAGAGTTCTAGAGGTAAATAATCTCTTTGATGTTATCTTCTTCTCACACATACGTGAAATTCAATTCCAAAGTAGACATACATTCAGAGGTTGCTCTCTCTTTGCAGGAAGGCTCTCTAGCTACTCAAGAATTCAAAGGAGACGAACTCATGTCTAAATCTCTAATTTCCATTTTTTGACTCTTTGTGGATGTGAACTCCATTGGAAAAAAAATTGAAGGTTTATGCCCTAGTGTCCTTACAAGAGTAATATGTAGACGCATAGCTAGGGCATATACATTTTTAGATTTTGAAAACATAAGCCATGAGGCATCTACAACTGTATATACCCTAAATCTAAAAAATATAAAACTAAAACTCTATATACCCTAGCTATGCATCTACATATCACTCTTGTAAGGACATTAGGGCATAAACCCTTAAAAAAATATATCCAATGGAGTTCACATCCACAAAGAGTCGAAAAATGGAAATGAGAGACTTGTGTGTGTGTGTGTGTGTGTGTTGTTAAGCATTTGACTAGTTTTATGTTTATGTAGAAGCTAAAATCTTTATCATGTCACTTAGAGGAACAAAACTTGAGTGGGGAGGATAACACTCCATCACACCGCCACTCGGGCTAGACCCAATTGACAAATATAAAGAATCATCCTTTAAATGTATGCACAATTTTTTTCCAAATATATATATATATATATATATATATATATATACAACATAATTGACTTATCTATATTTTATAGATTATTATTATTTGTTTTATATAGGATTACATAAAAATAAAAATAAATGATCAATGAGATTTAGGATCTAAATATGCATTTGCTTTATTTTGAAAGGTATAAAACTTGTTAGAATATAAGGCTTCAATAATGTAATAAGGTCGAGTTTATATAAGTGACTAATACAATAATAATTAAATATTATAAAATGAACTAATTAGATTGTACCATTAGCACAATTGTCTCTCTGCATCAAAGCCAACATTACTTCTCCCGCACTCTACACATTCCTAAGATGAAAAGTCCCAGTGTAGTGTATTCTTGTGCAGCAAATTAAGTTATGTTTTCTACTCAAATTCCAGGAATTTTGTGGCTAAGCATTTCAAAGAACCTTTGCCACCTTGCACATGTGTATGATCTTCTCCATGCAATGTACACAAAGCAAATGGAGATGAAATCAATAGTAATTGCTATGGGATAGACAAAAAAATGCCTTCCATCTTTGTGGTTGTTCGTGCATTCATGGATGTGCCCATTGTTGTCGACAATAAAACTTGTTTTCCTTGTTCTCTTCGTTGCAATATTGGAGTAAATGAAGATTTATTTAACACTTCATTTACTTCTTGGAGGGATGCATGGATTCTTGACACGGGTACAACATGTCACATGACCTTCTGAAGAGACTTCTCTGAAGATTTCAATGACAATGTAGATGATATAGTATATTTTGTAGATAAATCAAGTCTCAAACCTTTTGGAATTGGCACCGTCGGGCTTAAATTACCCATATTTTCATATTTTCTTATGCATAATGTGCTCTATCTTCCTTAGCTATGAAGGAAATTGTTGTCTCTTGTGCACATTTGAAAACAAGGCCACTCTATTCATATCTTAAATGGGAAAGTTGAAATGAGGAAGGATTCCAACATCATGTTCGTTATGACAGGAGTGGAGGATGAAAGATTGTTGAAGTTGAAAGGAACATGTGTTCGTGCACATAATTATGCATACCTCTCTCACCACAATGGAGTTACATTTCCATCTAGTATGTTATGCCATACTATATTTGGACACATTAATTATGGCAATCTTCGTTTGTTGAAAAATAATGGTGTTTCTGGTTTGCCTACTATTCATAGGAAATTGAAGCAATGTGATGATTGTATCCTTAGAAAACATAGTGAACAACCTTTCCATGATTCCAATTGCAGAGCATGTACAAAACTTGGATTGATACATTTTGATTTGTGTGGAACCATGCCTATTCCATCTGCTAATGTCAATAAATTTATCATGTATTTTATTGATGATTACACTAGGATGTGTTGGGTGTACTTGTTGAAAGAGAAATCATAGGTTTTTGAAACTTTTAAAAAATTTCATGTATGGATCCAAAATGAATCACAACCACATATTGGCACTCATCATACTAATAATGGAGGAGAATGTACATCTAATAAATTTGAAAACTATCTTCGCTAACATGGGATTTAACATCAAACCACAACTCTATACAATCCTCAACATAATGTTGTAGCTAGAAGAATGAACATGACTCTCTTAAATATGGTTCGTTCCATGATGTTTTTCAAAAATGTGAAATTTATGTTTTGGGCTCATGTAGTTCTATGTGCAGTATATGTGAAAAACAAGAGTCCATCTCATTCTCTTACGAACAAGAATCCTTATGAAATGTGGTATGGTTGCATTCCTTCGGTGAGGTATCTCAAGGTCTTTGGTTCCACTTGTTATGCCTTGACTCCTAAGAAGAAAAGAAACAAACTTGATGCTAGGAATCGGAAGTGCATCTTCTTGGGATACTCAAATACCACCAAGGCATATCATCTTTATGATGAGGTAAACAAGAAGTTCATTCTTTATAGAGATGTATTTTTTCTTGAATCCATCAAGAATGACAAAATTGTTGAGCAATAGCTTGATCATCTGGATAGATTCACCCATGTAAAGACACATCACAAGTTTGATGATGAGATTCCACGTCTTGAAGGACAAATCCCTATCTTGGATTAGTCTCTGGAATATCATTTTGAAGCACCATCTCCCCCTCATGAAAAAGTTCCAGTCACTTCATCATAATAGGAAGTTCATTTGGATGTTGTGATTATTGAAAGGTTGAACCTTAATGGAAATGTAGCACCATCTTAATCATTGGAGCAACCTCAACCACCTAAAAAAGGTCCACCAAAGTGGCTAATAAAGACACTTGAAAGTGTTCATCCCGATGAGGTTGGAAAGATAAGAACCAAAAGTCTTGCAAGACAAGATGGAGGTGATGTAGATAATTTAGATTTAGGTGATGTCGATGATATGGATGTTTTATATGATTGTGAATTGAATTTATCTACTAAATTTGAACCAACTTCCTTTAAATAAGTTTATTCTCATGATGAGTGGAAAGAAGGATTATGATGATCTCATCAACAATGGGACATGGAATTTGGTGGACCCTCTATTCGAAACCAAACCAATTGGCTAAAAGTGGGTCTTCAAGAATAAGTACAAATTAGATGTCTCACTTGACAAGCACAAAGCAAGGCTCGTGGCAAAAGGATTTGCGTAGAAATAAGGCATTGATTATGAGGATACTTTTCCCCCACAATAAAATGGTCTACCATTTGTACTCTATTTGCCTTTGCAACACATAATGGATGGAAAGTTCATCAAATGGATGTGAAGTTTTCTTTCCTGAATGGAGACTTGAAAGATAATTTCTTCATGTCTCAACCCTAAGGTTTTGTTGTGAAGAGAAGAGAACAAAAGTATGTAAAATTATCAAATCGTTATATGGCCTGAAACAAGCACTGCGAGCCTACTATGAAAAGCTAACTACGCATCTTCTGAAATTGAATTTCAAGAACTTTGATCTTAATGATGTAACTTAGTTTTTCAAGAAAGTTGGTAAAACTATTGTATATCTTGTAGTGCATGTAGATCATCTATTGATAACAGGGAAAAATGATAGCTACATTGCATCCATAAAGAAAGAATTGAAGAAAGGCTTTGAGATGATATATTTGGGACATCTTCACTACTACTTGGACATTGAAGTTCCACTTACTATGCATTAACTCCTAAGGAGACAAGAAACAAACTTGATGTAAGGAGTCAGAAGTGCACCTTCTTGGGGTACTCAAATACCACCAAGCATATCATCTTTATGATGAGGTAAACAAGAAGTTCATTCTTTCTAGAGATGTGGATTTTCTGGAATCCATCAAGAATGACAAAATGTTTGAGTGGAAACTTGATAATCTTGATAGATTCACCCATGTAAAGACATATCACAAGTTTGATGATGAGATTCCACATCTTGACGGGGGGATCCCTATCTTGGATCAATCTCCAGAATATCATTTTGAATCACCATCTCCATCTCATGAAAAAGTTCCAGCCACTTCATCATAATAGGAAGTTCATTTGGATGTTGTGATTGAGAGGATTGAAAGGTTGAACCTTGATGGAAATGCAACACCATCTCAATAAGTGGAGCAACCTAGACCATCTCAAAAAGGTCCACCAAAGTGGCTCATAAAGACACTTGAAAGTATTCATCCTAATGAGGTAGGAAATACATGAACCAAAAGTCCTACAAGACAAGATGGAGGTGTTGTAGATAATTTAGATTCAGGTGATGCAGATGATATGGATGTTTATATGATTGTGAATTGAATTTATCTACTAAATTTGAACCAACTTCCTTTAAAGAAGTTGTTTCTCATGATGAGTGGAAAGAAGGAGTATGATTCTCTCATCAAGAATGGGACATGGAAGTTGGTGGACCCTCCATTCAAAACCAAACCAATTGCCTGCAAGTGGGTATTCAAGAATAAGTACAAATTAGATGGCTCACTTGACAAGCACAAAGCGAGGTTCGTGGAAAAAGGATTTGTGTAGAAAGAGGGCATTGATTATGAGGAGACTTTTGCCCCCACAACAAAATGGGCTACCATCCGTACTCTATTTTCCTTGGAAACACATAATGGATAGAAAGTTCATCAAATCGATGTGAAGTTTGCTTTCTTGAAAGGATACTTGTTCAAGAGAATGTCTCCATGTCTCAATCCTAAGGTTTTGTTGTGAAGGGACAAGAACAAAATTATGTAAACTTATCAAATCCTTATATGGTCCGAAACAAGCACTGCGAGCCTGGTATGAAAAACTAACCGAGCATCTTCTGAAATTGAATTTCAAGCACTTTAATCTTAATGATGCAATTATGTTTATCAAGAAAGTTGGCAAAACTATTGTATATCTTGTAGTGTATGTAGATGATCCGTTGAAAACAGGGAACAATGAAAGCTACATTGCATCCATAAAGAAAGAATTGAAGAAAGGATTTGAGATGACATATTTGAGATATCTTCACTACTACTTGGACATTTAAGTGACTCGAAATCCAAAGTACATATTCATCTTCCAAAAGAAGCACATTGGAGAATTGTTGAACAAGTTTGGCATGGTTGAGTGTAACACTCTCTCTACTCCAATGCAAAAAAAATTGAAGCTCACATCAAAACAAGGGAATGAATTTGAGGTTGCAACCAACTACATACAACTTGTGGGAAATATTATCTACCTTATCACCACCAGACTAGATATTTCATTTGTTGCTAGGATTCTTTCTAGGTTTATGCAAAAACCTTGTGAATGGCATTATTTTGTTGGAAAAAGACTTCTAAAATACTTGAAGGGAACTCAAGACTTTGGATTGAAGTATTCTAAGGTGGATGACTTCAACTTAATCGGATATTTTGATTCAAACTTTGATGGGGATAAAGAAAATGGAGTCCTAACTTCAGGCTATGTCATGAGTCTTTGTTATGAACCAAGGGGGGCATATATGGGGTTAAATTTATATGATATAACCCCAAAAGGTGTCATATATGGGGCTAAATGGAATGCTTCCCTTGGGTCATAATAGTCTCGGATCAACAACTATATCATGAAGATCACACAAACAGTCAGTTCCAACAGATTCCACAACATAGGCATAATATGCGACAGTTGTAGAAGAAACAAAGGAGATTGTGTAGCTCAAGAAAATACTTGAATATTTGCAAGAGAAAATTATACTACTCTTTTGGTTGACAATACTTATGTAATCAAGTTGGCCAAGAATCCTAGATTCCATGATCGAACCAAGCACATCAAGACAAGGTACCATCTGATTCAATATAATGTAGAGGCCAAGACTATTCACTTGAGACGTTTTTCTTCAAATGAGAAAATTGCAGACATCTTCACCAAAGCACTTGGAAGAGCAAAAATTTAAAAGTTCAGAATGATGCTTGAACTCACAAACACCCATTCAGATTAAAGGGGGGGATTTTAGATACCTAATCCTTAGGGATTGAGATCATTATAAATATATTTGTAAATATTAAGCTAGGAGAAATATAAAGAGTCATGGGTGAATGTCAAGAGTCACCAAAAGTCTTGGAAGATGAAACCAAAAGTCATCTCCTCACTGTATTTATGTATGGCTCACATTAATGAAATACACATATGTGGAGTTAGTTCTTCTGCCCATCATAATCATGCTGAAGTGTTAGCTCTTCTGCCAGGAATGATGATTCTAAAGAACATGGAAATTAAAAAAACTATGGTGATAGGGGATTCCTTGGTTATTATTTGACACGTGATTAATCATTATTTGCCTCAAGAAATCCAATTAAACAAATTACTCCAAAGAGTCCACGGGATGGTAGAAAGTATTGAATCTATTGCATTCTTCTGTGTCCTACATTCACATAATACCGCGCAGATAGAATGGCAAATGAGCAAGCTCATTACAAATATGCATTTTGAAATTAAAGGGGTGTGTATGTTCGTTGGGGGGTTCATAATTATTGTAGCATTCCATGAATCATGACGTAAGCAAAAGGAAAGGCATGAACCAATCCACATCAAAGAGGAGGTGGCGTATCAATCCACATCAAAGAACAAGTGGTGATTCGAGGTAACCACAATTAATGATTCATTAATGGTTCCATATATTTGTGCTCCTTCTCACATGTTGTTGCAAGATGTCACTCGTTTATTCCTTGCCTATATGGGATGCCTCACATGATGTGGGATAATGTCTCTCGTAATATGTGGTACATTCCCTCTAGTTTCCAGTGTCATCTTCCATCACCGAATGCGGTGGTATGTGAGAGACAATATTCCATGTTTGTATCTTTAGATATGGGAGTGGCTCAAAGAGCCTGGAAATAACCTTGCAGTGGGACTTGAGAGGCATCAACCTTTGTTTGTTTTTGTAGGCTTGGAAGTGTTTTAGAGTGCACCAATTGAGAAAAGAGAGTATGGACAATACTCATCAACATCCTAATAGATGTTTCTGTTGTGAAATCATTGACACATGCAAAGGCCTTTGAAGATGCAAAAGACACTATGGAGAAGTCCAAGAATATCTATCATTATATGTCATGGAATGGGAAGGGTGGATAAAGGATTGGGAATAAGAGACAAGCAAGCAAGCAATTCAAAGTTAGTTCATCATACTAAAGGTATAAGTAGAAAAGTTTAAGGGTAAGAAAATCCAAATGGAACTTATTATGGAAAGAAATAGTGATAGAGTAAAAGAAACAAAAGGAAAATTTAGAATGCTACATGAGAGAATCTCGACATAGAAATTGGAACAACATCCTGGATGTGAGGGAATTAGGAAAGTAATTTGTTTAGTTTTATTTGTTGGCTCATATGGATTGGACCATATTTCATACATGGAAGAAGACATCGTTCAACAAGGAGATGAGCAAGAAAGGAGATAAACCTCAACTAATATCTCATCAAAATCCAGAAGCAATAAGAACGCCCACGACAGATATTGAAACACAAATATTTGAATTATGTTATGTTTTGCAAGACAATTTTTTTAATAGGACAATATTTAAGGCTTTAC
>ML794703.1:271689-291602 GCA_009831015.1 Picea engelmannii
CGAGGATGGCATAAAGACGCTTGGTCTTGGCTAAACTATTGGGGAATCATGGAAGAAACCATTTTGCAGAATAAAGATACTATTAAAAAAAACGTCAAATCAAAATTTAAGGAAAAAATGTGGTGTGATAAAGAGTTAGAGGAGAAAATAAAATTAAGGTATTATAAAAATGTAATCAACCATAATCTAGAAGATCAAAATTATCTATCTGTTTTGCCAATTGTAAAGAAAAAAATAAGCATTGCTAAGATAAGAACAAATTCTCACGAGCTCCATAGTGAAATTGGGCGTTGGTCAATTCCTAAAACATCATGGGATGAAAGAGTGTGTCACCTTTGTGACACTAAGAAGGTTGAAGATGAAAAGCACTTTCTCTTAGATTGTCCAGCCTATACCCATATTAGATCTCATTTTCAAAATATTGATCACACTACCAACCTTCCTAACCTCTTAACTCAATAAAAGTATGGTGGTCTTGGAAAGCTTCTCTTAATGCTTTTCGAGCACAGAAACAAAATTCTAAAGAATCACAAGTAATCACTTACCCTCTTAAGCTTCGATAGACCAATTAGGTCTTAGTAGACGTTAATCATCATCATCATCATCGTCATCATATATATATATATATATATATATTATAAAATGTGAAATGTTTATTTTTATTTTTTATTTTTTAAATAAGATTTGCATTTGGCTTGCTTAGCTTAACTAGAAGGAAATTCAGGTTAATTCCAACACTATATGACGACTACATTAAAGTAAAATCATGGTAAGATATTTTGTCCAATACAAGTTATGACAAGTCTATAAACTATGTGTCATCATGGAGCAATAAGGCTTTCTCCATCCCTTGTGAGTTTATGTCGAATTCTTTTAAGATTATGAAACTAGCTCATTTGTTAGCATATTATTCATGTTTCAAAGTAATCATCATCATCAATAATTATAGGGTGTTAACTATCATCTTCATTTCCAAATTTACTTAGCAGGGACTAAGCTGCCATGCAACCCTTGTTTTGTCATGGATGTATAATAATTCGTAAAGATATAATGTTTTTATTAGTTCCTGTTGGAGGAACTTACTATTAATTTACTTTGACTTTTAAAATGTGTATTTTTTTCAAAGTTTCACATAATAGTTGGTATTTTTTCAATTAAATAATAAAATTAATAATCTTCATCTAAAATTTTATTGGATATAAATTTTAGAGTCTTATTACAAATGTGACGGCTAGGTTCTCCAATCTGTAAATGATTAGATATGAGTATTAGGTGATATGTCAGAGATTAATTACAATACACTCTTATATTGTACATTATGTATTCTGCAATCTGCTGCTGATACACTTTGTACTGTGCAAAAATCAAGAATTCGTGGTGGGGTTCGAAGAAAGAATATGATGTCATGATTCGATGGTTTCCCACTTCTATAACCATAACCATACATGAAGTTTAAAGTGGTCTTAATTTTGAGCTCCTACAGTGCCTTCAATGCTCACATTAACGATTACAATATACACATGCGGTATAATTAATTAAATTAAAAACAATTACAATGTACAAGGCAGGTAAAATATAAAAAAAAATCAGAACATTTGTAAAGAATTAACCACTTACCACAAAGAATCATAAAGTTTAAAACGATTCAGATATAAGGAGAAGGTATAATTAATTAAATTCGCAATGGGCAAAGATTTGCAACAACAAGGCTATTTCACATTTGATGAAGTTGGAGGAAGAAACAAAAGCCACTCTGCATAACTTTCTAGGAGGATCAAGATTACCAGAGGAGGAAAGACATTTAAAAAATATTGAGCAAGAAAGGAACAGGTTATTAAACGAAACAGAAGAACTCTAGAGACAACATAGTAGGCAATTTGGATCCAAAGTGGTGATCAAAACACAAAAAAAAATCACAATTTTGCCAATCACAGGAGGAATCGAAAGTTCGTCTAGGAGATTAGAGATTAATCGGGACTTCTACATAATGGACAGGAAAAATTAAAAGTAGAGGCTATAAAATACTTTAAAAAAATCTTCAAAGCGCAAGTTACTCCTTCAACTAGTGACCAAGTTAAAGTGGTGGGTCTTTTCTCCAGACTGGTAACTGAAGCCAAAGTTGAATCCCTATTTAATCCAATAAACTTAGGGGACTTAAAATAAGTTTTATCCAAATTCAAGGTGGATAAGAGTCCAGGGCCTAATGGCTGGACAATTGAGTTTTTTATTCGGTTCTTCGATCTGGTTGGGGGGGATCTCTTAGAAATGGTGGAAGAATCGAGATTAAAAGGTATTATTTGAGGAGGCCTAAACTCAACCTTTTTAGCCTTAATCCCTAAAGTGAACAAACCTCTCTCCTTTGGGGATTTCAGACCTATCTCTTTGTGTAACATGTGTTACAAAGTCATTTCAAAGATAATAACAAATCGAATAAAATCGATCATGTCCAGGTCTCTTTCAGAGGAGCAGTTGGGGTTTTTGCAAGGTAGATAAATCCAAGATGCCATTGGAACGGTTCATGAGTGCCTCCATAGCATTAAAAAAAAAGAAATTAAAATCCCTAGTTCTGAAACTGGATCTTCAGAAGGCCTATGATTGCATAAATTGGGACTTACTAAGGATGATCCTAATTCAAGTTGGTTTGGGTATCAGGATGACCAATTGGATTATGAGTTGTGTTGTTTCCTCATCCTTTGTTGTCTTACTAAATGGAGAGGCCACTAACTTCTTCAAAAGTGGAAGAGGGTTACGACAAGGGTGCCCTTTATCACCATTGCTATTTATTTTGGTAATGGAAGGACTAAGCCTTTTATTAAAGGAAAACCAACATGAAGGGAAGCTGACCGGAGTCAAAGTATCCAGAACTATAAACATTCTCCACATTTTCTTCGTAGATGATGCAATAATTATGACAAAAGCTACTATGAGTGAATGGTGGGAGATAGATTAGATCATTAAAAATTTCTGCTTGGCATCGGGTCTTCAGGTAAACGGACCAAAAACTATTATTCTTCAAGAAGGATTGTCGGATCTGGAATTAACTCCTTACAAATCTTTGTTTCCTTTTACTTTTTCTGATCTTGCAACTGGTTTTAAATACCTTGGTTATTACTTAAAGACTGGTCCGCAGCGAGTAGAAGACTAGAGCTGGATGTTGAAAAAAGTGGAGAAAAAGAAAGGGCTTTGGTGCTATAGGTGGTTGTCATTGGGAGGGTGTTACACTTTATTAAAGTCTGTCTTAGAAAGCCTACCTGTATACTAGATGTCCCTGGCGGCCATTCCCTTTACTATTTTAAATAATCTGAGAAAAATGATGTTTAACTTTCTTTGGAAAGCAAATAGTGAGTCAAACCACTATCATCTCTGCAAGTGGGAACTTCTTACATTACCAAAGAAATATGGTGGTTGGGGTCTTCGAAATATCTTTGATTTTAATAGATCCTTGGTCGCGAATTCACTCTAGCAAGTACTAATGTGTGACAGAATCTAGCATAAAATTATAAAAGACAAGTACCTTCCTCGTACTACTGTTAAAAATTGGTTTAGATCCCCAACTTTCCATCAAAAGGCAGTTTCAAGAATCTGGAGTGGTTTATTGAAATCAATCCACTTGATCATTCATTGGTTAAGTTGGACTCCGGGCTCAGGTCAACTCATTTCACTTGGTAGAGACATGATCTTAGGGACGGGAGATAATTATTTCCTCTCTTGTAATCTTTTGTCAGAATTAAGACAACATAATATTATTTCTCTCTCACATGCTAGGAGGCTTATCGATCGATAACCCTCTTCATCTACTTGGATTAGTTGCACCGAGATGGGATTTTCAGGAGACATAGCAACAAAATGGGACCAGTTTAGGCGAGCTCTTATTGATTATGGCGCCTATATACAGGATTTAGAAGATGAACTGATGTGGATTGGTGGAGATAATTCTGGATATCTCACAATTAAAAATACTTATTTGGCTTTATTATCCACACAGGGTCTATTGAGAATTAGAGGATGGAAACAAGCAGTCTGGAAATGGGACATACAACTAAGAATATAAAAAATTATTTGGCTGGCAGCAGAAAGAAATTTTTTAACTTGGGATATTCTCCAACTAAGAGGCTCAGAAGGACCTAGTCATTGTTATTTTTGTAAACAAGACATTGAAAAAATCAATCACCTTTTCATTCACTGCTCATTCACCAAAGCAGACTGGGAGAGAGTGGTTACTAGACAGGGATATAAAAATTGTTGGAAAGGGAATACCCTGTCCGTTTGTTTCAAGAACTGGGTAGAAGACAAGACTGTCCCATCTTTAATAATTGCCTACATTTGTTGGTTTATTTGGTTAGAGAGGAACAAAGCAATATTCAAGGAGAATATTCCATCTATCCACTCAGTGATTTACAAGACTCTGGGTTTTCAAAAAAGAGTCTTGGCATCTCATAAATGTGGCCCACCGTGAGACAAATTGATTCCACAGCACAAGAATACAACCATTGCTTGGTTCGATGGAGTTGCCCAACTTGATGGAATTAAGTGTGGAGCTGGAGGAGTCTTAAAAGTTCCAGACTTATCTGTATTTAGATAGGTTTATAATTGTGGAGGAGGCACTGTTATCGCACAGTTTGTAGTTTAGGTCATAGGCTAAAGGATAAAGATCAAACTGGTGTAACAAGAACCTTCCCCACCCAATGTCACCTCGATGGGGAGGTTCTTTCTGTTTAGGGGGGTTGGCCCAGGGGAGATGTCCCCGATAACCTGGGGTTTGAAGAGGCAGAAGATATAAGGTCAAGTTTTAGAGTTCCCTCCTCACAGGTTACCACCAATGTCAGACAGTCTGGCTAATCAGCCAATAAAAGAAGTGTATTCCCTATTGAAAACACCTGCCTGGAACAAGACAACAACAACACATTATATATATTTGCAAGCTATAACTCAAAGGGGTAGTACTTCATTGACTATCTGATATTATTAATAAGCAATGTACTGCAATAGATGTAAAATGAATTCAACGTTTTGTCAATTAGCTATGAAAGATCATCAATTCATCAATATCTAAGGAGATGACTAAGCCAACAATATGTCCAATCAACAATTTACTCAATAAATGCTTAAAATCATCATTAATTGCTTATATCCAACTTTTGCTGCGTCAAGATGAAATATCCAACTGTGACGTCGGCCCTAAATAGGTTAGTTTGTTAGTTAGGGTTTGAAAATTTAAAGTTTTGAAAGTAGTTTTGTACACTAAAACTTCAACGTTGGAGATCAAATATCAGTGCCTTAGGGCATATGGAGTCAAAAGATAAGGGCACAAGGTCTTGAAAGGATGATGACTCAAAGACTAGAAGGTAGGGTTATATGGTGTTGCAAATGCAGGGCCCTGGAATCAAAACCCTAGGGGAAAGAGGCTCACTCCGGTGTTGCTTAAGCAAGGCCTCGTGCTCTTTCCTCCTTCTCTAAATCAACTTGGCAAAATGGCTAGCCTAAAGAATAAGTCTAAGGGAGAAAGTGTTGCAAAGACAAGGCTTTCAAACCCTAGAAGGTGAAAACCCTAGGTGTAGGTAACCTAGGCCTAGGACGTCTCCTTCTTGCAACCTATAAACTTCAATGCTAGCTCAAGGGAAGAAGAAAGATAAGTGTAGCAAAGGCTAGGCTTAATCTCTCTCCTTCGATGGCTGAAAAATATCTCTCTCCAATGGGACATGTAACAATGACCTACTTGTGTGCTTGTTACCCAGGGTTTTAAATCAACAATATAATAAGCAAATGCAAGAAAATTACACCTACAACCATTCAATTAAGAAGTTTTGTAAGAAAATTCACTTACATATCATGAAGAAGAGCATAAGGAAACCCTAGTTGTAAACCTTCCTTGAGAGAAATGCCAAAAATGCCAAAAATATCCCTCCAATAGCAAGTGCGCCTCACTTAAACAACAAATCTACCCAAGAAGGGTGCAAAAATCAGATCTCACTTGTGTGAGTGAATTGTGTTATGTCAAAATGAGGGAAAACATCCTCAATTTATATCATCCAATGACCTTTAATTTAAATTAGGTCATTAAAACAACCAACAAGGCTAATACTTAAAAATCATATTGTTTTACATTAAACTGCTAAAAGAAAACCCTAAATGAGTAATGAGCAAGACGTCTAGCCCATTTGAGGGAGACTTTGGCCCTTTTTAGAGCAAATCGCAGCACTGGATGACAAACGTTGGCCTTCTCTGGGCCTCCAAACTCTGCGACACGTGCTAAACTGCCCTGTAAAGCTGCCACGCGTTGGAGGTGACGTCTAGGATCTTTGGAGGACGTCTTGGGTCAACAGAGGGACACGTTCCACCTGTAGTGGGTCAACCCCCTAGGGCTGGGCTCAACCAAGGCATCCTGGAAGAAAATGTTCGTCTTCTTCTCTCGTGTAAAGGCCCGACCAATCATTGTCCTGTCTCTACTCCTGATGAAGTCCCAACAACCATCTGATGGGCTCTTCAGCCCCATTGAGGTCTGAACTAATCATCTCCCCATGTGTACCGATCCACTTGGTACCTGTCCGTCGGGCATGGTCTTGCACATCAAAAACTTCGCCCTCCATGGGCTCATTAGTCCTCGGGATCATAGCAATGTCAATCATATTTCATCATTAATTTTATCAAATGCATGTATAAAACCCCTAACATATCATCTAATAGCTCAAAGACATTACAATGACCTACTATACAAAGCTGAAGAAGAAGACATAGTGCCCTATTGGGCCAGCATCCATAGGAAAAGGAAAGTTCCCAAAGGATATCATCCAAGCCATGTAACACAAGGTGGTGTGGTCAAAGGATGTCCAGACATAGTGGAAGACAGGGGTGATATTATCCGTGGGTGCCTTTGTAGGAGGCGAGTTGTACCTGTCATGGATGNGGAAAGTTCCCAAAGGATATCATCCAAGCCATGTAACACAAGGTGGTGTGGTCAAAGGATGTCCAGACATAGTGGAAGACAGGGGTGATATTATCCGTGGGTGCCTTTGTAGGAGGCGAGTTGTACCTGTCATGGATGCAATTTTTTTTTAAGCCCTTTATTGCCTTTATTCTTTCTTTTCTTTATTACTTTTTCTTTCTTTTTATTTCAAGGTCTAACTAGAGGACATTGCCTTGTCGTGGTGACTAGAGCTGACATTGTTACCCACGAGTACTTTCACAGAGATGATAAGGTTGGCTCGTGATGAGACCCCCTTTCCCTTGGCCATGCAACCAAAGGTCACTGCCCTGGCGTGGTAACTAGATAATGACAATGTCATACTGCTAGGCACCTATGAACATAATGGGTTGGCTCGTGATGAGACCCCCCATCCTCTTGGCTAGGTCTTGTTTTTGTTATTTTTCTTAGGGTCCCTCTTGTTTCTTATTGAGAGGCTTTTTATTTCCTTCTCGGGGATCCCTGGGTGAGGCATCTCTAGGTTTTATTTTTATGGCTTTTATCTCTTACCAGCTGCTTTTACCCCCTGGGCCTTTAGCCCCTTCTTCCCACAGGATAAGGTGTAACCCCATAAATAGGTCATCCTAATGTCCAGACTAGGGGAATGGGATAAACAAATGGGAGATAAGATGTAAAAGTGATATAATGATGGGAGCAGACGATGGCTCTTCAAAATCCCCCTTTGTAGCTAACCAAAACCTATGGGTACAAGCTTACTAGGGTACCCCGTTAATCCCTCCAACCGTGGTCAAGCGGGTTAGTGTAAGATCCAAGCAGTCGTCAGAAATGAAAGGAATCTGATACATATATTTGAAAGTTATAATGATCAAACATGACACATACCATGATACTTGGACCAATTACCTCATGGAGCAAGAGTCTTCTCCGATGCAAGTTCAAGCCGAAGGTGATGGATGTTGTTGTTGCTGATAGGACAAGTGTGATGAATAAGAAGAAAGATGGGCCTTCCAGGGCCATGCTCAGGTCAATCCTACTCTCGGTACTCCATGTCTAGGACCTGTGGGCCTCAAGACATGATCTCCTAGTTATCCCTAGAAATCGGGGATAATAAGCACAAACACAAGAGAAAAGCTATTGGGAGTATCGACAACTCTCTTGTTGGCATCTCATTTGCCTTTTCATAGACTTCAAGTTCTGGGTGATTCAAAAGTTGTTATTGATTGGCTATTCAATAGAGGGAGACTCCAGGCAGGTGCAATTGAGGGCTGGAAATCCAGAATCAAGGATTTAATTAAACATTTTCATGCCATCAGTTTCGTGCACATCTACAGAGAATTTAATATGGAAGCATATATTCTTTCTAAGCAGACATTAAGGGAACCAAAAGGTAGAATCATATATTACCTCTGGACCAATGGAACTGAAGGTCCCAGGCGACATCTCAGTCTTTACTAGTCATTACCCTTCTTCTGTGCTTTTCCTGGTTTTATCAAGTATTTCATACTCAGTTTAATGCATATCTGCTTCAGATTTGTATTTTGAAGAATCTTGTCTATATCCTTGCGGTCTCTTTTGATATGGAAGTTGCCACTGTATAAAGGATTGTGTTTAGTTTCTTAGTGAAGCCTTTTGGTCAGATAAACTCTTGTATCGATCCTAGATATGAATTGAAGATATAAACAAATTATATTTACTAATATAATTGAACAAATTTTCTATTGAAAAAAGAAAAGATATAATTAATTAAATTGAACAAACATGAGGTATAAGTAATTAAATTAAATAGAATTACAATATACATTGTTAATCAATTTTCAACTTATTTTTTAAACATTTGATTGGTTAATCAATTCAAACCCTTATTGAAACCTTCACATAGTTCAAAGTTTAAAATTAATTATATAATAAAAATTCATTTATTTAATTACGATGGTATATTGTACCGTCCATCCTACACTTATACTATACGAGCTGAAAAGATTCATTAAGCTTCGAGAGGCTCATTTTCTTTAATTTCCGTTCATTCCTATATCCATAATTTTTAGTTAGTTCACTTGCCACCATTTATGTGACGTCATCATTGCTCGATCCGACCATTTTTCCTTTACTTTTAGGGAATCTTGGGCACAACACCATTAAGGATAAGCATGCCGCGTAGGGGCAACCAGTTTTGGTTATTATATGACATGCGTTGGATAATTTAACTATACATTATTATATGCATTCTTCAAAGTTTAAATAATTCACTTACATCAGTCAAAATTAAATTACAATAAAATTTGTGCAACCCTTTGATAGTGACCTTTCCCTATCACCATTATTACAAAGTCCTTGATTTTTATTACTGGGATAAATACAATTAATAATAATATAAGTTGTTTTTAATTAATTTAAAAGCAATAAGGTAAGCTACTCATAATATAACTTTAACTTTAGTCAAATAATAATTAATTAATTAATGATTTCCATGTAGTGTTTATTTGTTTGATTCTTTTCTATTTAAATTTTTGTAAGTTAATTTAAATTTTGTATTGAAATATATATAATTTGATATTAAAAGTTTCTCTAATTTTAAAAATTGATATGGAAATTTAGTACATTCAATTTTAAGAGTTATAAGATA
This sequence comes from Picea engelmannii, assembly GCA_009831015.1. NCBI lineage: Eukaryota > Viridiplantae > Streptophyta > Pinopsida > Pinales > Pinaceae > Picea > Picea engelmannii. The sequence continues at coordinate 281,235 of ML794703.1, forward strand.
AAAGTTGTGAATTTTTAATATTTTATTAGAAGGTGGTAAAACTAATGATAATTTAGTAAAGTTTGTTTAATTTTAGAAATTGAAATAACAAATTTAATATATAACATATCATAACACCTAACTTGTCGTGGAAGGGGTTGAAAGTTTGTAATTTTTTAGGTGGCAAAATTAATAATAATTTAGTGGTGAATTAGCGTGAGAGCAATCATTACTTACTATTCCAAATGCAAATAAGTTGAATCTTTAAAATTCTTAGAATAATGGGTAGATTGATTTATAAAAAGATAGAATTTCATTTTTACTATATATTAGTTTTGGATTTTTAATTTTTAATATATTTCCTTAAACTTTATTTTAGAATCAAAACAATCATTACTTGTTATTTCAAATGAAAATAGATTGACTTTTTAAATACTTAAAATAATTGATAAATTAATTTATAAAAGGATAGAATTTCATTCTTACTATATATATTATTTTTTGATTTTATGTTTTTAATATATTTCCTTAATTTTTTTTTATAGAATCAAAACAAAAATTAAAAAAAATCTGATATATATTAAATATAATATACATAAATTATTAATATTACATAATCATGTTACAGATTAATATCACTTTATGTGAAAACATTTCTAGGTTTTAGGAGGCAGGTAGTCCCAGCTAGTCTATGCATTTGTCACAAAGAAGAATGAGACAGGTAGTCCCGGCTAGTCCATGCCTTTGCCACAAAGAAGAATGATGTAACGACCCTTGATTAATAAGAATAATTAATTTAATAATATAATCCTAAAAGATTAGTTAAACTATAGTTATGTCTTAAAATAACATTTCTAATTGATTATTATTAAAATAGTTGTTCATGATGGTTAATGATTAATTTAATTATTAATTAATTAATAAAGTATTAAATAAAAGGTGGATAATTAAATATAATATTTAATTTAAGTTGCGTATACAAGAAGGGATAACATAAGAATCCCGAGAAGATAAAAGAATTAATGGGAATGGATAAGGGTAATTAAATGTAGGGATAAGGAATTTAATGGAAGGAGGAGTGTCGGTGAAGGGGGGGGATAAGGAAGGAAGGAAGGAGTTGGAGGAGGGGATTCTACGGAGGACTGTTTTCTTGCTATGGGCAGAGAGCCGAGAGGCGCTGTGAGATGGGTGTGCTCAGATTGAGGCACAAGATTTGCTGGTTGTGACATATTGATCAGGCAGGCACCGAGTTGCTAGAGGTTTTGGGCTCGGAGGGCCAGGATATCCGTAGATATCCTGGAGCTAGGTCGTTTTCCTAGTTGACAGGGTGGATAATAGTTTTGGGCAATTATTTTTCTATGTTTGCAACAGGACTGGACTATGTAGCAGGTAGCAGGAGAGCAGCAACAAGGCAACTGGCAACGGAAATTAGCATCAAAACCGGGTAACCTGTTAAATTATGAATTTATTTTATTCGGCTATGAAGTCGTTAATCTTTGATGAATCTAAATAACTGAAGTTGTTGGTATGAAGATCAATATTATGCTGAACAGATATTGTCTTAGTTAATAAATAATTGCTTATGAGGATAACGATGTTTAGATATATATTTTTGGGCATTACAAATGAGAGCTAGCAGTAAAATAATTGTAAGATATGTTTGGCCCACTCCGTATTTGGAATGCTTGATTTCATTCTTCACACCATCCATGTATGGCCAATGATAATCAATTTATGAATAGACTCACCTAGCCTAACATGTGTTGCATTGACAACAAATTTGGAGTAATGTTGCTTTTGTCCTAATCGGTCAAAAAAACATTCAATCACTAGCTACAACAAAGCACGGAAGGGGACATTCATACGTATTTGATCTTTCCTAGAGATGGAAAATATTTGTTTATCATGAAATCAAACTTATTTGCATATCTGAAGTGTTCTCACATGAAATGGATATCTTCCTCGCATTTTTATATTGGGATAAATAGATTTTGGTCACAAATAGGAAAAAAATGACATTAGAGAGATTTTTTAAAAGGGGAAGACAGAGAAACTATCCAACTGTACTCAATTTCACAATATTGTTTATGAAAAATGTTTTATTAGTACATGCCAAGGGGATTATAGTGATGATTTTTCCCATTGACTACATATTAGTTAACATGTTGACTACAAATTTATGGTGTTTTCTAATGTTTAACATTGTTTGATTAAAATTTTGTAATTTTAAAAAAAGTTTAAATAATTTTCGTGACTACATATTAGTTAACATGTCGAGTACAAATTTATGGTGTTTTCCAATGTTTAATATTGTTTTATTGAATTTTGTATTTAATTTTTTTTTTAAATCATTTTCATGTACAACTATTGATAGATGATTTGAACCTCTTTCTGCAAGAATTTAAGAGGCTCTTTGATCCATAATTAAAGATGCATGATTAGGTTTTTGTTTGTGCCCGATACTTCCATTTAAATAAAAGCTAGTCTACTACGACATCTGCAGCTTTTGTTCCTTACATTTTAGATGCAAGGATAATTTGTGATAGGGTGTTAGATTCCAACACAAATTTTGTTGAGCATGTTTCGATGAGTGGTAGCGATCTCTTTACCTTAGAAAATATCGATACCTTCAAACCTTGGCAAGATGAAATTCTAAATTGTTCCAAGCTTTATATAAAACTCTTATGAGCCTCTGGTTCAACCAATCCAACATTTATGGAGTGGAACTCAAATGTGGAACCCCAAAATCTAGGATGTCGAGCTAGCGGACACCTCCAGATACATACCTTTCTCGAAAGGCTTTGTTCTAGATGTGGAAGATCTCGAAATACAAAATATGGATGTTGGAATCTGTTGGACATGGAAACAATCCAAATGACCTTTTATTTAGAATCCTGGATCCAAATGATCCAGAGATCTGAATATCCAAATGTTTCAACAACTCCACTTAATCATTAAGACGAGATTTGGGTGCCATGTCACATGATCCACTTCACAATGGCACGCCTTTCTATAACTTAACCTTCATTCTTTTGTTGAGTTGTAATGTTGTATGGGTTGTGGGGTCTACGATCCAACTAATGGATGTTGGTTGTCGTTATCACACGAGAACCAATATGGCTTGGAACCTTGCCTAAAGTCTAGAGGCTCAATTCTCAATAACCTTTAACTCATACCCAATCCTCGTTAGCTTTATCAAATACCAAAATATGGAGAGTGGAACCACTCATATAGGGGTCAGACATTCGTCTCTACCTTTAATCACTTTAACACTAGAGCCTAGATCCAGATAATCCTGATAGTTCAGAATTTAAGCGAAACCTTCTAACATAGGAACCTTCCATCCAAGTTGTAGGCATCCGAAAATCAATTTTCAACGGACTTTTAATAAAGTCTGGATCCAGATAGTCAAATATCCAGGTACAACGAAACTGCCTAAATTCAACTCAATCGCTACTCAATCTGGTTTGTAATTCATTTTGATTTCTTCATCGTCTCTCAATTTACACTCTGATCTCTAATCTTTCTATGCCAATCGTCAATGCTTACAGGGTTTCAACACCCATTCAATGCATAAAAATGCCCTTGTTGCCTATACATAGATACAAGAGAAAGTGATGTAGAGAAAGAGAATTTTAGAAAATAATTATATCGACGCGATACTATAACATAATAGTCGTACAATACTCTTATTCTTTGATTAACGTTAATCACAATCTTATACACCTGTAAAACACCATGCTTTCATCACTCCTTCAAATAAATAAAATCAAGGAATGCGACAGAATGGTGGACTAAAGATTTCATGTAGGAGGTATATGCTAGTTGACTGAAACATATATCTCTTGGACATTATAATAACAACTATGACTTACAAGACTTTTCACTCTCTTGCTTTTAAATTTCGGGTGACATGATAATAAAACCAACACATGCGTGACTTTATAAATGACATAGTTATGTGGCCACTGGCCCTTTAATAAAGACAATGAATGAGTGGACATATACAACATGACAACTTAGTTTATTATTTAGCAGGGACCACACTACCATGTAACACTTGTTTAAATATATCATTGAATACAACATATAGATTCTTATATGTCATTGCCATTCATTTACTTTTGTTAATCAAATGACAAGTGATATTAACCAAAGTTTTATAACACTTGCTCCGTTACTACTAACAAAGTTCATTAACATGCATTAAATCTATCACATATATAACTAATGATAGTTAATTCCAATACAAACCATGGCTCCATTTTTTCCCAAATACTTCCAATCCTTTTTAACTTAAATGCCCAAGTCCTTTTTATCTTGTATATTTCTTATTTTGTTGTTAAAGGGAATGCTTCAACTTCTTCTTGGATAAAATAATATTTAAATCCTTTCCTTAAATGCTAAGTTTAAAAAGTTTACATGCTAAGTTTAAAGGTTATTTATTCCAATAATCGCTTGGAGATAACCATGAAAATTATACCTCGGTAAACTTTTCAACCCTCCATTATCCTCTCTTATAATTTAAAATAATTTTACACTATTGCATATCAATATTTAGACTACTAAATTTCAATATATGCAATGGTAAGTGCGTTATTTGATGTCATTAAAAAAAACTTCATAGAACTATTGTTATTTTTTATTTACAATTACTTTTAATATGTTTGTAGCTTTACAAAATCTTACTTTTGCTTGTGTTTTGTAAAAATTGAAATATCCTAAAACTAACATGAGAAATAACCCATCAAATGTAATCATATTTTTATTTTAATAGTACGTCTACACTCTAAATAATTGCAGTGACAAATGACCAAAAGCCATGATAGTTTTTTCCTTCACATAGTTTGTTATTATGTTGATATATATAATAAAGTAAAAAAAAAATTATGTTTGTTTCTTAATTTGATAGAATTTGATAATGAAAAACTATTTTTTTTTGCAATTTTAGACATTGATATTTATTACTATTTTTTCATTTCAATATTGCAATTTCAACAATTTAAATTTAGAATTTCAAAATTCAACAAAATTCTTACTAATTTTATCAAAAAAATTAACCCCATAACAATTTTGTTTGCTACAATATTAACTTTTTCCTTCACATACTAATAACATTTAAAAACTAGGAAAACACAACCTTTAACACTATTAAAAGGTTATGCCGAAAATAAATAGGAGGTTACACATCCATGGCATATGAACATGTAAATTAATTGTAACCCTCTACATTCATCATATATTGCCATACATTATATTTAATAAAGTATATTTATTTATTTATTATCTTTAGTATGAAAATGTCTTACAATTTTTTATTTAATTTAATTTCTAATAAATATTTTGTTATTTTTTGTATTAAATTTTATTTTGTTTGAGGTTAAATTTATTAGTCCCTACCCTTCGGGCTGGTAGGGATTAATAGTAATCGATTTTCAGCCTTTCTATTAAATTGACACAGAAACCAATGTCTTATAATAGTTTTAACCAAAGTTTTCCGTAAAGCATGCAAGTCAGGTGGTTCATTAGCCTAAGTTTTAAATTCGACCTCTTATTTGGCCTCTTCCCGAGGCAGAGGGAAAAATAACTTAGTTTATCAACAAGTTTATAGCTTAGTTTGTATGCTCGCTTTTCTGAAATGAAGTAATGTTAGAAATGAATCTAGCATTACTTCTTAACATTTACTATTTGCTACAATCCATATCCCATGGTGCATTTTCTATTCAGTTGATGCACAACTGCCATTTACAACACCATGCAAAACTACATGATCACATTCCAGCACTATAGTTGTTTCCACGCTCGGCACGAGAGAAAGCTTCCAACACTAGTTGTTCCCATGCTCCTCACGAGAGAAAGCTTCTTCTATCAACTGCTCTTAATCATGAAGATAATATGGATAATGACCGCCTGAACATACCAGGTATTTTAACAATTCTTCCCCTTCCTTGACCAACCCCATACCTTGAAAATTTTTATCATTTTGTTTATAAGAAAATGACTCTTAAGCAGTAAAATTAGAAGAATGATGTTTTACCTTTTGTAATCATTTACCATTGCTTGGTATTTGAAAGGATTTAGAAGCAGGCTGGAAACAAACCAGGGGAGTTGCATCCAAGCAACCCTACACACACGAACATTTGTGGTGATTAATATAAATTGAAGTAGTCGGTATATACTATTGTATTGTTGTTTAATGGTAATTGTTAGCATAGTCGGGGAAGGACTATGGATGGTGCTTGTTATGGACAATGACCGCCTGAACGTACCAGGTATTTTAACAATTCTTCCCCTTCCTTGACCAGCTCCATACCTGGAACAATTTTATCATTTTGTTTGTAAGAAAATGACTCTTAAGCAGTAAAGTTAGAAGAATGTTGTTTTACCATTTTGTAATCATCTATCATTGCTTGGTATTTGAAAGGATTTAGAAGCAGGCTGGAAACAAACCGAAGGAGCCGCATCCAAGCAACCCTACACACACAAACATTTGTGGTGATTAATATAAATTGAAGCAACCAATATATACTATTGTATTGTTGTTTAATGGTAATTGTTAGCGGAGTCAGGGAAAGACTGTGGATGGTGCTTGTCAAGAGGCTTGAGGTGAATTCCAGTGGAGTCGAACATGGATATTCAATTGCGGAAGAGATGAAGAAATAGAAGAGTGGTGTAGGGTAGAAAATTGCGGAGGGCAATATCTACTTATTTATGTAATATTTGCATAGAATCGCCCAATGTGGTCTTTACCTGGTTCTATCTCTTGCCGTGAAGAGGAGGTGAAAGTCTCATGTTCCAGAATCTCTGCCAACTGTGTCTCATGTTCCAGAATCTCCACCTAATAAGCACCCTTGTTCTGCTCCTCCAAAGCCCAATATGACCACACGTCGTTGTTCATAACGTTCACGGGGGCGAAGGGGCCGTTGTTGTTGCCCCCTCAAACGTTGTTGGCCATGATCATGGCGAAGTCTACCAAGTCCTTTGAGAATATGGTCTTTATTGCCTTCTTTAGCTGCATCAATCTTGTGGCGTCCTATGCACTCCGTTCTCTGCATGGAAGTCCATATGTCATTTTCGCATTGACACATGGACTATGGTTACAAAAATCAATGCTCTTGTTTACAAATATCAATGAGCGCATTTAAAAATCATGGATACATAACACACCAAAATCAATGAGCGCATTTAAAAATCACGGATACATAACCCACCATAAGTGAGATAGGGAAGCGTCATTCGCAAAACCAGTTCGTCTTTGGAGCTTCCAACCTTCGAGAGTGGAGGCAATAGGTTGGGCGCTTGGAAAGAGAGCAACTTTTTAAGGGTAATAGTTTATATAAATCTGTGAGCGGAGGCAGTAGGTCGGGCGCCTAGAAAGAGAGCAACTTCTCAAGGGTAATAGTTTATATAAATCTGTAATAGTAAAAGCCTTCGAATGTCTATGATTTCGATGATTTTGATTTAGATGATTTAGAAATAATGAATGCAAAGACAAATTTGTTCGATATCTTTTGCTCGACATATAACAATGCCTTTGTACCATCTAGAACAAATATCTTGCTTTCTTTTTAATTGTTTTGATATCTATAATATATTTATGAACATAATCGTATTTGTGAAAGCTCTACAGTCGTTTTTAATTTCATATTCTGAGATTTACAGTGATTTCAATTCTCTTTTAAGTTTAAACTTAACTCTTGCATATTTATCCAACACACATGATTCAGAAAAAAACAATTAGAGTTCAAATTCATGCCTATAACCATTCATTTGGAGGGCACACTGCATGTCTTGTAGACTTTGCTCATTCATCCTACTATGGTATATCATGCATCCTTTTGGTTGGTTGAATCTAGTTGCAGGCTTGCTTCTCAACATTCAGACAAAAGGTAGATACTATCAAATATTATAAGGAGTGGCAAGAAACACGCCTTTTCATGTAACAACAAATGCAAGCGACATGCTTACTTGTCCCAGGAGGAGCACGTGCACAAAGTGGCATATGGGATAATGACATTCTGTCTTTTCTCCTCTACCCATGTGGGCAACATGGCATATGGGACAATGACATTCTGTCTTTTCTCCTCTACCTTCTAGGCAGGGACTTGTTGCTCCGCAACCTCCCTTGTTTATCTTATTTTCTTTTTCTACTAAAGGGTTGAGGTAAAAAGTTGCAATGCTAGAGGTATGGAAATAGTGGTGAACCATTCCATGTTGCATGTATATAAGTTGATATGCCTTAGGAGCATGAGCCAAACATCATCAAAATAGCAGAGCAACTTCAGATACAATTATTTTAATTGCAATATCTTTCTAATCTCAATTAACAACATTTATATAAAGCCTCCTTCAAAGTTCAAATACAGTCATTTTAATTGTAATATCTTTATAATCCCAATTAATAACATTAATATGAAACCTCCATGGAATTACTTCGACATTCCCATTCGCCCGCTTAGGGGGTGTGCTAGTAAAATTATATGTTAGTCAAATAGAGACAAAAATAAAAATATTTTTATATTCTCCATGTTATAAAGTCCAAGGAGGATGGTATCCTACATGTCAACTTCAAAAAATGTACAATACTTATAACAAATAATAATATTGTATGTTAGTCGTCAATTGGGTTTAGCTTGGATGGTTGTGAGGAATGATTGTTATCCTCCCCACCTGGGTTCAATTCCCATAAATGTTATGATAAACTAATAATGAGTATGTTGTAAAACTTGCGAAACCACACCAATAAAAATCAAACTATTCCCCGGATGGGGTGACACGTAGACTAGGGGAGGTCATGCAACCCCCATGCAACACCGGCCATAAATATGGTCGGCTGCCACCCCAAAGCCCATTCTTGGATGGAGGACAACCATAAATGCACACAGAGGGAGGGAGGACAACTCCCCCGTGCAGGATTAATGGCGCCCTCACTGATCAATTGCAGAGGGATGATGATAGGTACGGGGGACTGCCTGGTCTTATCAACCCCTTGGTTAATTCTCCAGCTCGACCATGGCATTCACCATTCCGCTTCTCCGTTCTATCTCTTTGCTTTGATCGGTGAACTAGTTTTGGTCCTCTCAACTTTCTCTGGCCTAAATCACATATCTCTCTGGTCACAAGGTTCTATCATGCCACGCAAGAGAGGGAAACCCAAGCGGGGACCCTCCTGGTATTGTTATGCTGCAAGGCAGAAACGCTTGTGTGATTTGGAGAGGGCTTTATCGATAGCTCGGACGTAGCAAACCAAGAAGCCGACTACGTCTCCAATGGCCTTCATGGAGGAGGAATTCCTAGAGGAACCAATTAAGGTCCACCAGAGTCCCTCCTCTACTCAATTCCGGATACCCGGGATAGCCCTAGCACTAGCATTGCAACAACGGATACAACGATCACCTTGGAAGGTGCCACTTGCATCGTCTAGGAGGAAATCCCCACGACAGACCACCCAGTCGAGCCCCCACTACTCAACCGAGACATAGATTGCAACCAAAGTCCACCCCAGTCTCTTTAGTCCGGAGCAATTGGACCTCATCTTTGAGATGAGGGGCTATATGATGGAGCAACTCCAACGACACACCCCCATCAATAGCAGACTCGACATGTTGTTCGACGCCTTCTCGAACGCGTCAACCAAAAAGAGGTGCCCGACCTGCGCACAACCCTTTGCACTCACACCCAGCAACGACACTACTCATGGTGGCTCTCCGGATGGCAAGTTCCACTACTCTAATTGCCCTCCTAATGTTTAAAGTTTCTCAGTCCTCTACGCCTTGCTTACATGGAAATGGAGTTTTGTTCTCGTCTTCCTACTCAGGTTTTTTGTTTAGCTTGAATTATCCATTTTTGGTTGTATGTCGAGACAAACCTGTCAACACTATCCGTTGCCACTTGCTATGGTTTCCAACTAAATGGCGGAGCAAGTGGCGGTTGCTATTTTTGGCCGAAAGTATAAACGATAGCCACCTGTTTTGGTTTCCACTAGTTTGGCGGAACAAGTGGCAAGCCTACGAAACATTTCAATTTTGTACAGTGACAACAAATTAATCAGGAATTACAATTTTTTTATTTACAAAAAATAATAATAATATTATATGTTAGTCAAATATAGATATAGACAAAAATAAAATATCTTTATTTTTTCCAGGTTACAATGTGGCTTGAAGCCATTACAACAACATACTAGTTATGAGTTCAACATGTCACTTGCTGGAATTGAACTCGAGTGGGGAAGATAAGATTTTATATATATACCTAATATAAAAATTATTATATAGAGAGATTAAATGAGTGATCCAGATCTACACAAAAATAACAATACTATAAATATGATATTTACATAAAAATGTTGTTACCCCTTTCTTTATTTGCTCTTAAATCCATTTTAAA
>ML794703.1:307470-333014 GCA_009831015.1 Picea engelmannii
GTGATTAAGCTCCATGGCTTTATTTATTACCATCTCTTATCAAGTTATCTCACTATAGTGGCATATCCCTAAGATGGGATTTCATTCTACATTAATATTCTCATTCCTTCTGACAACAATCAAATAACAGCAAGAAAGAGAAACATTTCAATACAGGGTAAGACAAACTATCATACATAGCATTACAAGCGAAGTAAAATAAGATGCAGTGTTCAATAGTAAAACAGAGGCACAGTCAAATGCAGAGAAGGTGAAAATTACTCGTCACTTCCCATAATCTAAATACAGTATCAATAGGAAAGAAGGACCACGGAAAAGAGAAGGATGCAAACATCATACTATCTGAATGTACGTGCCTGAAATCAAGACCAAACACAATGCTTGACTTAAGTCCTTCCATCTGTGCAGGAAGAAGACGGTAACAGGAAGTCATCCACAGGAAGCAGAAATTTACAAGTGTTAAAGAGTATGGGCTCAAACTCCCAACTGAACAGCACTGAGCAGTAGCCTGCAACCATCATCATCAGAAACACAAAACCTCGCCATGAGTTAACTCCATCAGAATTTGGCACCACTTTTTAAAACTCGTTAAAAATAAACCTAAACATTACTACCAATCGTAGATCTTCAGCTTGAAGCAAAAAAGAACTCTTCTCTCTTGTGCTCTCCCTGAAAGAAATGACTTTTATCCTTGAGCTTTAAATTTATTATAACTCCATAAGTAGACATTATCCTGTCGGTGTCCATGTTGCCCTTTTGATTCTTCCGCATGACATTTAAATCATGCACTGAAATATGTTAAGATTGTGAGATTGCTACAAAAAAAAGATGTTATTGGAATTTCAATATCCATTTCGTTGCACCATAGAAGACTAGCGAATCCCTAAGAATTCAGTCTCACCTTTCCTTAAAATCTCTGTCATTTTCACATGAAAAGTCAATTGTGTTAATAATTACCATCATTCTTGATTATAATTCGGTCTGGTACTAAATCAGCAGAATTGTTTTGTTGAGAAAGTCTACATATTATTCACAAAAAGAAAGAATGAAAGCACATTATGACACGAGTGCAAATATACTCCCGACTTTAAAGGCACCAAAGCCTACTTGAAAAGCATCTGACGACCATTTACCAGATCATCTAAGGCTTTGTTAGCTTTCGGCAGATAGATTCTAGGAGAATGACTACCAACCGCATTTTCCACTTTAGAAGGAACGAAGCATACTTGAGAAATTGATAAGCATCTGTGAGTTATAAGACCTCTAAGCGTCACTTTAAGATTTGCTTAGTTGGTAGAACATAGGTTACAATGGTATGAAAGCAACTCTTTTGGGTTACAAAGCTCACTTGAAATTGCCAGAAATTCTGACGCTTCTCGGATCCTCTTGAAGATTTGACCGGGTATTGAAAGATAGCTCACTGCGGCATGACTAAACTACAAATTTTCAGTTTAAGAGCAACAAAGACTACTTAAAAGCCAAAACTGTCTTGTTCTTATGCACTCTTAAAATTATCCAACAAATGGAAAATTGAATTTGATGATGTGCCAGCAATTAAGGGCCTATTTAGACCTCCCAAGCCGAAGTGAGAATGTGGGTGCCTACTAAGAATAGAATTACGTTGGAGACCTGAGCTTCGCCAGCTCAAAAATTAATACAAAAGATTACATTTTCTGCCACAGTAAGAGCCTGTTTTATATAAAATTGCAGCTAGAGCTCCTCAATGAAGGGCAGGTAGACCTCCCGAGCCGAAGTGAGAATGTGGGTGCCGACTAAGAATAGAGTTACGTTGGAGACCTGAGCTTCGCCAGCTCAACATTTACCAAACAAATATACAAAAGCCTACATTTTCTGTCACAGTAAGCTCCTGTTTGATATAAAATTGCCTCAATGAAGGGCAGGGTTTCCAAAAATGTGCAATCTAACATGTTTGGTTCTTACTGTGAATCTGAGACTAAGCTAATGCATTCCACGAAGCCCATATTTTTTTTTTCGAATGGGTACAGTTTTTAGAATAGTTGGTACCATATCAATAATCATATCTATGCAAGGGCAGAAATAATGCTTAATTGCAGATTGAAATATATATTGCAAGTTCCATGAGATAACCATTTTGGGTTTTATTCCAAATTGTAAAATGTCGATACAATTTCGAAAGGAAGAAAGGGGCGTCATGTTAAGTACCTCTCTCAGTGCATAGTGCCCATTGAAATTCGGATGCGTGACATTACATTTCAGGTGTGAACTTCAGAGAAAATGTGCAGAGGTCGGAGGTGTACAGTATATATAGTGAAGAGAAGTTCTGAACGTGATAAGGTTTGTAATGTAGTGTAAAATACAATAATAAAAAAAGGCGGGACACCTTCTGTCCAAAAAGGGGTCCCTCTATGGTCTCGCTGTTGGTCGCGATCGTTATTTAACTTTGGGTTGGGAGTAGCTGCTATTTGGCTACGCTGTTGTGTTTGTTAAGTTTTTGAATTGTGGAGTAGCTTGGTTATGCTGTTAAGTTTTTGAAGTGTGAGTCTAGGGTTTATAGCTCTGCGGATAGCTCTGCGGATTGGGTAGTATTTTTATTATTTTTCTGATTTGTGTTCAATTTCCTTAAAGCATATTTTGTTAAGTTTTTGAATTGTGAGTCTCTGGTTTATACCTTGAGTGGTTGAGTAGTATTTTTATTATTTTTCTCATCTGTGTTTAATTTCTTTAAAATAAATATATTGATCTATTATAACAAGGTTAGAAGGGTAAATCATTGATATATTTGTTTTAATGTATACAATTTCATTTTTGTTTTATTGATAATAGATTGAATATATAAAAAAAAAAATTGGTTTATAATAAATAGTAAAATGTTTATGTTTGATATTTTAAATAGTTTTTATGATTTTAAAATATAATTAAGAGTAGTATATATGTTTTAACATATCATAATCTTTATGTTAATAAAAGTGTTCACAAAGGTAGTGGTATTCTTATTAATACAATGGTGTATTGTTTATAGAATGAATATGCTTGGTTACATGTCTTCTTTCTTATACTTGCAAAAATATGTTAAGTTGATGCTAATATACCATAGGTCCATCTTAATTTTGGACTGGATCTATCAAACACCTAGAGAGATCAAATCTCTTGAGGTGTACACTTTTTTATCATTTAAAATGGATTTAAGAGCAAATAAAGAAAGGGGTAACAACATTTTTATGTAAATATCATATTTATAGTATTGTTATTTTTGTGTAGATCTGGATCACTCATTTAATCTCTCTATATAATAATTTTTATATTAGGTATATATGTATAATCTTATCGTCCCCACTTGAGTTCAATTCCATCAAGTGACATGTTGAACTCATAATTAGTATGTTGTTGTAATGGCTTCAAGCCACATTGTAACCTGGAAAAAATAAAGATATTTTATTTTTGTCTATATCTATATTTGACTAACATATAATATTATTATTATTTTTTCTAAATAAAAAAATTGTAATTCCTGATTAATTTGTTGTCACTGTACAAAACTGAAATATTTCATAGGCTTGCCACTTGTTCCGCCAAACTAGTGGAAACCGAAACAGGTGGCTACCGTTTATACTTTTGACCAAAAATAGCAATCGCCACTTGCTCCGCCATTTAGTTGGAAACCAGAGCAAGTGGCAACGGATAGTGTTGACAGGTTTGTCTCGACATACAACCAAAAATGGATAATTCAAGCTAAACAAAAAACCTGAGTAGGAAGACGAGAACAAAAATCCATTTCCATGTAAGCAAGGCGTAGAGGACTGAGAAACTTTAAACATTAGGAGGCCAATTAGAGTAGTGGAACTTGCCATCCGGAGAGCCACCATGAGGAGTGTCGTTGTTGGGTGTGAGTGCAAAGGGTTCTGCGCAGGTCGGGCACCTCTTTTTGGTTGGCACGTTCGAGAAGGCGTCGAACAACATGCCGAGTCTGCTATTGATGAGGGTGTGTCGGTGGAGTTGCTCCATCATATAGCCTCTCGTCTCAAAGATGAGGTCAAATTGCTCCGGACTGAAGAGACTAGGGTGGACTTTGGTTGCAATCTATGTCTCGATTGAGCAGTGGGGGCTCGACTGGGCGGTCTATCGTGGGGATTTCCTCCTGGACGATGCAAGTGGCGCCTTCCAAGGCGATCGTTGTATCCGTTGTTGCAATGCTGGTGTTAGGGCTATCCCGAGCATCTGGAACCGTGTAGAGGAGGGACTCTGGTGGACTTGAATTGGTTCCTCCAGGAATTCCTCCTCCACGAAGGCCATTGGAGGCATAACCGGCTTCTTGGTTTGTTGCGTCTGAGCTATCAATAAAGCCCTCTCCAAATCACACAGGCATTTCTGCCTTGCAGCATAAAAAATACTAGGAGGGTCCCCGCCTGGGTTTCCCTCTCTTGCATGGCATGATAGAGCCTTGTGACCAGAGAGATATGTGATTTAGGCTAGAGAAAGTTGAGAGGACCAAAACCAGTTCACCAAGCAGAGCAAAGAGATAGAACGGAGAAGCAGAATGGTGAATGCCATGGCCGAGCTGGAGAATTAACCAAGGGGTTGATAAGACCGCGCAGTCCCCTGTACCTGTCATCATCCCTCTGCAATTGATCAGTGAGGGCGCCATTAATCCTGCACGGGGGAGTTGTCCTCCCTCCCTCTGTGTGCATTTATGGTTGTCCTCCATCCAAGAATGGGCTTTGGGGTGGCGACCGACCATATTTATGGCCGATGTTGCATGGGGGTTGCGTGACCTCCCCTAGGCTATGTGTCACCCCATCCGGGGAAAAGTTTGATTTTTATTGGTGTGATTTCGCAAGTTTTACAACATACTCAGTATGAGTTTATCATATCATTTATGGGAATTGAACCCAGGTGGGGACGATAACAATCATTCCTCACAACCATCCAAGCTAAACCCAATTGACAACTAACATACAATATTATTATTTGTTATAAGTATTGTACATTTTTTGAAGTTGACATGTAGGATACCATCCTCCTTGGACTTTATAACATGGAAAATATAAAAATATTATTATTTTTGTCTCTATTTGACTAACATATAATTTTACTAGCATACCCCTAAGCGGGCGAATGGGAATGTCGAAGTAATTCCATGGAGGTTTCATATTAATGTTATTAATTGGGATTATAAAGATATTACAATTAAAATGATTGTATTTGAACTTTGAAGGAGGTTTTATATAAATGTTGTTAATTGAGATTAGAAAGATATTGCAATTAAAATAATTGTATCTGAAGTTGCTCAACTATTTTGATGATGTTTGGCTCATGCTCCTAAGGCATATCAACTTATATACATGCAACATGGAATTGTTCACCACTATTTCCATACCTCTAGCATTGCAACTTTTTACCTCAACCCTTTAGTAGAAAAAGAAAATAAGATAAACAAGGGAGGTTGCGGAGCAACAAGTCCCTGCCTAGAAGGTAGAGGAGAAAAGACAGAATGTCATTGTCCCATATGCCACGTTGCCCACGTGCAGTAGAGGAGAAAAGACAGAATGTCATTGTCCCATATGCCACTTTGCGCACGTGCTCCTCCTGGGACAAGTAAGCATGTCGCTTGCATTTGTTGTTACATGAAAAGGCATGTTGCTTGCCACTCCTTATAATATTTGATTGTATCTACCTTATGTCCGAATGTTGAGAAGCAAGCTTGCAACTAGATTCAACCAACCAAAAGGATGCATGATTTACCATAGTAGGATGAATGAGCAAAGTCTACAAGACATGCAGTGTGCCCTCCAAATGAATGGTTATAGGCATGAATTTTAACTCTAATTGTTTTTTCTTAATCGTGTGTGTTGGATAAATATGCAAGAGTTAAGTTTAAACTTAAAAGAGAATTGAAATCGTTGTAAATCTCAAAATATGAAATTAAAAACGACTGTAGAGCTTTCACAAATACGATTATGTTCATAAAGATATTATAGATGTCAAAACAATTAAAAAGAAAGTAAGATATTTGTTCTAGATGGTACAAAGGCATTGTTATACGTCGAGCAAAAGATATCGAACAAATTTGTCTTTGCGTTCATTATTTCTAAATCGTCTAAATCAAAATCATCGAAATCATAGACATTCGAAGGCTTTTACTATTACAGATTTATATAAACTATTACCCTTGAGAAGTTGCTCTCTTTCCAGGCGCCCGACCTACTGCCTCCGCTCACATATTTATATAAACTATTACCCTTAAGAAGTTGCTCTCTTTCCAGGCGCCCGACCTACTACCTCTGCACTCGAAGGCTGGAAGCTCCAAAGACAAACTGGTTTTGCGAATGACGCTTCCCTATCTCACTTACGGTGGGTTATGTATCCATGATTTTTAAATGCGCTCATTGATTTTGGTGAGTTATGTATCCATGATTTTAAATGCGCTCATTCATATTTGTAAACAAGAGCATTGATTTTTGTAACCATAGTCCACGTGTCAATGCGAAAATGACATATGGACTTCCATGCAGAGAACGGAGTGCATAGGATGCCAAGAGATTGATGCAGCTGAAGAAGGCAATAAAGACCATATTCTCAAAGGACTTGGCAGCCTTCGCCACGGTCATGGCCAACAACGTTCGAGGGGGCAACAACAGTGGCCCCTTCACCCCCGTGAACGTTTTAAACAACGACGTGTGGTCATATTGGGCTTTGGAGGAGCAGAACAAGGGCGCTTATTGGGTGGAGATTCTGGAACATGAGACATAGTTGGCAGAGATTCTAGAACATGAGACTTTCACCTCCTCTTCACGGCAAGAGATAGAACCAGGTAAAGACCACATTGGGCGATTTTATGCAAAGATTACATAAATAAGTAGATATTGCCCTCTACAATTTTATACCCTACACCGCTCTTCTATTTCTTCATCTCTTCCGCAATTGAATATCCACGTTCGACTCCACTGGAATTCACCTCGAGCCTCTTGACAAGCACCATCCACAGTCGTTCCCCGACTCCGTTAACAATTACCATTAAACAACAATACAGTAGTATATATCAGCTGCTTCAATTTATATTAATCACCACAAATGTTCGTGTGTGTAGGGTTGATTGGATGCGGCTCCTCCGGTTTGTTTCCAACCTGCTTCTAAATCCTTTCAAATACCAAGCAATGATAGATGATTACAAAATGGTAAAACAACATTCTTCTAACTTTACTGCTTAAGAGTCATTTTCTTACAAACAAAATGATAAAATTGTTCAAGGTATGGAGCTGGTCAAGGAAGGGGAAGAATTGTTAAAATACCTGGTATGTTCAAGCAGTCATTGTCCATAACAAGCACCATCCACAGTCTTTCCCCGACTCTACTAACAATTACCATTAAACAACAATACAATAGTATATACTGACTACTTCAATTTATATTAATCACCACAAATGTTCGTGTGTGCAGGGTTGCTTGGATACGGCTCCCCTGGTTTGTTTCCAGCCTGCTTCTAAATCCTTTCAAATACCAAGCAATGGTAGATGATTACAAAAGGTAAAACATCATTCTTCTAATTTTACTGCTTAAGAGTCATTTTCTTACAAACAAAATGATAAAATTGTTCAAGGTATGGGGCTGGTCAAGGAAGGGGAAGAATTGTTAAAATACCTGGTATGTTCAGGCGATCATTATCCATATTATCTTCATGATTAAGAGCAGTTGATAGAAGAAGCTTTCTCTCGTGAGGAGCATGGGAACAACTAGTGCTGGAAGCTTTCTCTCGTGCCGAGCATGGAAACAACTATAGTGTTGGAATGTGATCGTGTAGTTTTGCATGGTGTTGTAAATGGCAATTATGCATCAACTGAATAGAAAATGCACCATGGGATATGGATTGTAGCAAACAATAAATGTTAAGAAGTGATGCTAGATTCATTTCTAACATTACTTCATTTTAGAAAAGCAAGCATACAAACTAAGCTATAAACTTGTTGATAAACTAAGCTATTTTTCCCTCTGCCTCGAGAAGAGGCCAAATAAGAGGTCGAATTTAAAACTTAGGCCAAGGAACCACCTGACTTGCATGCTTTGCGGAAAACTTTGGTTAAAACTATTATAAGACATTGGTTTCTGTGTCAATTTAATAGAAAGGCTGAAAATCGATTACTATTAATCCCTACCAGCGCGAAGGGCAGGGACTAATAAATTTAACCTCAAACAAAATAAAATTTAATACAAAAAATAACAAAATATTTATTAGAAATTAAATTAAATAAAAAATTGTAAGACATTTTCATACTAAAGATAATAAATAAATAAATATACTTTATTAAATATAATGTATGGCAATATATGATGAATGTAGAGGGTTACAATTAATTTACATGTTCATATGCCATGGATGTGTAACCTCCTATTTATTTTCGGCATAACCTTTTAATAGTGTTAAAGGTTGTGTTTTCCTAGTTTTTAAATGTTATTAGTATGTGAAGGAAAAAGTTAATATTGTAGCAAACAAAATTGTTATG
The DNA here is from genome assembly GCA_009831015.1 of Picea engelmannii. Lineage (NCBI taxonomy): Eukaryota > Viridiplantae > Streptophyta > Pinopsida > Pinales > Pinaceae > Picea > Picea engelmannii. The sequence continues at coordinate 315,948 of ML794703.1, forward strand.
GGGTTAATTTTTTTGATAAAATTAGTAAGAATTTTGTTGAATTTTGAAATTCTAAATTTAAATTGTTGAAATTGCAATATTGAAATGAAAAAATAGTAATAAATATCAATGTCTAAAATTGCAAAAAAAAATAGTTTTTCATTATCAAATTCTATCAAATTAAGAAACAAACATAATTTTTTTTTTACTTTATTATATATATCAACATAATAACAAACTATGTGAAGGAAAAAACTATCATGGCTTTTGGTCATTTGTCACTGCAATTATTTAGAGTGTAGACGTACTATTAAAATAAAAATATGATTACATTTGATGGGTTATTTCTCATGTTAGTTTTAGGATATTTCAATTTTTACAAAACACAAGCAAAAGTAAGATTTTGTAAAGCTACAAACATATTAAAAGTAATTGTAAATAAAAAATAACAATAGTTCTATGAAGTTTTTTTTAATGACATCAAATAACGCACTTACCATTGCATATATTGAAATTTAGTAGTCTAAATATTGATATGCAATAGTGTAAAATTATTTTAAATTATAAGAGAGGATAATGGAGGGTTGAAAAGTTTACCGAGGTATAATTTTCATGGTTATCTCCAAGCGATTATTGGAATAAATAACCTTTAAACTTAGCATGTAAACTTTTTAAACTTAGCATTTAAGGAAAGGATTTAAATATTATTTTATCCAAGAAGAAGTTGAAGCATTCCCTTTAACAACAAAATAAGAAATATACAAGATAAAAAGGACTTGGGCATTTAAGTTAAAAAGGATTGGAAGTATTTGGGAAAAAATGGAGCCATGGTTTGTATTGGAATTAACTATCATTAGTTATATATGTGATAGATTTAATGCATGTTAATGAACTTTGTTAGTAGTAACGGAGCAAGTGTTATAAAACTTTGGTTAATATCACTTGTCATTTGATTAACAAAAGTAAATGAATGGCAATGACATATAAGAATCTATATGTTGTATTCAATGATATATTTAAACAAGTGTTACATGGTAGTGTGGTCCCTGCTAAATAATAAACTAAGTTGTCATGTTGTATATGTCCACTCATTCATTGTCTTTATTAAAGGGCCAGTGGCCACATAACTATGTCATTTATAAAGTCACGCATGTGTTGGTTTTATTATCATGTCACCCGAAATTTAAAAGCAAGAGAGTGAAAAGTCTTGTAAGTCATAGTTGTTATTATAATGTCCAAGAGATATATGTTTCAGTCAACTAGCATATACCTCCTACATGAAATCTTTAGTCCACCATTCTGTCGCATTCCTTGATTTTATTTATTTGAAGGAGTGATGAAAGCATGGTGTTTTACAGGTGTATAAGATTGTGATTAACGTTAATCAAAGAATAAGAGTATTGTACGACTATTATGTTATAGTATCGCGTCGATATAATTATTTTCTAAAATTCTCTTTCTCTACATCACTTTCTCTTGTATCTATGTATAGGCAACAAGGGCATTTTTATGCATTGAATGGGTGTTGAAACCCTGTAAGCATTGACGATTGGCATAGAAAGATTAGAGATCAGAGTGTAAATTGAGAGACGATGAAGAAATCAAAATGAATTACAAACCAGATTGAGTAGCGATTGAGTTGAATTTAGGCAGTTTCGTTGTACCTGGATATTTGACTATCTGGATCCAGACTTTATTAAAAGTCCGTTGAAAATTGATTTTCGGATGCCTACAACTTGGATGGAAGGTTCCTATGTTAGAAGGTTTCGCTTAAATTCTGAACTATCAGGATTATCTGGATCTAGGCTCTAGTGTTAAAGTGATTAAAGGTAGAGACGAATGTCTGACCCCTATATGAGTGGTTCCACTCTCCATATTTTGGTATTTGATAAAGCTAACGAGGATTGGGTATGAGTTAAAGGTTATTGAGAATTGAGCCTCTAGACTTTAGGCAAGGTTCCAAGCCATATTGGTTCTCGTGTGATAACGACAACCAACATCCATTAGTTGGATCGTAGACCCCACAACCCATACAACATTACAACTCAACAAAAGAATGAAGGTTAAGTTATAGAAAGGCGTGCCATTGTGAAGTGGATCATGTGACATGGCACCCAAATCTCGTCTTAATGATTAAATGGAGTTGTTGAAACATTTGGATATTCGGATCTTTGGATCATTTGGATCCAGGATTCTAAATAAAAGGTCATTTGGATTGTTTCTATGTCCAACGGATTCCAACATCCATATTTTGTATTTCGAGATCTTCCACATCTAGAACAAAGCCTTTCAAGAAAGGTATGTATCTGGAGGTTTCCGCTAGCTCGACATCCTAGATTTTGGGGTTCCACATTTGAGTTCCACTCCATAAATGTTGGATTGGTTGAACCAGAGGCTCATAAGAGTTTTATATAAAGATTGGAACAATTTAGAATTTCATCTTGCCAAGGTTTGAAGGTATCGAGATTTTCTAAGGTAAAGAGATCGCTACCACTCATCGAAACATGCTTAACAAAATTTATGTTGGAATCTAACACCCTATCACAAATTATCCTTGCATCTAAAATGTAAGGAGCAAAAGCTGCAGATGTCGTAGTAGACTAGCTTTTATTTAAATGGAAGTATTGGGCACAAACAAAAACCTAATCATGCATCTTTAATTATGGATTAAAGAGCCTCTTAAATTCTTGCAGAAAGAGGTTCAATTCATCTATCAATAGTTGTACATGAAAATGATTTTTTTTTTTTTTTAATACAAAATTCAATAAAACAATATTAAACATTGGAAAACACCATAAATTTGTACTCGACATGTTAACTAATATGTAGTCAAGAAAATTATTTAAACTTTTTTTAAAATTACAAAAATTTAATCAAACAACGTTAAACATTAGAAAACACCATAAATTTGTAGTCAACATGTTAACTAATATGTAGTCAATGGGAAAACTCATCACTATAATCCCCTTGGCACGTACTAATAAAACATTTTTCATAAACAATATTGTGAAATTGAGTACAGTTGGATAGTTTCTTTGTCTTTCCCTTTTAAAAAATCTCTCTAATGTCAGTTTTTTCCTATTTGTGACCAAAATCTATTTATCCCAATATAAAATCGCGAGGAAGATATCCATTTCATGTGACAACACTTCAGATATGCAAATAAGTTTGATTTCATAATAAAAATTTATTTTTCATCTCTAGGAAAGATCAAATACGTATGAACGTCCCCTTTCGTGCTTTGCTGTAGCTAGTGATTGAATGTTTTTTTGACCGATTAGGACAAAAGCAACATTACTCCAAATTTATTGTCAATGCAACACATGTTAGGCTAGGCGAGTCTATTCATAAATGGATTATCATTGGCCATACATTGATGGTGTGAAGAACGAAATCAAGCATTCCAAATATGGAGTGGGCCAAACATATCTTACAATTATTTTACTGCTAGCTCTCATTCTTCTTTGTGGCAAAGGCATGGACTAGCCGGGACTACCTGTCTCATTCTTCTTTGTGACAAATGCATGGACTAGCTGGGACTACCTGCCTCCTAAAACCTAGAAATGTTTTCACATAAAATGATATTAATCTGTAACATGATTATGTAATATTAATTATTTATGTATATTATATTTAATATATATCAGAATTTTTTTAACTTTTGTTTTGATTCTATAAAAAAAATTAAGGAAATATATTAAAAACATAAAATCCAAAAATAATATATATAGTATAAATTAATTTATCAATTATTTTAAGTATTTAAAAAGTCAACCTATTTGCATTTGAAATAACAAGTAATGATTGTTTTGATTATAAAATAAAGTTTAAGGAAATATATTAAAAATTTTAAATCCAAAACTAATATATAGTAAAAATGAAATTCTATCTTTTTATAAATCAATCTACCCATTATTCTAAGAATTTTAAAGATTCAACTTATTTGCATTTGGAATAGTAAGTAATGATTGTTCTCACTGCTAATTCACCACTAAATTATTATTAATTTTGCCACCTAAAAAATTACAAACTCTCAACCTTCCACGACAAGTTAGGTGTTATGATATGTTATATATTAGCATAGCCACTCCGTCGCTGATGAACGTCGAAAGGCGCGGACAGAAAATGAAACGCACAGCCAGAAAATGAAACGCACAATCAAAAAATGAGCGTCTACAACCAACGTGTTAAATCCAAAGTTTAATCATTTAAACGTGGCAATCATATAGTGCTATAGTAATTTCTTAATATGATTAGGTAAATGTTAAAAGGTAAACAGGTTAACGGATGCATTAAAAAATACAAGGAAGTTATGAAGAAGAAATCACATTCATTGATTTGGGAGGACGACTAAGAATATGTTAGCATCTTCAATTGTTAGCCATCATATTAGAATTTTGGATTAAAAGGTGATTAATTGTGCTCATTGTCAATAGGTGTATGCCTTTCAGCGTAATTAAATTTGTTATTTCAATTTCTAAAATTAAACAAACTTTACTAAATTATCATTAGTTTTGCCACCTTCTAATAAAATATTAAAAATTCACAACTTTTATCTTATAACTCTTAAAATTGAATGTGTTAAATTTCCATATCAATTTCTAAAATTAGAGAAATTTTTAATATCAAATTATATATATTTCAATACAAAATTTAAATTACCTTGCAAAAATTTAAATAGAAAAGAATCAAACAAATAAGCACTACATGGAAACCATTAATTAATCAATTATTACTTAACTAAAGTTGAAATTATATTATGAGTAGCTTGCCTTATTGCTTTTAAATGAATGAAAAAGCAACTTATATTACTATTAATTGTATTTAACCAAGAATCAAGGACTTTGTAATAATGGTGATAGGGAAAGGTCACTATCAAAGGGTTGCACAAATTTTATTGTAATTTAATTTTGTTTGATATAAGTGAATTATTTAAACTTTGAAGAATGCATATAATAATGTATAGTTAAATTATCCAACGCACGCATATGATAATGTATAGTTAAATTATCCAACGCACGCATATAATAATCAAAACTGGTTGCCCCTACGCGACACACTTATCCTTAATTGTGTTGTGCCCAAGATTCCCCAAAAGTAAAGGAAAAATGGTCGGATCGAGCAATGATGACGTCACGGAAATGGTGGCAAGTGAACTAACTAAAAATTCTGGATATAGGAATGAACGGAAATTAAAGAAAATGAGCCTCTCGAAGCTTAATGAATCTTTTCAGATTGTATAGTATAAGTGTAGGATGGACTTGAGACATTCTATCCATCAAAAGGACATCTCTTCCACAAGCTTCCTACTCGACTCATGTTAAGAATTTTGAATCCGGCGATGGAGGGAAAAGGCGAACCAGGCGCTAGACTCGATCCGGACCTTGACACTGCACCAGGTTTGAACTCCCTTTGCTTGATACCGCTTTGCCTGGACCAATGACCTCCCACCCATTTTTTAACTTTCCGTATTTCCCGACCTGCTTTCACTTTCTGTCGGCCATTACCTGTGCTTTGCTTTAAAATATACCGGGAACGTTTATCCCGTGACTATCCTGCATACTGACTGCTTCAGTTTTCCACAGTATCCTCTGACTCTGTCCCACCAGACTGATATAGTGGGGCTTTGGTGGTCCCCTGGGGCACAAAATGGACTCTCTGCCCGATTTTACCCCACCCCCTTCTGACGAACACTATTGGAACCAGGAGGGACTTTTGGAACAGATTGACTCTTTGATTCACAGTGCGCCGACTCTTCCCTCCAAACACTTTTCAACTCATGTCTCCTCTTCTTCGGAGCTACCAGCTTTAAATAGTCCCTTCTCCCTAAGCAGTAATCCCTCCCTGAGCTGTCCTACAATCGCTCCTCCAGTATCAAACAGGCTTCCCCCTGATCCACTCAACCCCAACCCTCCAGGGTACCAGCCAGTTCAACTTCCATCTCACCGAACTGCCTCCTCTCGTCGCAAGATTTGGAAAGCAAACAAAAAAACCAGGCGTTTAGTACTGGGAGACGGAGTAGGGCTTGAAAATTTATGCAAAATGTCCACCTGTTCTCTGGTTGGATGAATATCTTATAAAAGTCTGAGCTCTCCACCCTTGGAGGAATGGATCAAACTAAACTGGTCTCCACTGCTTGGTTATTGTCCTGAAGTTCTTTATCTCCAAAATGGATGGCTCTGCTTCACATGTAGAACTCCGGATGATGCCTCGCTGCTCATTTCCTCCTTCTGGGTCTTTGGAGGAAGCAGTCTGATGCTCAAACGTTGGCGTCTGGCATTCAATCCAGACTTAGAATACTTCCAGTTTCGACATCTCTGGGTGCTGCTCCCGGGACTTCCTCTCCACTTCTGGAATGATGAAGCCCTCAGAGCGATCGGAAACTCCTTGGGGAAGCTGATCTCTCTAGACTCCTCTCCTCGTTCGGGAACTTCTAGATTACTGGGCAGGATGCTGATCGAGATGGACATTTCCACAGGTTTGCCGGAAACTCTCGAAATTGATTGGAGAGGGAGGAAGATCCTACAGCCGCTGGACTATCTTGGGATTCCCTTCAGATGCAACAGATGCCGAGAGACTGGTCATCTGCGCCGATCGTGTCCTGGTAAGTCGAAACATCCCCCTCTGGACGACTCGGAAGACTTATTTCTAAACCCGCCAGAATATCCAGCACCAGACCCTTCCCTTGACTTCCTAGAAACTCCCCATCTCCCTTGTACACTCTCCCCCTCTGAACACTCGGTCCCCTTGACCAAACTTGCTCACATCTGCCCAAAACTTTTCAACACTCTCACTGATACAGAAAAACAAAGAGTCAAAGACTTTACCTGGCTTGCCCCATCGCCTCATCCTGAACCTCTTCCATCCGAAGTTGACCAGTCTGGACTGAACTTCCCTGCATCTTCTGGTGGTTGTACTCTTCCCTACACCTCGAGTTCTTTACCTCTTCCACCTGAGTCTACCTTGCAGCCACCTCCACAGGGTGACCCCGCTCCCTCCCCTGAATCTCTTGTCGACCCCTTGATCCTCCCGAGATACAACCAACCTGTGGAGGATGATACTCCCCTCCTAGAATCGTTGAGTTCCACAACTTCTATTCCTTTTACCCCTGATACAGGCTCACAGATTCCCCTATTTAGAGGTAAAGAATGTATTGCATCCATAACTGAAGCGGGACAGAACTCTCACTCTGTTTCACATTCTAAAACCTTTGCCTGGTCGAGAGGACTGGGAACTGAGCTCTCTCCTCTACAGACGAGGAGCGCTAGAAAAAAGAAGGAAGGCTCTGTTTCTCTTCTCACAGTCTCGGGAGAACAAACACTTGATGGAAAGGCACTTAGAGCAATGAAAGCCATTGCCAGATCCAAATAATGAAACTACTCTTACTGAATATACGAGGGATCGGAGGCACCCTCAAGGCTGCTTCCTCAAGAGATCTACTGGTTCACACAACTCCTGATGTTATTTTTCTACAAGAAACTCTATCTGCTGACCATTCTGCCAGAGACTTCATTCATAGTTTTCGTCCCCTTTGGGTCTCAGCCGCTCTAAGTTCTATTGGTCTATCTGGAGGCATGCTGGTGGCTTGGGATCCAGCTATCTACGAGCTCAGTTCCTTCTTAACCTGTGGAGGCATCTTATGTTTGGGCAAAAGTCTTGAATCAAACCAGGAGTTGGCACTTCTGAATATATATGGTCCTTGTCACGACCGACCTTTTTTTGGACACAGTTAGCACAGAGTGGCATCCTTTCCCTCCCGAATCTCATATTGGGTGGTGACCTCAATATCACCCTATCATCGGATGAACATTGGGGCATCGCCTCCATATCCGGATCGGGCAACAATCTGTACAGAGATCTTTTCAACTCCTTCAACCTAGTAGATGTCCTGCCTAACAAACTTCTACCCACCTGGCGCAATGGAAGGAGAGGCTCGGCTGCCATTGCAAAAAGGCTTGACCGCTTTTTCATTTCTGATACATTTTTCACTTCCACCGTCTCCCCCTTCTCTGGCGTCACACTTCCTTTTGTCTCTGATCACGCGGCCATTACACTCACATTGATTCCTATTGCCCGTTTAAAGCCCTTTCCCTTTAAATATAACCAACACTGGGCTGATTCCGCTGACTTTACGGCATTGGTACACTCCGTTTGGAACGACCCACGGTTCCTGGGCGAATTCAATCCACAGTCGCGTCTTGTGTTTAAATTATCCGTCCTCAAAGATCATTGCAAAAGATGGATAAAATAGAAACAGTTCGTCGAAGGTCAAGCCTTACATCAGCTGGAGCGTGAGATCTCAGAACTAATTAATCTTTCTTCTTCGGTGGCTCTTTCGTCTGATGAGGAGGCCACTCTTATTGACAAAGAGGAGAAACGGAAAGCAATTCTATTAGATGAGGAAAAAAGATGGCGCCTTAGAAGCCGGGCGACTTGGCTAAAATGGGGCGACTCAAATACCAAATTCTTCCACAAACTGGCAAATCTCAACAGAAATAAAAAGCATATCTGGTCTATTGAACAGGGAAATGAGGGGCCAATCCGAGGACAGGAGGCACTCAAGATGGCAGCGTCCACACACTTTGAACAGCTGTACAAATCTAACAGCGAATCACATATACAAGAAAAAGCATCTACAACCAAGCTATATTCGCATTTTATAACAGCAGAGGAAGCCACTGAACTTTACAAACCGGTCACCCTAACAGAGCTCAAATATACGCTAACACTCCTTAAAAAAGAGAAAAGTCCGGGCCCCGATGGCTGGTCGACTGAATTTTTCTCTCATTTCTTTGACCTGGTTGGAGCGGATCTACTTCTGATGGTTGAGGATGCGCGCACTTCAGGTAAGATTAACAGTAGTCTCAATTCTACGTTTCTGGCATTAATTCCTAAGACAGATCAGCCTACCTCCTTCAATGACTTCAGACCGATCTCTTTATGTAACCTTGCTTATAAGCTCATTGCTAAAATCATCTCCTCGAGGATCAAGCCGGTCTTGGAAAGGAGCCTCTCGTCTGAACAGCTCGGATTTCTTAAGGGAAGAAGAATTCATGATGCCATTGGAGTGGCACACGAGAGCATGCATAGTATCTTTCAGAAAAAACAAAAGGCTTTTATCATGAAAATCGACCTCAAAAAGGCCTTTGATAATGTGGACTGGGACTTTCTTAGAATCATCCTTATCTCGACTGGTTTTCGAACAAACTTGACGGACTGGATTATGTCCTGTGTTACCACTGCAAACCTCTCAGTACTGATTAACGGGGAGGCTTCCAGATTCTTCAAATGTGAAAGGGGGCTCCGCCAGGGATGCCCACTTTCCCCCTACCCAATTATCCTTGTCCTAGAAGGGCTGAGCAGACTCCTCTTAAAAAATGTGGCCGAACAACGCATCTCTGGTATTCAGGTGTCGTCCCACTTCAGAATTGTCCATCTCATGTTTGTGGACGACATTCTCATTTTTTCAAAAGCAGAAGAATTGGAATGGATTGCACCTCTAGATATTCTACAGATTTTCTGCAAGGCTTCGGGGCTGTCCATTAACCCCAACAAGTCCTCGATCCATCATTGGGGCCTATCGGTGGCTGATCTAACCTCTCTAACAACACTTTTCCCCTACACCTTCATTGACTTATCTCTTGGTTTCAGATATTTGGGGTATCATCTTAAGCGGGGTGCCTCCAAGGCTACTGATTGGACGTGGCTGGTGTCAACTTTTGAACGAAAATTGGCTTTTGGTGCAACAAATGGCTGTCCCTGGGGGGACGACTCATTCTTGTCAAATCGGTACTACAAAGCTTGGCTGTTTATTGGATGCTATTGGAACGGATACTTGTCAAAATCATTTCTATGCTCCGTCGGTTATCTTTCAATTACCTTTGGAACGATCTTGTGGGGAAAAGGAGATTCCATCTTTGCAGCTGGCAGGCGCTCTCTAGGCCAACAAGGGAAGGAGGATGGGGTCTGAAGCATCTCGGCAACTTCAACAAAGCTTTATTGGCATGTTCTTTCTGGAGAGCAATCTCTCTCGATAATCTTTGGCACCGGATTATCAAAGACAAATATCTCGGTGAGCAACCCCTTCACACTTGGCTTCGGAAGCCTCATCTTATTCAGAGCTGGGCATCTTCCTTCTGGAAGGGACTTGTGTCCTCCTCACAGGTTATCTTACACTGGCTCCGCTGGAGTCCGGGATCGGGTCAAGACATTGTGCTGGGTAGAGATAAACTCCTAGGCATTGATGAGTTCTCGATACTGTCCTTACAGCTCATATCCCTTCTAAGGTCACGAAATATTTCTTCTCTGGCTCAGCTAAAGAAAGAGAACAACATTTTTCCTCTTCCTGACATTTGGTGGCACAGCAACGAATTGTACATAGATGGTCCAGCAGCTTTGGAGCTGGACACCTTCACGGCTGCATTAAAGAGCTCGGGTCTTACCCTCACGATTGCACAGGATACCCTCAGCTGGAGAGGAGGCGATGGATCGGGGATTGTTGGTGCCAAGAATGTTTATGCTGCGCTCTCTTTGGGCAGGATGATCGAGGAACAACCATTTTGGCTTCGTCATATCTGGTCTTGGCAGCTCCCCTTAAAAATCAAGTTATTTTTTTGGCTTGGATCAATTGATAAGCTCCTCACCTGGGAGAATCTACTTAAAAGAGGAAGACAAGGTCCCGGCTTGTGTATCCTTTGTAGAAGGGGATCGGATAATATTCATCATCTTTTTGTTCACTATACCTTCTCTCAACACATCTGGAAGCATTTTCTGCATCTACACTCCCTTCCTTTCATCTGGTCTGGTGACACATTTAATTCATGTTTTCATTCCTGGTTTTCTCTCCAAGCAGCGCCTCCTACCCTGGCAGTTTTAATTTGCTGGCATATCTGGCTTGAGCGTAATAAGGCGCTCTTTGAGGATACTGCCCCTTCTCCTTGGGCGGTCTGCCACAGAACTCATGCCTCCTTCTGTTGGAAGCAATCTTCAGACTCAAAGCCTCCTCACAAAGGAGTGGACCTTATTTTTCCAGCAGGTCACTCTATAGCTTTCTTTGATGGAGCGGCGCAGTCGTCCGGCATGTGTTGTGGTGCTGGTGGCACCTTCAAATCCCACCCAGAGAGAACTACAAAATGGTCACTTTGCTGTGGCAGGGGCACGAATACTAAGGCCGAGCTACTTGGCTTATGGACAACTCTATTGCTGGCCTCCATGTGGTCCCTTGATCACCTACAGGTCATTGGAGACTCCAAGGTTATCATCGATTGGATTAATGGTGTGAGCTCTCTACACTCCTCCCATGTAGAGGGCTGGAAACACAAAACCCTCCTGCTGGCTCGCTCTTTCACAGATATCCACTTCCGACATCTCCACAGATCCTATAATTCTGAAGCAGATACTCTTTCCAAGAGATCTCTTCAGCAAGTGGTGGGCAGATTGGCTATCAACCATTATGACAGAGGAATAGAGAGTACAACTACCTTCCATAATATTTTTGAAGCCTAATTCTAGTCTGCTGCATCGGTTGGACTCCATGGGCAACTTTTCTCTTCTGATCCCTTTAGATGCTTGGCATTGAAGTCTGTATTAGACATTGAAGTCTGTATTAGATGATTGATTGCTCTCGGTGTGATTTCAATGCACCTATTAACGGTGTGGCTCTGGTGACCATTTGCATCGGTTGTTCCTCATGCGCATCGTTCTTCTCCTCTGATCTTTTCAGATGCGTGGCTTTGATATCTGCACAGACTTTTGTATTTGGCTTCCCACCTCTCAAGCGTATGAATGTTCTCGATGTAGCAGCCTGCACATCGATATACTCGGCATCCTTCAATCGGTGTGGCTCTGGTGACAGGCTGTGTCCACTGACTGTGTTTACTTTCTCTCTGGTCAGACTTTTCTTCTGGATGCGCCGGGACAGTCTTTTTGTTTCTGAGGCAATATGAAGGCGGATGTTGACTCTGGCTGAGTCTTATTTCTTACTTGCCTCGGTGAACTGTTTCGTAAGGTCTTGTTATATGTTAGTTACTCTTTCATATTTGGATGGATGTATTTCGGCCTTTGACAGTTCTTCCTCTGTCTGGCAGTCTCACTGCAAGCTTATGTAATTGGACAGTATTGTTATGTCTATTGGTTATTCAGCCTTGACTGGATACAGAGCTACTGTAAAAGATTTTATACCCTTATAAAATTGAGTAATTTCTTTTGGGAAAAAAAGTGTAGGATGGACGGTAAAATATACCATCGTAATTAAATAAATGAACTTTTACTGTATAATTAATTTTAAACTTTGAACTATGTGAAGGTTTCAATAAGAGTTTGAATGTGAAGGTTGCAATAAGAGTTTGAATTGATTAACGAATCAAATGTTAAAAAAAAAAGTTAAAAATTGATTAACAGTGTATATTGTAATTATGTTTAATTTAATTAATTATATCTCGTGCTTTTTCAATTTAATTAATTATATCTTCTTTTTTTTTCAATAGAAAATTTGTTCAATTATATTAGTAAATATAATTTGTTTACATCTTCAATCCATATCTAGGATCGATACAAGAGTTTATCTGACCAAAAGGCTTCACTAAGAAACTAAACACAGTCCTTTATACAGTAGCAACTTCCATATCAAAAGAGACCGCAAGGATATAGACAAGATTCTTCAAAATACAAATCTGAAGCAGATATGCATTAAATTGAGTATGAAATACTTAATAAAACTAGGAAAAACACAGAAGAAGGGTAATGACTAGTAAAGACTGAGATGTCGCTTGGGACCTTCAGTTCCATTGGTCCAAAGGTAATATGTGATTCTGCCTTTTGGTTCCCTTAATGTCTGCTTAGAAAGAATATATGCTTCCATATTAAATTCTCTGTAGATGTGCACAAAACCGATGGCATTAAAATGTTTAATTAAATCCTTGATTCTGGATTTCCAGCCCTCAATTGCACTTGCCTGGAGTCTCCCTCTGTTGGATAGCCAATCAATAACAACTTTTGAGTCACCCAGAACTTGAAGTCTATGAAAAGACAAATGAGATGCCAACAAGAGAGTTGTTGATACTCCCAATAGCTTTGCTCTTGTGTTTGTGCCTCCTCCACAATTATAAACCCATCTAAATACAGATAAGTCTGGAGTTTTTAAGACTCCTCCAGCTCCACACTGAATTCCATCAAGCTGGGCAACTCCATCGAACCAAGCAATGGTTGTATTCTTGTGTTGTGGAATCAATTTGTCTCGTGGTGGGCCACATTTATGAGATGCGAAGACTCTTTTTTGAAAACCCAGAGTCTTGTAATTCACTGAGTGGATAGATGGAATAGTCTCCTCGAATATTGCTTTGTTCCTCTCTAACCAAATAAACCAACAAATGTAGGCAGTTATTAAAGATGGGACAATCTTGTCTTCTACCCAGTTCTTGAAACAAACGAACAGGGTATTCCCTTTCCAACAATTTTTATATCCTTGTCTAGTAACCACTCTCTCCCAGTCTGCTTTGGTGAATGAGCAGTGAATGAAAAGGTGATTGATATTTTAAGTGTCTTGTTTACAAAAATAACAACGACTAGGTCCTTCCGAGCCTCTTAGTTGGAGAATATCCCAAGTTAAAAATGTTCTTTCCACTGCCAGCCACATAAAAAAATTTATTCTTAGTTGTATGTCCCATTTCCAAACTGCTTGTCTCCATCCTCTAATTCTCGATAGACCCTATGTGGATAATAAATCCAAATAAGTAATTTTTAATTGTGAGATATCCAAAATTATCTCCACCAATCCACATCAGTTCATCTTCTAAATCCTGTATATAGGCGCCATAATCAATAAGAGCTCGCCTAAACCGGTCCCATTTTGTTGCTATGTCTCCCGAAAATCCCATCTTGGTGCGACTAATCCAAGTAAATGAAGAGGGTTGTCGATCGATAAGCCTCCTAGCCCGTGAGAGAGAAATAATATTATGTTGTCTTAATTCTGACAGAAGATTATAGGAGAGGAAAGACTTATCTCCCATCCCTAAGATCATGTCTCTACCAAGTGCAATGAGTTGACTTGAGCCCGGAGTCCAACTTAACCAATGAGTGATCAAGTGGACTGATTTCAATAAACCACTCCAGATTCTTGAAACTGCCTTTTGATGGAAAGTTGGGGATCTAAACCAATTTTTAACAGTAGTATGAGGAAGGTACTTGTATTTTATAATTTTATGCCAGATTCTGTCACACATTAGTACTCGTCAAAGTGAATTCGCGACCAAGGATCTATTAAAATCAAAGATATTTCGAAGACCCCAACCACCATATTTCTTTGGTAATGTAAGAAGTTCTCACTTGCAGAGATGATAGTGGTTTGACTCACTATTTGCTTTCCAAAGAAAGTTAAACATCATTTTTCTCAGATTATTTAAAATAGTAAAGGGAATGGCCGCTAGGGACATCCAGTGTACAGGTTGGCTTTCTAAGACAGACTTTAATAAAGTGTAACGCCTTCCCAATGACAACCACCTATAGCACCAAAGCCCTATCTTTTTCTCCACTTTTTTCAACATCCAGCTCTAGTCTCTACTCGTTGCGGCCCAGTCTTTAAGTAATAACCAAGGTATTTAAAACCAGTTGCAAGATCAAAAAAAGTAAAAGGAAACAAAGATTTGTAAGGAGGTAATTCCATATCCGACAATCCTTCTTGAAGAATAATAGTTTTTTGGTCCGTTTACTTGAAGACCCGATGCCAAGCAATTTTTTTTAATGATCTTATCTATCTCCCACCATTCACTCATAGTAGCTTTTGTCATAATTATTACATCATCTACGAACAAAATGTGGAGAATATTTACAGTTCTGGATACTTTGACTCCGGTCAGCTTCCCTTCACGTTGGTTTTCCTTTAATAAAAGACTTAGTCCTTCCATTACCAAAATAAATAGCAATGGTGATAAAGGGCACCCTTGTCGCAACCCTCTTCCACTTTTGAAGAAGTTAGTGGCCTCTCCATTTAGTAAGACAACAAAGGATGAGGAAACAACGCAACTCATAATCCAATTGGTCATTCTGATACACAAACCAACTTGAATTAGGATCATCCTTAGTAAGTCCCAATTTATGCAATCATAGGCCTTCTGAAGATCCAGTTTCAGAACTAGAGATTTTAATTTCTTTTTTTTAATGCTATGGAGGCACTCATGAACTGTTCTAATGGCATCTTGGATTTGTCTACCTTGCAAAAACCCCAACTTCTCCTCTGAAAGAGACCTGGACATGATCGAATTTATTCGATTTGTTATTATCTTTGAAATGACTTTGTAACACATGTTACACAAAGAGATAGGTCTGAAATCCCCAAAGGAGAGAGGCTTGTTCACTTTAGGGATTAAGGCTAAAAAGGTTGAGTTTAGGCCTCCTCAAATAATACCTTTTAATCTCGATTCTTCCACCATTTCTAAGAGATCCCCCCCAACCAGATCGAAGAACCGAATAAAAAATTCAATTGTGCAGCCGTCAGGCCTTGGACTCTTATCCACCTTGAATTTGGATAAAACTTATTTTAATTCCCCTAAGTTTATTGGATTAAACAGGGATTCAACTTCGACTTCAGTTACCAGTCTGGAGAAAAGACCCACCACTTTAACTTGGTCACTAGTTGAAGGAGTAACTTGCGCTTTGAAGATTTTTTTAAAGTTTTTCACAGCCTCTACTTTTAATTTTTCCTGTCCATTCTGTAGAAGTCTCGATTAATCTCTAATCTGCCAGACGAACTTTCGATTCCTCCTGTAATTGGAAAAATTGTGAAAAAAATTTGTGTTTTGATCACCACTTTGGATCCAGATGGCCTACTACGTTGTCTCTAGAGTTCTTCTGTTTCGTTTAATGACTTGTTCCTTTCTTGCTCAATATTTTTTAAATGTCTTTCCTCCTCTGGTAATCTTGATCCTCCTAGAAAGTTATGCAGAGTGGCTTTTATTTCTTCCTCTAGCTTCATCAAATGTGAAATAGCCTTGTTGTTGCGAATCTTTGCCCATTGAAAATTTAATTAATTATGCCTTCTCCTTATATCTGAACCATTTTAAACTTTATGATTCTTTGTGGTAAGTGGTTAATTCTTTACAAATGTTCTGATTTTTTTTTATATTTTACCTGCCTTGTACATTGTAATTGTTTTTAATTTAATTAATTATACCACATGTGTATATTGTAATCGTTAATGTGAGCATTGAAGGCACTGTAGGAGCTCAAAATTAAGACCAGTTTCAACTTCATGTATGGTTATGGTTATTGAAGTGGGAAACCATCGAATCATGACATCGGATTCTTTCTTCGAACCCCACCACGTATTCTCGATTTTTGCACAATACAAAGTGTATCAGCAACAGATTGCAGAATACATAGTGTACAATATAAGAGTGTATTGTAATTAATCACCGACATATCACTTAATACTCATATCTAATCATTTACGGATTAGAGAACCTGGCTGTCGCATTTGTAATAAGACTCTAAAATTTATATCCAATAAAATTTTAGATAAAGAATATTAATTTTATTATTTAATTGAAAAAATACCAACTATTATGTGAAACTTTGAAAAAAATACACATTTTAAAAGTCAAAGTAAATTAATAGTAAGTCCTTTCGACATGAACTAATAAAAACATTATATCTTTACGAATTATTATACATCCATGACAAAACAAGGGTTGCATGGCAGCTTAGTCCCTGCCAAGTAAATTTGGAAATGAAGATGATACTTAACACCCTATAATTATTGATGATGATGATTACTTTGAAACATGAATAATATGCTAACAAATGAGCTAGTTTCATAATTTTAAAAGAATTCGACATAAACTCACAAGGGATGGAAAAAGCCTTATTTCTCCATGATGACACATAGTTTATAAACTTGTCATAACTTGTACTGAACAAAATATCTTACCATGATTTTACTTTAATGTAGTTGTCATATAGTGTTGGGATTAACCTGAGTTTCCTTCTAGTTAAGCTAAACAAGCCAAATGCAAATCTTATTTAAAAAATAAAAATAAACATTTCACATTATACATACATACATACATACATATATATATATATATATATATATAT
>ML794704.1:8074-24435 GCA_009831015.1 Picea engelmannii
ATCGAACATCGGGAAATCGGAGTTCCTGATGTTGAAGGAAACGAGAGATCGAAAGTCCCGAAATCCCGAAGGTATCGAGACCGTCCATTTGAGGGACAGGTGTCGAAAATCAGGAGCGAGTCGGCATATCGGAAATCGGGATAGCGAAGATCCCGGGCACAAAGGTTCTGTGCATTTCGAAATGGCAATCCACAAAATCCCGATGAGTGGGGTACAACTGCCAGCACAACAGCGAAGGAGGACAGAGGCGTAGTAGAGGCCAACTATTAGCATATGAATGGAGCGTCGGGATTTGGACGATCGGGAATCACCGGGTGAATGCATTGATGCATCACAAACCCCATAGCCCCGACGGGGTTAGGTCGTGATCATGGGTAATGGTCATATGGACCATTGTGTAGCCGGATGGTGCTAAAGCTCGAGAAATCGGGGATCGGGAATCCTGGAGTCATGTACATCGTGACATCGAAAATGCCGAAACCCCGATGAGCAGTTTGACCGAGGTCCTGTGTGGACGGTCTTATGGGGCCAAGGCCTATAGCCAGCAGGGATAGCATATGGAATGCTGAAACCTGATTCAAAACGACGCGCGTAAGTTTAATTCAAAATTTAAATAGGAGCCCGATTTGCTCCGGGTAATAAATATGGGACCCGATGAGCGTTGAACGGGTCCTGGACCAATGGGCATAAGAAGGGGTCGAAGCTCTTCCTACAAAGAGACTTGGGCAGAGGCAAAGGAGGACAGAGACAGGTTGCAGAGGTCCTTTTGCAGGACGCAGAGGCCATTTTCTGACAATAAGGATAGCTACTGGCAGGTGAGGTCATTTGTGCAGGCAGCATGGAAGATTTGAAGAAAGAGGAACCTACTTGTGGCAGTTGGGTGACAGATCTACATTGACAGAGAGATCTCAGTTGTGGGTTCAGAAAACACGATATCAGAAGCATTATCTCCAGGTTTATTGAGTTGTTTTTATGTGTCCTTTGGTAACTGCCTGATAGTCTGTAGATCTGTGTTTACTCTTGAGATAATTTCTATGACTATCATAACCACTAGATGAAACTGCCTGATCTAGTGTGAAAATTAATGAAACGTGGTCAGTAGTGAGTATGAGGGTTAAACCCTTCAGCAGTATCATTCTACCAGTAGAAACTAGTGCTATCTTCAGGGGGTTGAAGCTCCCTTCCAGGAAAGGCTGGTAAACGAGAGAAGGTTGTAGCCTTCTGCAGGTAGAAGCCTGCATACTAGTATGAGTCTGCACTAGTACATTGTTGTAGAATGTTTTCTTAATAATAATCATTAAAGACAGAGACAACAACAGCGGTGGTTTTCTCCCTAATTGGGTTTCCACCTTAAATCCCGGTGTTCATGTGTCCTATTCATCTGTGTCAGTTTATTTTGTTGAATTATTGTTTAAAAGACATCTGATGAATGAAGAAATCCCTGGATGCACTACTGTTTTCATAAGAATATACAATAATTGGTCTCTATAAAGTAGACTAATATTTTTCAGTGAAAGAAAAGTGAAAAATTGTTAATANCCCCCCCCCCCTCTCAGTATTTTTCCAACACTTGGAAATTCATGTAGTCTCACCACTTCTTTGAAAACAAAATTGGCTATGTGTGTAGCATCATTTGTCTTCTGGCATGGTATGAAATGTGCCATTTTTGAAAATTTTTCCACCACAACAAATATGGAATCGCTCCCTTTCTGAGTTCTAGGCAATCCCAAAACAAAATCCATACTGATTGCATCCCACGGCCTTTCTGGAATTGGTAATGGTTGATACAAACTAGTGTTATGTTGTCTTCCTTTTGCATACTGACAAATTCTGCATTTGTTCACAATCTTTTTCACCTCAGCCCTCATGCTCGACCAATAATACAAATTACTTAGTTGTGCAAATGTCTTATCATGACCAAAATGTCCACCTAAACCTCCATTGTGTTTCTCCTTCAACAAATTGTCTCTCATTGAGCACTTTGGTATGCATAGTTGGATTCCCTTGAATAATAATCCATCCTGGATCAAATATGCATTCCATGGACTTCTATCTCCCAACAAAGGATTCTTGCATGCCTCATAAGAATCTTCCCGATACATTTCCTTGAGGTGTTCAAACCCTAAGGTCTCCACTTGGAATTCTTGTACAATTAAACTCCTCCTACTCAAAGCATCTGCAACTTTGTTAGTAGTTCCAGCAATATTCTTAATAACAAAAGTAAATTTTTTCATAAATTCTACCCATTTTGCATGTTTTTGATTCAACTTTTCTTGCCTAGTAATAAATTGCAAAGCTTGATTATCATTGTACAAGACAAATTCTTTAGGAATTAAACAGTGCCTCCACTTCTTGAAAGATTGAATCACTGCATAAAATTCTTTGTCATACGTGGAATATTTCTCCTTGGTGTCATTCAGTTTCTCACTGAAATAAGAAAATGGCCTGTTATCCTGACTCAAGACTGCTCCAACAGCGAACCCACTTGTATCACATCTCACCTGAAATGTTTTTCCAAAATCTGGTAAGACCAGAATTGGTTGTTCTGTGATCTTCTCCTTTAACACCTTGCAACTTTTTTCAGCTTCCTCTGTCCAACTAAAGGACTTGTGTTTCTTCTTCAGAGTATCCAACATGGGTGCACATATACCACTGAAATTCCTGATAAACTTTCTATACAATCTTGCTAACCCATGAAATCTTTTTATCTCAAATATGTTGCTTGGCGACGACAATTCTTTGATTGTGCTCACCTTTTCTGGATCCATCTTCAATTCATTTGAAGAGATTATGAAACCCAAGTATATGATTTATTTCTTCATAAAAGAGATTTTCTTTAGATTTATCAGCAATTTTTCTTGCTGCAACTTTTCCATCACCAATGTCAAATGTCTTAAGTGTTCTCCTTTTGTCTTACTGAAGATTAATATGTCATCCATATATACTATGACAAATTTTCCTATGAAGTCTTTCAATACTTTTTTCATCAATATCATAAATGTTCTCAGTGCATTTTTCAACCCAAATGGCATGACCAAGCATTCAAACAATCCTTCATTTGTCTTGAATGTTGTTTTCCATTCATCTCCCTCTCTCATTCTTATTTGATGATATCGACTCTTCATGTTTATCTTGGAAAAATAGGTTTCTCCACTCAAAAAATCCATCAAATCATCAATCCTTGGTAAAGGAAATCTATACCTAATGGTTATCTTGTTGATGGATATGGAATATGTACACATTCTCCATCCTCCATCCTTCTTTGGAATTAACACAATCGATATTGTGCAAGGGCTTAGGCTTTCCCCGACTAAACCTTTATCCAACAACTCTTGGACTTGAATATTGAATTCCTCATTCTCTCTAGATTTCAACCTATAAGATGCTTTGTTTGGTAAACTAGCTCCTGGAATAACGTCAATATGACGGCTTATACTCCTAATGGGTGGCAATGAGTGTGGTAACTCCTCCACTACTATGTCAGCAAAGTTTTCTAACAGTCCCTAGATTTCTTCAGGAAAATTCTATAGAAGTATTTGTAAGGATAAATCTAGGCTTCCTCACTACAACAAATTGCATTTCTTTTTCCTTCTTGACTTCATTCAAGAGTTCCTTCCTAGTCATGAGAAGTATACTTGAACTAGCTTCTGTCTTTTTCTCTTTTCCTTCTATTGGTAACAACATATGTGTACTACCATTATTTTCTAGAGTATAAGTATTCTTTCTTCCATCATGAATAAATTTTCTATCAAACTACCATGGTCTCCCTAATAAAATATGGCAGACATCCATATGAATTACATCACATAATATTTCATCCCTATAACGTCCTATTTTAAGTTCAACTTGGCATTGTTGACTTACCATTACTTGATGTCTTTTTTGCAACGATGATACCTTGTATGGGTTTGGATGTGAAGATTTCTTCAACTCTAGCTTCTCCACCATCTCTATGGATACTAGATTGTCAGTGCTCCCATTGTCTATGATCACCTTGCAAACTTTGTCTTTCATCTTGCAAGCAGTTCTGAACAGACTTGTTCGTTGAACTAGTTCCTCTACATCCTTCTCTAGTTTAAGAAGAATTTTCCTCATCATGAGGTTCATCCTCCTTCTATTTCTTCTACTTCCACATGATTCTATTCTTCAACAATGTGTGCTTCACCTCCTTCTTCGTTCTTTCTCTCAGGACATTCCTAAGAATTGTGCCCTTGCTTTCCACAGGTATAACATTTAGCTATGCATCCTCTGGCTCTTCCTCTAGAAAAATAACGTCTTCCTCCATGTTGTCATTATTTAGAACTTCCACCCTTCTCATGGTGATTATGATGTTTGTCAACTTCATGCTTCGTCTTCTATAGCTTCTCTCTGTTGGTTCCCTTACATATGCTTGAATTTCCTCCTCTGTTTTGTTGGTTTTGCTTATTTCTATTCATATTTCAAGGCTTCTTGATAAGCATCCTCAACTGTACTAACAAACATCATGTTGATATCCTCTTGTATTTCATATATCAACCCATTGATATACCTGGCTGTCTTTTCGTCTTCATTTTCTTTCTCTCCAGCCCTGATGTTCAGTGTGTAAAATTATTCAGTGTACTCCTTCACTGATAAGCTCTTCTATCTCAGGTTCTACAATCTCCTGAACAGATTGATTTGGTAATCCTTTGGGATATATTTTGATTTCATATTGGATACCATCCTTTCCCAACTTTTAATTATCTATTTACCATTGCTCCTGCATTTGACTTGTAGTTCATCCCACCATAGCACTGCATGACCCTTCAGTCTTGTCACTGCATGCTTCACAATCTTGTCTTCTTCGACATCTTCATAATCGAAGTATTTTTCCATAGCATGCACCCAATCCAACAATTTTTCAACTTATAACTTTCCTTCATACATTGGTACCTCTATGCTTTCTCTAGCTCCTATCTTTGAAACATCTTTTATTAAGCGATCTTGTGCAACATCCTCTGCTACATTTTATTCTACCTCTACTTCTTCTTCCTGAGCTTCAATGATATCTCTAGCGTCTGGTGCTCTTCTCTGCACTATTTCCATGGCATCCAGTATCATTTTGAGTCACCTCATTTCTTCTTCCATTTCTGGATTCTCTCTACACCTTCTGGATGGAATGATTCCACTATGTCACCTATGAACATAAATCAAATTATTGATACCACAATTGATACCAATTTACCTCCTTTCTCCTTTGCTTGTTGTCTACAAACAAATTCAATATCAGCTTTGATACCACCTGATGCAACCCCCCTACCTCAGTAGGGTCTACCGATATCCCGGTTATTGGACTGCAAGATACCAGATATATAAAATATGCAGAACAAAAATAAAATGCTAGAAATGGCAGAATAACAGTAAAATATCTAGCATAATCTCCACTATAACACATAAATGATATAAGAACATCAATAGAAATAACACTTGATTCAGAAAGCAATGTTCATAGGCCTCTTCGAGGGGGCAACCTCTAATCGAGCAGTGTTCTGTTACAATAATCTCCAAGCTAAGGTTTTCATACCCTCCACCCTTATTTATACAAAATGTCTATCAAGAGAAGCATCTAGAGGAAGATCCTTCTAGAAGCGAAAGCTTCTATTAGGTCTTCTTACATCCACCTTATTCTATTTTATTGAAAGGCCTTATTAATATTGACCTTTATTACATCCGAATATATTAATCTACCTATGTTCAGGTTAGGACCCTAACATGTCCGCCCCCTTAAAAAAACCTTGTCATCAAGGCTTGAGATGAGGAAACTGCTGCAGAATGGTAGTTGGTTCCCAAGTGGCATCTGCTAGATTCATATCTTTCCACTGGACTAACACTTCCTTGATGGTTCACTGATGCAGGTGATGCTCACGCTAGTCCAAAACTGCCTCTGGCTATAGCCAAATGGATCCTTCTTCATCTAACTTAGGAAGGTTGGTTTGAATTTGGCATCGAGTTCCAATCACCTTATTTAAGCATGAAACATGGAAAACTGGATGTAGCTTCGACTGACTGGGTAGAGCTAACTGATATGTGACTTGTCCCACACATTTGAGAACTGTATAAGGACCATAAAATTTAGGTGCTAGCTTCTGACAATGCTCGGCCTTGAGGGAAGTTTGCTTGTATGGTTGCAGTTGCAGAAACACCTGATCCCCTTCTGCAAATTGACATTCAGAGTGACCTTGATCTGCTTGTTGCTTCATGTGATTTTGTGCCATGACCAAGTTCTCTTTAAGGGTATGAAGAATATCTTCCCGAACTGTAAGTGTTTGGTCAACCGCCTAGACCTTCGAGGTACTCGGTAAGTATGAGAGAAATGAAGGTGGCTTCTGGCCATATACTGCTTCAAAAGGAGTCATGCAAGTAGTTGTATGCTAGGAAGTGTTGTACCACCATTCGGCTAGGTGTAGCCACTGAACCCACTGATGTTGTTTTTTAGAAGAAAAACACCTCAGATATGTTTCCAAACACTTGTTGACAACTTCCATTTGACCATCAGTCTAGGGATGATAGGTTGTGCTGATATGCAATTGGGTGCCCTAGAGCTTAAACAGTTCTTGCCAAAAATTTCTTGTGAAAGTTGGGTCACGATAAAAAACAATAGAGTGTGGCATGCCATGAAGCTTGAAGACCTGGTCCATGAAAAGTTGAGCCACCATGGATGCAATAAATGGGTGTTGAAGAGTGCAGAAATGAGAATACGTGGAAAGGTGATCCACAACCACCATTATGACTGATTTATTGCCTGATTTGGGTAAGACAGTAATAAAGTCCATAGAGATATCCTTCCAAATAACCGGTGGAATCGAAAGCAGTTGTAGTGTGCCCGAAGATTCTTGTTGCATTGAAACACCTCACATTCAACTACAAAATTATGGATGTCATGTTTCATACCATCCTAGAAAAAAGAACATTTGACTTTGTCATATGTTTTGGTGAACCCTGAGTGCCCCGCTGTGGGTGTAGCATGAACCTTAGAAAGCACCGTGGATTTAAGCTTTGATTTTTTACTTAAATACAACTGGCCTTTGTATCGAAGCTCATCCTATAGCCAAGAGTACCTTGGGGGAGTCGGAGCCTTGCTCTGCAATTTCTAGATCAGATGCGAACTTTTGGGACCTTGAAGCCATTCCTTTCGCACAACTTGGAGACAATCGGGTACAATGAAGGAAAGAGAAAAAAGGGATCCTTCTTCTTCATATTTTAGGGACAGTTCATCTGCCACTACATTGTCTTTTCCCTTCTTGTAAATGATCTCATAATCATAACCAAAGAGCTTAGTCACCCATTTTTGTTGCTCTTGGGAGGAAATGCGTTGTTCGAGAAAATACTTGAGTATTTGATGGTCGGTCTTGATTTGGAAGCGTTGCCCCAAGAGATAAGGGTGCCACAACTCAATGGCATGCAGAATAACCAACATTTCCTTTTCATAAATGGGTTTGCCTAGATTCCTTTCAGACAGTTGCTTGCTGGTGAAGGCCAAAGGTCGACCCTCTTACATAAGGACAACACCGATTCCTTTCCCTAAGGCATCACATTCCAGCACAAAGGTCTTTGTGAAATCAGGAAGGGCTAGAACTAGAGTGGTGCACATGGCCATATTCAAGGTTTGAAAAGCTTGAGAAGTGGTTGGAGTCCAAGTGAAAGAGTTATTTTTGAGGAGAGCAGTGAGTGGTGTTGCAATCTTTCCATAGTTCTTAACAAATTTACGATAATACCCTATTAAGCCCAGAAATCCACACAATCTTTTGAGAGTCTTTGGGTGCGGCCAATCTTGCATAGCTTCAATCTTTTTCAGATCCACCCTGACGCCATCCTTGCCAACTAGATGACCCAAGTATTCTACTTCTAATGCACCAAAATAACATTTAGACTATTTCAGGAAAAGTTGGTGTTGGGAGAGGAGATGGAGAACTTGATCCACATGAGTAAGATGGTCGGTCCAGGTTTTTCTATAGATTAGGATATCATCAAATAAAACTAAGACAAAATGATGGAGAAAGGGATGGATAACATGATTCATGAGGCTTTGGAAGGGGGAGGGAGAATTACACAAGCCAAAGGGCATGACCAAAAACTCATAGTGGCCCTCATGAGTGCGAAAGGTTGTCTTGGGAATGTCTACCTCTTTCATACGTATCTAGTGATAGCCCGAGTGAAGATCAAGTTTAGTAAAGAATTGGGCACCACTCAATTCATCCAGGAGGTCATCAATGACTGGAATGGGAAATTTGTCCTTAATTGTCAGTTTGTTGAGGGCACATAAGTCAAGACACATTCTCCAAAAACCTTCTTTCTTCAGGACCATGACTACAAGAGAGGAGTAAGGGCTCGTACTAGGGTGGATAACGCCTGCATTAAGGAGTTCTTGGACCATTTTCTCAATTTCAGTTTTTTGTGAGAAGGGGTGGCGATATGGATGGATATTGGGAGGGAGGCTTCTGGGTACAAGGGGAATGGAATGATCATGAACACTCCGGGAAGGAGGGAGGGCTTGGGGAGTGGAAAATACCATTTTATGTTTATAAAGGAGAGCTTGGATGTCATGCAACACCAGGGGTGTTTCTGTTGCTTGAATGGCGTGGAGTTGGGCAATGACACCAGAATGACCTTTTTTGAGCATCTTTTCCATGCGATGGGAACTAATGACCTCAGGTGAACTAGCAGTGATGCCCTGGAATTTATATTGGTGGCCTTCCTGGTCGAATTGCATGGTTAATGCCTTAAAATCCATGAGAATGGGACCCAAAGTTCTTAGCCAGTCGACACCCTGCACAATGTCACAACCACCCATGTCGATAGCAAACATATGGGATTTTAGGTGGTAGTCACCGATTTGGAGATGCACATTTTCACAGTGCCCTCCACATTTCATCGAACCACCATTGGCAATCATGATTTGGAAATTATTGACAACATGGATGTAGAAATGATTTTCTTGGGAAATGCGGTGATAAATAAAATTATGGGTGCTTCCACTATCAACCAGAATGATGACCTTCCAATGCTTGATGTAACCAATTAACTTGAAGGTTTGGGGAGCGGAAAAACCAGTGAGAGCATTGAGGGAAATGATGGGTTCTACTTTGGGAGGATATGAGGGAGGGGTTATGTCAGTGATTTCAGGTGACTTAGACACAAGGGGAGTTTCAACATTCTCTTCTAAAATGTCCTCAAAGATGGCCATAAAAATCTTTTGTTCCTTACACTTGTGGCTCAGGAAATATTTGTCATCACAATTATAAAAAAGGCCTTTGAGTTGGCGTTCAACCATTTCAGCCCTGGTCAATTTTTGGATTTTTAATGGGGTGGAGGGAGTAGTGGGAGTGACAGGTTTAGGGCGAGCGATAAAGGAGGGTTTTCAGTTTTAAGATGATACCACCTGTTGTGCTTCTTTAGCCCTTTTTATAGCCTCCACCCAAGTTGAGGGTCGATCCATGAGGACATGGGCTTGAATCTCCTCCTTGAGGCCACTAATAAAACACTCTCGAAAGAAAGCATCAATCATGCCCTCTGTTCGAAAATCTAGGCATTCAAAGGCAGCTATGAACTCTTCTATTGTTCCAGATTGCTTCAACTTTGTCAAACGTCCCAAATGGTTGTTGTCCATGTCAAAGCATTCATAAAGCTCAGTCACAAATTGGGTCCAAGCAATATACCCTTGACGGGAAGTTTTCTCCATTGCCACCATTGCCAACGTTCTTGATCTAGATGGAGAACACCATACCGGAGTTTGGCCAAGTCATCGGTAATGCCATATAAAGAGAAATAATGTTCCATTTGGGTTACACAACCAGTGGGGTCTGAGCCATCAAATTTGGTTACGTCCACCCATGGAAGGCGTATGTCATGTTGAAAGTGATGGGACTGAAAGGTATGGGAATGTGAGGAAGTTTTTCCTTCATTCTTTGGATGTGCTTCAAAGAAATGGTCATCTGTAGGGATCTTCAGTTTGGTGCAGAGTGCTACAAAGACAGATTCAAGATGGGTGGTAAGTTCTTGTTTGACTTCCTCCATTGAGGACTGCATGGTTGTATTTATGGTAGCATTGATGGATGAATCGATGGAGGCAATAGTAGAACTAAGTTGTTTTACTTCTTTTTGGGTTTCTGGGAAACCGGATTGGATGGTGTTGAAGCGAGCTTCCAAGTCTTGGCTACGGGTATGGGCCATGAGGATGGGTGAACTGAAAAGGGGCGGGTTGGGTCAAAAATTTTATCTAAAAATGATATGGATGAAAGTGATAAGGGCGGAGAGATGAATCCAATGGAATAGGTCTCAAATAATGGTGAAAAAATTTCCAGACTTTTTTTTTTTTTTTTACACCTGCAGATTTATACTCCGGTCTGAAGAATACTACAGTGATTAAATCCCCAAATGTTTAACCAAAAAGAGATGTGTATTTACTTGGCAACCTGAACACAGTTGCGCGACAATAAATCTGGTCTATTTTTAATTTGTTTATGTTTTTGTCCCCCAAGGGTTAGGTATTCAAGGGTTCTACAGACATGGATTTTCCCTGTGCTATATCTCTCTAATATACATGTGGGGTCCAACAGTAGTACTTGGCCCAATATCTCAGGGCACTAACTAAGGAGTATAGACCGTACCCTTAGCCGTACTACCCGACTACCCAGGTACTAGAGAGTATCTTCTTGAGTGTTGTTCTCGGTGACACTATAGCAATTCAGTGGTTGATAGGTTTATCTAAAGAGGGCTTCAGGAAATCTAGGTTGATCTGTACACAGGTGTTGTCTGATGCACTACCACTCGAAGGGGTACCAATGGGGGTTACAAGGGTGGCCACAGATGTTTGCTTAAGAACCACTTGTATTTCATGCATTTATGAATCCCTCAACCGCGGGTTTATGCACGTAACGACAGATCTCTATGGTTTAAAGATGCTGGAATACGTCTCTACCCTGAAAAAAAAAAATCCCATAATTTCTGCCAAGGAAAGTGCTCTGATACCACTTGCAAGATACCAGATATATAAAATATGCAGAATAGAAATAAAATGCTAGAAATGGCAGAATAACAGTAAAATATCCAGCATAATCTCCACTATAACACAGAAATGATATAAGAAAAATAATAGAAATAGCACTTGATTCAGAAAGAAATGTTCACAGGCCTCTTCGAGGGCGCAACCTCTAATCGAGCAACACTTTGTTACAATAATATCCAAGCTAGGGTTTTCATACCCTTGACCCTTATTTATACAAAATGTCTATCAAGAGAAGCATCTAGAGGAAGATCCTTCTAGAAGCGGAAGCTTCTATTAGGTCTTCTTACATCCACCTTATTCTATTTTATTGAAAGGACTTATTAATATTGACCTTTATTAGATCCGAATATATTAATCTACCTATGTGTGGGTTAGGACCCTAACATGGACCTTCACAATCTAAGTTGGATTAGCTCTTCAATTCCTCACTGGAATCTTCAAGAAATATCCACAGGTCATTTTCATGAAACTTCGCCCATGGGAACAAGCACCAAGCACAATATACTTTCCACGTGACCACCTGTTGTGACCACTCACCTAACCAAAAGGCATTTCATGATTTTGCATATCGGGTCTTTGTATGTGAGTCACCCCAACTCTCCTGATTTCTGAAATCCTGACAGGGGTCTAGTGCATGATAGCTCCTCACTTATCCTCCTTCCATATGAATTATCACTATGACCTAGGGCATAAAATTCTGAGCGCTTTGTGATTTCACATTTCACGAAGTCTGCTTTCTCTTCCTTCTGAAACCCAAACTTGCAAGTTCCACTCGCCAGATCAACAATCCACAATCCCCATGATCCAATGGTCCTGATCTATTCTTCTCATATCGGGACTTCATATTTTTTGAAGTTGGAGGACTGCTCACCTCTGTTCTCTTGATATACAAACTCCCTATATCTCCTTGGAAAATCAATGGTCCACTCTCTCTCTTCGATCAACGACTGTGATTCGTTCGCAAACTCAGATTTCGTGAGTTCTCACAACCCTTTCCTTTGAATTTTCCACTCTGTGAGTCAGCAAAATGTTTATCTCTCTCCATGTGTCCTTCCCAACACCAATGGCTAGTATCGATCCACTATTCCCCTTGAAAATCTTCCATAGTCTGAGTTCTCGAACTCCTGGATCTGCTACCACCTGTCAACTCTGACGATGGATGGTTTCGATGACTTCATAACTTATCTCGTGCACTTTCCTTAGGATCCAACCAATGTTGGCCCAAGCACTTAGATCTGATGGCTGAGATTTTATCTTCTCCTACACGTGCTCCTTCTATCTTAACGTGGGTCCCAACGGTCCAGATCTTTTCTTGCGAATCGGAAGTTCATGTTTCATGACTTTGGAAAGAAACCTGCTCCATTCTCCAAACTCTTGATATCCGATTTTCTAATACTTCCTTTCCAATGAAAGAAACTAATGATTCCATCTTCCCTTAGATCAATGACTCACTATCTCTCCTTATCTTACATCTTCTCCCCGACTTAGAATATTTCTCAGAGTTCAAAGGTCTCGGCCTTTGCTTCTCCTGTGAGTCCAACTCCTGGATCTCTTCAACACTTATGAAAAGTGCTATCCCTTCTGATATTTGTCCGTAAAATGATTTTGATTTCCCATGCATACCTTGCATTCTCGGGATTTCGATAACTCAGTTCGAAGGATTTCTTGAAAATAAATTCTTCTCTTCCACCCAACGTTCCTCTGTTCTAGTTCTTCAATGCTTGGTAGCTTCCTAACACTATGCACTCCTTGCACCTGGTCCAAGTTTCCTTTTCTCTCTCTGAACTCCTCCGAGTCAATCTAAGACTCAACCAATGCACTCCTTGCATATAGGATGCACACCTTGCATATGAGTTTCAGAAGAGAAACAATTGAAACTTATCCAGTTTCGTCATGAACTCATACAATAAACTTCTCAACAATCATACATGAATGAAATAAACTAAAGAACACATACGCAGAATATAACATACGTTCATTCATACATCAAATGAAAATAGTACAAAATTTGGGAAAATTATGTTTGTTCTATTCATTCATGATAAAAAATTACATCTATTATAGTTCTTCACTGCGCTTCTCTGCTACTCTATTATGTTCTATCCTATCTGTTACAATACAACAATGAAAACTTATCTGAGGACTGGTTCCACAAGCTCTCTCGTCCTGTCTACAACCTATCCTATCAAACTCATAGAGGTTACCTACTTCTTCATATTACAATAACTAACAGTTATTGTCAGATAAGAGTCAAGACTCCATATCTGCAACCCCTTACAGTCCTTAAGAATTTACAAACAAGTTACATTTTAAATTGTTTCTTTCAAAAATATCTCAACAATCAATTTAATTATGAGTTAAATGTTGATTTGAAACTCTGCCATGATGAGATGTCGTCGTCCCTTCCTCCACGCTTGCGTCTTTGACTTTGAAGGTGATGCTCCTGCATCAGTTTTGGACCTAGTGTTTTGACACCTAGACTTCGGTCTAAGTTTTTCCGAGGAAGTCATGTAATGTATAAATAACAGTCTAGAAGACCTAGGAGGGTTTGTTCTATCTCAATTATTGGTTGTTATTCATTTTCATTACTATTACTATTGTGGAGAGAAATATTGAGTCTGTATTCTAGATCTTCAGCTGGGTGCGAAGATCAACCCTGCAGCTGGGTGCACAGGTAGGGGAGAGAAAGAGAGAAGGATATGTAGCTAAGTGCACAGATAGAACTGTCTGTTTTCATCTAATATATCAAGAAACACAATTTTGTGAACGTAACCCTAGGGAGAGGGTGAACCACGTATATCTTGTTGTTCTTTGTGATTGATACTGTGTTACTTTTCCTTTGATATATTATTAATGCATTGTTGTGTTAGATCATAGATATAACTTCGCGAAGTGAGAATAATATGTTGGAATATTGGTTTTTGTCATTGATGTTAACCCTAGTCATGCATTTTGGACCACAAGATTGATGAAGGTATTTGGACATGAAGGAAAATTCACATGCATATACAACACCCATGGATGGATAATATACATCATGTTGTTTTTTTTGGTATGCATCATGTCACGTGGATCCTCATGGTCGAGGAGAAATGAATTTTTGAAGATGACAAAATGAATTGAAGAAGGAAGTACATGTAGGCCCTGAGATAATTAAAGAAAAGAAGTACAAAATAAGAAAGTGTCAAGTTAGCCCTAATGTTAAAAGGAAGTGACATAAATGGTATACATAAATATCATTATACAATAATTTGATACACAAGTCTAATTTTAGAGGAAATCAGAAGTAAAGAAGGTTGTATTTCAAGGGAGGATAAAGTCTTTTGGTGATGTGTTCTAAGGTATGTTATTTTCAGGTCATCTTACCATTTTTTCTATAAATTTTTTTTCTAGAATGATTTAGATGGTGAAATTGCTATGGTATTGAGAATACATATCAAGGTACCCGTGGTAAAAGTTTTATCTCTTGATTCAGTATAATTATGGAGATACACTCTGTGGAAGATAGGGTTTTTGACCAATCCTGAAGCTAGTCAATAAACATGTGTTCCGAGTAAAACAATCATAAATTCTTCATCGAGAATCCAAATGATGTGGGAAAAATTGAATGGGAAATAGTACAGACTGTAGTGTGTTGTGTACGAGTTTTAGAATTGGATGTTAAATATTGAGCACGGGGAATTCTATACAAGTTCGGTCTCCTGAATAAACCATAATTGAACAAGGTCTACCATTCTATCTATAACTTCTTTTTGGGGAGGATTTAAGGAGTGAAACTTGGAGAAGTTTAAGAGAATAAATTGAATAATATTATCTACAGGATCATAGTATTCCAATAATTGAATAATTGTAGAAATTGAATAAGACTCAGGAAACATTATCAAGTTCTATGTGATGGTTGGTTGATGGTGATGATTTAATGTGAAGTTTTATTATCTCTCATATATTCTTGGGTGAAAGAAAGGGGAAGGGATGGAGAGTTCAAGTCTCTCTTGATATTGGAGGATTGTATATTCCTCTTGGAGTTTTATCCCTCCCTTTACATTTGGAAGCTATAGCTACCTTTGGAAGTCATTACTTCCCTTGAACAATAACTATTGATTATTTATCATATATTGTGCATGGTGTATTGTGGTGTGTTGGTGTAAATCTTATACTATTGTTCATTGCTCATTGGGTGTAATTTAAAGGTTTAAGTATAAGTTGAAAAAGGTTTTAAATTGTACTTGATACTGATTCACCCCCCTCTCAGTATCAACAATTGGTATCAGAGCAAGTTGCCTTCAGAACAATTTAACCACTGGAAGGGAAATCCTGAGCAAAGATGGATGACCATGAGCACATTTCAAATGGTATTCAAAAATTTGATGGAAGAAATTATGCATACTGGAGTGATAGAGTGAAAACTTACCTAATGGATTTGGGAGTAGACATTTGGTACTCAGTTCTAAATGGCTATGCAATCCCAAATAATGCTCCAACTGATCCAAATGAGAAGAATCTTATGAGTTGTAATTCAAAATCCAGACATGTTATTCTAGCAGCAATGGCACCAACCATTGCTAGCAAAGTGATGGGCTATAGCACTGCTAAGGATGTATGCAACAAACTCAAGAGAATCTACGATGGTGATCCAAAAGTTAAGCAGGTCAAGCTTCAACAACATAGAGTAGAATTTGAAAATTTGAAGATGAATGAAAAGGAAGATATTGCAACCTATTTTCTTAGAGTTGTTGAAACTGTTAATGCTATCAGAGGATTAGGTGAAGATATCGATGAATCCTTGGTTGTACAAAAAGTGTTGAGATCACTTCTCTTGAAGTATGATGCCAAGGTCTCCACCATTGAAGAAACTAGGGACTTGACCAAAATGACAATGGATGAATTACATGGGTCTCTTATAACATATGAAATGAGAACGGGTACAGAAAGTGACTAGCCAAACAATGAAGCAGCCTTTAAATACATAAAAAAGACAAAATATAAGGATAACAACCTTGATGAAGAAATAGAAAATTCCATAAGAAAGTTCCAGAAGGGAAGTGGAAGATACAAAGGCAAGTCTCCTCTCAAATGCTTTAACTATGGTAGAATAGGACATATTGTTGAAAACTGCTACTATAAAAAGAGAAGTCTCAACAATAAAAAGAGCTTCTACTCCAAGGATGATGACATCTCCTTAGATGAGAGTGATAAAGAAGATAATGATGGAGGAGAAGTCCTCTTCATAACCCAAGAAACCCAGGATGATGATCACAAGAATTCTAAAGAAGAAGAAATCATTTGTGAAGAAGATTCAGATGAAAAAACCAACCTTGATTCCTTTTGGGGATACAAA
>ML794704.1:29673-59799 GCA_009831015.1 Picea engelmannii
CCTCCCCACGCAGATTGAGCTCGGATTTGATGTCAAATCGACTTGGGAGCCGATCCATTAGTGGTTGGGAGGCCGACCAGCTTCATAAATGCACCGTTTGGCAGGCGCGCGGGTTTTGCACCCCACAGCCGCACATATGCGCCCTATGTACGAATATAATGCGCGCATGCGCTAGTTTACCATGGGCGCGATGCGCTTTTTAATCTTTTTAGCCAACTTTGTATATTTTTGGCCCTTTTGATGTGCTGTGGAGTTAATCCTTGTGCCATGGATGATTGTTTTTCTGTGTTGATGATGTTGAGTTCTTGTCGCCCTGTGCGGACGAAATTTCAGTGATAACATAGGGCCTAAATGAAGGTTTTTATATATAGAGGTTCTAAATCATATCTAAAGGAATCACTAATCCCCCAAAATTAATCTACTCGATGATACCTTTCCAACGAGCTATCATACGCCTAAAACGAAGATCGTATGCAAAAGTTACGACCCCGCGAAGTTGATGTACTAACTTACCCAAACGAGGCCCACATGACTTTTGGCGCTTCATATCCTAGGGTTAGGTTTTTGGATGTCTAGGGTTTTTGGAATTCCTTTTTATTATAAAAATTCCTTTAGAGCCTCATTGTAATCATCTTCTTGCGAATGTGAGTAGCCGCCACATCTCTTCTCAGAGATAAGCTGCCACCATTCTAGCAAGTCTTTCACTCTATATTTTTACAGTCTCTGTACATTTCTTTGATTAATAGAAATCATGTATTACTATATATATGTGTTTATGGTTGCATCTCTGATACATTTATTTTATATTATTGAATATCTATGATATCTCTGTGCATTTCTTTATTATATGTCTGCCCTCATTTCATGTCGAAAATAATCCGGATCAGTGGTATCAAAGCAGGCTGTTCTTGATCATTTTTTTTAGTGCATGTCCCCGACGAGGTATGAGTATATAAAGTTGGGTCTTGATCTTTCCTCTCTTGAGGAAAATAACTCTCGCACACCCAAGAAACCCTCAATGGTGGAAGAAAAGAAAAATGACGGAGCAGACGATCCTATCAGTCTGTTGCTTGAGCAAGCTCTCAAGAGACAGAGGGACGAAATGATGGAGAATTTTTCCCACATTCTTCAAGGCCTGATGATAGAAATAAGTGAATATTCATCAAGTGGACACTTTGGAGGAACCTTTCCTTTCAAGGTACAAGTTAATTTTGATATTCTTGTATTTGAAGGATAGATAGACGCAAAATCCCTAAAAAAATGGTTAAATCTACTAGAAGGTTATTTCTTTGTTCACAAGTTTTCTGACAAAGAAAATATCTCCTTCGCACTCCTTAAAGCTCTCCCCCATGTCAAAAATTGGTGGGAAACTTATTGGGAGTATATTTCCATAGAGAAGTCTGAAATGTATGGGGTCGATCCCACTTGGGATTTTTTTGTGGATGCGGTAAAGGAACAATATTACCTTGTTGGAAAATTTGAGGACTAGTACATGAGATGGATCACACTGCGGTAAGAGAGGGGCCAAGGAGTTCTGGATTTCACCAATACCTTCCATACCTTGCACACCAAGATGGGTATCAAAGATTCTGAGTGACATTTGGTTCTGGAATACCGTGGGGCTCTACACAGATACATCTAGACTAAAATGGATTTTCTGGACATCTGATCACTCGATGTTGCTTATCGATATTCTGTTAAAATACAACAAACATTTAAGCACCAAAACAAACGGGATTTTGGATCTGCAAATATGTAACAACCAAAGTATGACAAAGACATCCCTAACAAACAGTCTCCCGAAAAAACAGTCCATGACACAGGAAAAGAAGGGTCACGGGAAGACAAAGAAGGACACCGGAAAATGGTGTGATTTCCACAAAATCCCTTGGCACAACACTGATGAATGTCGCTCAAAATATTCATTGGTGGCCAAGATCAAATACAAGGAGCCAAACCCTGATTCAGAATCTGATTCTGAAAATACTGGTAAAGGACAGATCATTGATGCAGACCCCACAACTATAGTCGCGACCGTAGCAATTCAACCAGAAGAACAAATAGATCCAAAAGAGGGGGAGAACCTTTCTCATTCATATATGTGGGTGAAGGGGACCCCACTACATTTTATTTTTGATAGTGAAAGCCAAAAGAACCTCATCTCAACAGAGGTCGTCAAACAGTTGGGATTGTCGACAACACCACACCCGCAACCATACAACATCGGGTGGCTTCGCCAAGGATGAGATCTTCGTGTCAGCCAACAGTGTCGATTTTCATATGGAATCCAACCCTTCAAGGATGGGGTATTATGTGATTTTTCCCCACTGGATGTCTATGTTGTTCTTTTGGGCCAACCATATATGTGGAGATGCCATGTTTTTTATGAGTCTCGACCCCGTAGTGTCATTGTTGCTTTCGGGGGTCATCTTTACAGAATACCAAATGTAGTTCCAACTATTGTTCCACCTAAAAAATGTTGCAAGTTAGTATCTCATACTACAACATTCAACTTCTTCACAATTTGTTCAAAAGGGGAACAGAAGGACACTGCGACCACTACAGCCTCGCCCCCTGCACCTTCTATCCAACAGAAGCAGGTCAATAAGGTTGCAACAAATAAAAATTATTCCTTTTGCACACCTTCCTCTCATGTAGCTTGACTTGTTGAATAGCCTCAACTTCAAAAGGTTCATGATAGACTTCCACAAACTAAGCAGCGCGATGTCTCCAACAATACAAGCAGCTCACCAAGATGCAGATCTAGCAAATGCTTTTCCCTCTCCCCCGGGAACTCAATGAAATGGAGACCATTTCTTCCTAAGGAGGTAGGATTGATCTAGGTGGATATCAGTGGCCACCCACCTTTTTCAACTGGCTCAAAACGATTTTCTGACAATTTTGGCAATTTACTATTTTTAGCAGGTTTTAACTTTCGGGGCCATTTTCAAGACCTAAATGAAGTTTTTTCAAGATCTAGGTTCTCAATGATATTTTAAGGAATTATTTATCCCCCAAAATGAATATCCCCGACGATACCTTTCCAACGAGCTATCATACGCCTAAAACAAAGATCGTATGCAAAAGTTACGACCTCGGGAAATTGATGTACTAACTTACCCAAATGGGGCCCGCATGATTTTTGGTGCTTCATCTCCTAGAGTTAGGTTTTTGGATGTATAGGGTTTTTATCATTCCTTTTTATTGTAAAAATGCCTTCAGAGCCTCATTGTAATCATCTTATTGCGAATGTGAGTAGATGCCACATCTCTTTTCAGAGATAAGCTACCACCATTCTAGCAAGTCTTTCACTCGGTATTTTTACAGTGTATGTACTTTTCTTTGATTAATATAAATCATGTATTACTATATATATATGTTTATGGTTTCATCTCTGATACATTTTTGTTATATTATTGAATATCTATGGTATCTCTGTGCATTTCTTTATTATATCTTCGCTCTCATTTTGTGCCGAAAATAATCTGGATCAATAAAATATTAATCATGGGTTACTGATGAAAATCATTATAGGGATAACGACCTCTCATGTTCGGCCATCGATTTCCAGCGATGAGTATTAAATAGGTTATTGTGTGGTGCTTCATTTTCACTGTGTAGGTGAATGATACATAACCAAGTGTCTCGAGATGATTAGACCTGCCATCAAGTTTCATCTCCACATGTGACCCTTGGATTAGACCCATTCAATGACATTTAACATGTGATTTCAGGGGCGTGATAGGGTGGTTTTGAGTTTACCTACTTCCCCCCCCCCTCCCGAAATGTGTTTGAGGATGCCACGTACCTTTGCGGGGAAACCACAGTTGAAATTTCGGTCCCTCTTAGGCATTTTAACCTCCACACTATTTCAAAATCCGAAATCTCTCCCAATCATTTATCTCGACGAATGGAGATCTACGACCTTCCAAGCACACTTTGTTTAATTCCTTCACCAAATTTAATCTCTTTCCCATTATCTGGCACTCCCTCAAATTTATCTGACCTCCAAATAATCTTAGCACCTTGCTAAACCTTGAAATCTCGATTTCATACCAAAATTTAAATGGTGATAACATGGGCTCCAACTGGATATGTTATCCTCCTAGTGAGGTAGAATATAACTTATAAACCATGTTCCTGATCCCATCAATTGATCCCAAAAAAGTTTGTACCCATATCTGACCTCTCAACAGAGTTCACTAAAAACCAAATTCTGCACAATGCTTTCACCTGGGGACTAATCGCTGGATATACTACTAAAATCTAACTAAACACATTATCTGAAAATCTAAATTTGAAAATGCTTGATCATCAAGATTATTCACCCCTACCTACCCTAACTGTTGATATGAGCCTTCAATCAAATGAAATCATAATGCCAATGCAAACATGCAAGCATTTTTTCTACGATCTTCTTTCTTTGCACATGTTTTCTCTAAAGCCTATTAAATGATAATTCATTCAAGAATTTACATATGAATTCAAATCTCAAAAAATTAAAAACATTGGGATTGTTTACTTCCTCCAACAAAACTACAAACAGATCCTCTAAAACATGCATTAAACAACCATCATGTTTCATCTCTTCCACTTCCTTCTTGTTTTCATGTGATTTAACCTATTGATTTCCACCAAGAGGCTAAAAAATCTGTTGAGATTGCTGGAAATAATGATCTTCTGAATCAGAAGATATTGCTGGCTGAAATGAAACCCATGGTGGAAAGAAATCCATACCTAACACTAACGTTGATTTACCATCATATTTATTTCCAAGCTTACGATTCATCATAAGATGTAAATTATGATTACTAAAACACTCCATATAGCATGCCACTGGGTCATAAAACACATGAGAAAACACTTTTCCTTGATGAAAAAAAATGGAAAGGAAAGTCTCCTTCATAAGTGTTTGTTGTTCTTGCTCTACTTCTTCAGTTCTGAGAATAACTTCAATCAAAATGACATTGATAGGTTTATCTACAAAAACATTCATACAACCTTGAACGTCTTGAACTCTGACAACCATATCGTGTGCATCAAGTCCATCCTCTTGTTTATCAAACAATTCTGATTTAATTTTATTTTCTTTCAAGAAATTTTCTCGAGAACTATTATTTCACTTTCAAATGAATGGAGGGAAATAAATCCGTTCTCATAATCTTCTTGCAAATTTTAAAAGAGCACAACGTGAACCATTTCACCTTCTGGAATTCCTATGGATGCATTTTCAAAACCACGATCTTCAAAGGGGTAAAAGAAAACAACTGCCTCTTTATTATCTTTCTGTGTTTGCTCATGATTTGATTTCAACAATTCAAAGGAAGAAAAACATAATGGAATATAGTTTTCATTTGCAAGTCCACTGATTCCTTCATATTCAACATCATACTTGGAGGATTTATGATCTAAAACATTATAAATATTTTTCTTTAGCAACTTGAAAGAATAAAAACACAATGACAAGATTCTTTCAATTGATTCAAAACCTTCTTCATTTTCGTCACTATTTTCATATGCACATTTTTCAATTTATTTGGATTGCTAAACACACTCATTTTCAGATTCATCTTCGACCAATGGATGCAATTTTGAACTGGCAATATCTTCTACATAACAAGTAATAGGTTTATCAAACACATGAGAAGATTGGTGCAATTTCTTGTCAATTTGTTCCAGTGAATCGATGTGATTTGGAATCAGCACGCATTCCTTTGATTCAATGATTATCTTAGAATTTTCTTTCAACAATTTAAATGAAGAAAAACATAATTGTAAGGATTTTCCTTCAGCTGATTCAGTACTGTATTCTTTGTAACTGTGATATGTAGGCTGATTTATCTCATTACACTACTGAAAAGGAACATTTTCTGATAGAGAACATGCAACTGGTTGTTCTAGGAAGTCAACATTACAATCATCATCATATTCATCATATATAGGAAAATCAACAACATCTGCAATGTAATCTAACAAGAAAAAACTTCGAAGATCAACCTTCTCTTCAACCAACCAATTTGCAAATTCATATTCTTGACTATCTATGAATGAATATATAAAACAATCAAATCCATGCTCATCACAGGATGGATCAGAAGCTAAATTACCACCTCCTTTTTCAATAAGTGGAATATAATCTTTTGCAAAATCATTAGCATTAAAATCTTCGAGAGGACCTATGATATTATTTACTCTCTGCTCAAGATTCAAATCAATTGTTTTCTATTCATATTCATTGTTATGTTCTTTAGCATCCAAATCCTTATTTTGAATCTATTTACATGCTTGGATATTGTGTTGAATCTTCTGAGTATCATTAAACATTTGTTGTAGGGACTTAGGTATTCTTTCCATCAAGAGGAAAGACAAATATGGATGAAGAATTTTTGTATAATGGAGCATGGAAACAACTTCAGTGGGTTGAATTTCTTTGGGAAAAGTGTAATAAATACTGGAAAACCTTCTACTGAATGTAAAAATAGTTTCATTTCTTTGCCTTTTTAAGGCATATAACTCTATAATATTTACATCCAAATATTTCTTCTTGCCCCAAAAATTCAATTAGACATTCTTCAATCCGTCCCATGAGTTAATTGTCTCTGGCTGAAAATGTTTAAACCAGTATTTGGTATCCCCTTTCAAGGATTGAGATAAATCTCTCATATAAACATCGTCATGATCATTCTCAAAGAAATCTATAAAATGCTCAAAATCTTGGATGTGTTTTTCAGTTGTGATGGCATCAAGTTCTCCATCAAACATAGGTAGGTTCTTATAGTGATGTGGAGGAAAATAATGAAGGGTGTGAGGTACTTTTAAAGGTATGTATCTATGTTGAATATTGGAGGGTGTTGGATCAAGTACATGAGGTGAAATATCAGACTTGGTTTTATAAGGCTCATCAACATGGTTACGGTCATCACATGGCTCAGATGATTTTTTTTTATCAAAATTAGTGATACAATGAGGAGATGTATGTACAAATTTAATAGGATGATATACAATTACAATATTCTCATTATCATCACTTGAATGCAATAGGTAAAGAAAAATTTGTTTAACATGTTCAGGAAAGGTCAAAAGGTAATTAATAACAAAAAATATTATGTCTTGAAAACAACTCAACTTTAGGTACTTGTTTTCTCCCATGATGTCCTTTCATACCTATGTCAAGGGATCACATACTCCAGTGGGGCCTCTGACTCACCTCTAAAGCTTGAGTGGATTCACCATGAAAATTTTGAATTCTAGATTCTTGAAAATGGAGTCGCCAGGTGAATGGTGTACAACCTTTTTGTGTCTGAGTACTTTTCACCATCAATACTAATATCTGAACTTTGTTGTTTCTCCTAGGGAATATTTCACCTTTTCTCCCCGACAACGATGCCAGAATGTTATCACTCTGTAAATTTGTTTGGTTGATAAACAAATGATAGATGTAACTGTTTCAAACAAATTTAGGTTGGATTTTGTTATCACAGGGGCAAACCCAAGATTCATCGCTTCAACAACACACCAAAAAAACCCTAACTAGTGACCCTTTCGACAACACCTACAAAGCAGATGAAGCTTCACCCAAGCTAGAGGCAGGGGGGGTTTTAGGACTCAAGTGTCTACAACTTAGTTGGGACACAGATCTGTGATCACAATACTCTACAGAGCACTTAACCAATAACATTCGTTAGTATTTAACCCATTTATTCATATCACAGGTTAAAACCCTAGTTACAGAACAACGCAGTATTAATCCAGATCTAAGCACATCTAACCATTTATCACATAGCATCAAAGCAGATCTAACATTCATTCAAATCATAAACATTTAACATTCATAGATCTATTTATAATAACAGTGCACTAATGAAATACAAGAACAATATAGCACAAATCACATAACATAGGATATATGTGGTTTACCCCAGTTTGGGTCTACATCCACCAACTCTTCTTCTTCTTTATTAGCCTCTTCCAATATTGTTACAAGCACAGAGCCACAAATCCAACTCCGCATAGGACAGGAGATCTGCGTGCACCTCATCAAATCCTCCTTCCCTGAGTATGTCCAAGAAAAAATCCTTCTTACAATCACTTGCACTTAGCTCTGCAAGACATAACACATTTTCTTGCACATAGCTAATATTAGCACTAAGACATTGACCTACTAGGTCTACTTTTTACATCGCCTAGCTACTTATTTATACATTAAAAAAGGGGAATAAACATGGGTAAACCCGTGGGACTACATTCCATACCTATTACATAAACCATAAACCCAAAAATCTTGTAAAAGGGGGCGAGATCCCACGGTCTCCACTTCGCCTGGGCGCTCCATCTTCGACCAACCTGTCGAAGTCTAAAAAATGGTCAAACATGACCAAGGTTCTCCAAAACTCAATTGAGGGCCAACAGGCCCCCAACACTCACTTGTGACTCATCCCAAGTCACTTTGATCTGGGAAATTCTTCTTCAAAGGCCTCGATCTTAGCTCACGATGCCTCGACTTGCTTCTTCGCCAGAGCCTCTTGTTCGATGAACTCTTGAATGAATGTCTTGGTGAGAGGACCTTCCAAGCATTGTTCCACTATGGTGACCACTTGTTCTAGTTGTGCACCTTGTCCTTTGATCTCTTCAAAAAGTGTGCAGGCTTCGTCCTGCATCGACTGGAGTCTCTGGGTCACTCGTGTGACTCTTCCCTGGATGGAATTGACCTATTATTGAACTGCGTGCAGCTCCTGTGACCTTTTCATATTATCTACCACTGAAAGTTTCTTCAGCTGTGCTTGCATTATATATGCTTGTTGTTTTGCCTCTTGGAGTTGTGCCTCTAATATTATCAGCTCTGGGTCATCTGCAAGGAGCTCATAGGTCTGTACACTTTGGTTACTGAGTGTTTTTCATTTTAAAGCCAATGCCTTGATTATTTCTACTGCGCCCCTGGTAGTTTCTTCCCTTTTATCCCACACTTCCTATGGAGTGCTTAGTACTACTTGTAGTTCCATCGCTACTACTCTTGCTTGAAGTTGTTGAATGGGTTCAACAAGCTTCCCCACTTGGCTTTCAGTTGTCTTTTCTTCCATCTGTGCTAGGCCCAGCACAGAGCGCATTTCTCCAGTTACTGCTTCTTTAACTCTCATCTTCTCTACGAGCATATGTTCTTTTTTTTTCTGGATCTTCTCTCTGTCCTCCGCAAACTTCTCTTGGAGATCGTCGTTCTCTTGCTATGAAACCTAATGTTTCTCTAGGGCTTCCTCCTTTGTTTTCTTCAAGGCCTCTATGGCATGTTCTTTTTCTTCCTGTACTCGTTGAAGGTAGGCCTCTGTCTCATATGCTAATGTGCATAATTGGGCAGGCTCATCTCCCACTTCTATACCTTATGATGATGATGATGGCATTGTAGACACTCAACGACTCAAATATAGGGCTAGTTGTACCCCTTTTAGCAAGACCAGCCTGTCGAAGTCCAAAAAATGGTCAAACACAAACAAGGTTCTCCAAAACTCAGTTGAGGGCCAACAGACCCCCAACACTCACTTGTGACTCATCCTGAGGCACTCTGATCTGGGAAATTCTACTTTAAATGCCTTGAGCTTAGCTCGCGCTGCATAGACTTGCTACTTCACCAGAGCCTCCTGTTTGGTGAACTCTTGAATGAATGTCTTGGTGACAGGCCCTTCCAAGAATTGTTCCACTATGGTGTTCACTTGTTCCAGCTGTGCACCTTATCCTTATACCTCTTCAAAAAGTGTGCAGGGTTCATCCTACACTGGATGGAGTCTCTAAGTCACTTCCATGACTCTTCCCTGGATGGAATTGACCTATTTTTGAACTGCACGCACCTCCTGTGACCTTCATCTTCTCTACCATTGAAAGTTTCTTCAGCTGCGCTTGCACTTTCGATGCTTGTTGTTTCTCCTCCTAGAGTTGTGCCTCCAATATTCTCAACTCTGGGTCATCTGCAAGGTGCTCATAGGTATGCACACTTCGATTACTGAGTTTCTTGCATTATAAAGCTAATGCCTTGATTATTTCTACTACGCCCCTAGCAGTTTCTTCCCTCTGATCCCACACTTTCTATGGAGTGCTCGGTACTACTTCTAGTTCCATCTCTACTACTCTTTCTTGAAGCTATTGAATGGATTCAATGAGATTCACCACTTGGATTTTAGCTATCTCTTCTTCTAGATGTGCTAGGCCAGGAACAAAGCAAAGTGCTCTAGTTACTACTTCTTTAACTCTCCTTTTCTTTGTGATCAACTATTCTTTTCCTTTATGGATATGCTCTCTGTCCTCTGCAAACTTCACTCATAGGTCATCTTTCTCTTGCTACGCAACCCGATGTTTCTCTAGGGCTTCCTCCTTTGCTTGCTTCAAGGCCTATGTGTCCTATTCTTTTTCTTTTTGTACTTGTCGAAGGAAGGCCTCTATCGCATTCGCTAATCTGCGTAATTGGGTAGGCTCGTCTCCCACTTCTATACCTTCTGATGGCGATGATGGTGTTGTATACACTGTGCGACTCAAATAGATGGCTTGATGTGCCTTGATCCTATCATACATTGTTTCCTTATTTGCTTCGTTCCATTGAAAAATATCCTCCGAAGTGTCTTCTACAATTGTGATGATGAGGTCAATATCATCCACTGTGAGCACAGTCTATAACTGGGGATTATTTGGCTCGTGACTTCTTTCATGCTAAGGTTTTCTTTGGGGAAACCTTTATTTTATTTGATGTCTCAGCTTCTGTAAGGGGATCCATAGGCAGTGTCAATTCACCCTTGTCTTTCTTGTCTTCTTCCCCTTTATCTTCTTCGTTTACTTCGTCACCTCCTCCTCCTCTGGGTGAATCAACTATAGTTTCCTTAGATGCGTTGTTTATTTCCTGCACCTCTTCCTTCTTCTTCTTCTTGGCACTACTCGATCCATCATATTCTTCTCAGGTGACCATAGGGCTTCCAATGAGGTCAGGGTCAGAGATCTCTGTCTGATCGACTGGTACAAGGAATTATGCAGGCCACTCCTTGGTTATTTCCTCCATATCTTCCTCGATCATTTTGTAATAGGACTGCACCTCTTCCTTGTTTTCATCCCCACATGCAGTGATATATATGAAGTGCCTGTCTGCGTGGAAATTTGCAAGTGTCCTGAACCTATGGAGTGTATTCAGTGTCATGCAAGGGAAGGATTCAATGGCCCTCTTAAACTATAAGTAATAGGTGTGGAACACCTCATTTCACTACCATTGCTTCACTGTGTCTCTCGAATACAACATGGTGGTGAACCTTGTGCCCAGTGGTTCGGAAGGATCGAATTCAGGGAAGGTTACTCCTTCTGGCATCTCCCATGTGATGAAGTCAAGGAGAATCAACAACCAGCTAAAGTGAAACTTGTATCCCTGGTCCTGTGCTTCGCAAAAATCCTTCTCC
Source organism: Picea engelmannii (assembly GCA_009831015.1). NCBI lineage: Eukaryota > Viridiplantae > Streptophyta > Pinopsida > Pinales > Pinaceae > Picea > Picea engelmannii. The sequence continues at coordinate 41,094 of ML794704.1, forward strand.
AACTGGTTGATGAGGTAGATCTCCTTGTTCATTTGCATCCCTTCAATGCATTTTCCTATGAGGTCAACAAAAAACCCCATGAATTGCATTGGTTTGTTATTCCTAACGAGCTAACCAATGATCAACTAGAAATCTAGGTGTATTGTGCCATCTTGGATGGAGGCTACCTTGTATCCCCACTTCCCCTTCTCCACATTGTCGTAGGTGTCTTTTATTCGTTGTGCCAGGGTGCAATCTGTAGCCTTCCCTAGGTATAATTTCTGAGGGTCTAGTCCCTACATGCTTAATCTAGTGATCATGTGGATCAACGTCAAATCCACAGTCACACACCTATATAACCATATATAACCTCCATGGTAGCACAACAAGAGGATTTTAATGCACACGATAACCTCCTTAGGTCTCTCGAAGTTTGGTATCATCATGACGTTGAGGATGGTGGACCTCATGAACTCCTTAGTCCATGGTTGGGGGACTATATTTGGCTTCTTGCCCATTTTATTTTTCAAGTACTTATGAAATGCGAGCAACGCATAATTCTTCCTATATCCTAGGTTAAAGTCGATGATATTGAGATCAGGGATCAGTCCTAGCTGCGGTCCAACTGTACGTATCCCCTTCGAGAGGCATGCAGTAATGAGGGTGTACTCGAAATATCTTAGAATGTTGTCACACCTAGCCACACCAGTCAGAGCTGGGATGTAGTTGGACAAGACCGACGGGATGAGCTTTGCATTCATGAGGTCATCGTGGTGCTTTCTTCTCTTCTCTGTCGCATTTTGGGATGACCCAGATTGACTGGATCGTTGTGCAGTCGAGGGGTATGCTTGCAATCCTCTCTTTGACGAGGCCTGAACTTCTGCAGACATAACCTTCTCATCCATAAATTTTATTAGGATCTCTTCTACAGACTTCTCTATTGCGCTATGTTCGCCCGACATACACACTTGTGGTAAAATACTTGGGTAGGCGAATAAACGCTTGAGGTAAAAAAAATGGGTGGTGAGGTCTCAATAAGTAAAGTGCGATAGAAATCAACTTTCTATGGGCTTAGGTAATCAAAATTTGAAAATGTGTCCCTGGTGAGACATTTGACGGATTAAATAGACAATTGCATAATAGACTCCTCCAACAGGCATGAATGCCTCAATCCATCCATTATGGTACAGTCCCAACAGTCCAATGGTGATCTTTCCGGTAATAAATGTGTTTATAATTGTTCTAGAGCATCATTCTAACATCCAGGATGTCTCCAATGGTCATATTGCTTCATCATGGCGAAGTGCCAATTTGCATTGTTTTTCTATTCCGGCGAGGTTCAAGTTATGCAAGCCTGCTTTCTGTGAAGTCTTCTCTAAAACCTCGTGCAATTTTTATAGCTTTTCATTCTTCTTGATGAGATTTCTAGCCTTCTTTCCTATCATCTAAGTCACTGGGTTCCTCTTTCCATTTTTATTCTTATCTTCTCTTAGCATAGTAACTTCGCACTGTTGAGGGTGTTTCACAAGGTTTAAGTGGAATACCTCTTCTCTTATTACTTTAGGGGTAGGTGCTCTTCTCTCCTACATGGATAGGTTTTTCAAGCCTTCCCATGTTCTCTCAACTTCAACAGCTAAGTCTCTAGCCCTTATTTTCTTTGACTTGTCCTCTTGTTCTTCTATTAAGCGTGTTATTCTCCTAGCCATGAAATCCCTTAATTCTTGATTTTTTTGTTTTATAGCTTCCTCTTCTTATTTCCTTCGAATCTGATCTTTCTCAATCCAAGTCCTTCCTAACAAAAGTGCAAAGGGGGTGTTGTTCTCAACAAACTTAATGACCTCAAATTATTCTTTAGTCGATGCTCCATGAGAAATCGTAGGTACATGAGTAACTCTTCCACATAGGGTTATGATATTTCCTTTAAACAATCCTATTCCTCCCAATGAAGGAATCATAACAGGATTTCTCAAAATATCCCAAGTACTTTCTAGCATGATATTCACCTGTGTTTTCGCATCCAATACACAGTCTATGTCAAAGTCTCCTATTCTTATTTCTATTCACTCCCTCTCTTTTAAGATCTCTGGTAAACTGATGTCTCTTAGATCATTCATGGTTTCTTTCATATGCAATAATATAGTTTTTGATTATTTCTGGTGTTTTATCATATCATTAGTCTCTTGACCTTCCTCATGGTTTTCTTGTCTCATATTCATCTTTTCAACTTTAGCAATCATTCTAGAGCAGTCCAAAACTTCATGTCCAATAGCTTTACAACAAATACAAATAGGACCTCTACTAGGGAATTTCTTAGCAAGATTTCTCGGTCTTCTACAACTATTAAAAAGAGTTAATCCTCTCTTTGTCTTAAATGATCCCTAACTTTTCATGTACTTTGCATTGGGATCATAGTGATGAACCTGCAAAAAATTCTTTCTAGGATCCTGCATCCACTTGTTATTCCAAGAATTCTTTCTATGCATAGGAATAACATATCTTTCATTATTTCTATTAGATCTATTCATATCAAATCTTCTTTCTTCTAGTTGTGCCCTAATTTCCAGACTAGGACAAAATCTATCAAACCTACCTAGATCCATTCTTTCGAAACAAATATTTTCACTTATATTACCTTTATCAGAGAACAAATGTTTAAGATCTTACCTCTTTTCTTCAGATCCAATTCCCTTCTTAGCACAAAGATTCAAAAGTCAAGCAAAATACTGCACACCAAAACAATAGATCTATGCACATATCATTCTCTTTTCTTCAGTTCCTAGCAATCATAGTTTCATGTCCTGGCAATGGAACCATTTGTTGGCACAGGGGAAGACCCAGGGTTCAACACTTCAACAATGCACCAACAAAACCCTAACTACTGGTCCTTTTGGAAACACCTGTGAAGCAGATGAAGTCTCAATTGAGGTAGAGGAAGGGGGGGTTGCAGAAATCAAGTGTATACAACCTAGCTGGGACATGGATCTTTGATCACAATACTTAAGAGATCACTTAGCCAATAACATTCATTAGTATTTAACCCATTTATTCACATTGCAGGTTAAAACCCTAGTTACATAATAGTGTAGTATTAATCCAGATCTAAGAATATCTAACGATTTAGCACATAGCATCAAAGAAGATCTAAAATTCATTCAGATCATAAACACTAAAAATTCATAGATCTATCTATCATAACAATTCACTAATCAAATACAACAAAAATATAACACAAAGCACATAACCCAAGATATACATGGTTCACCCTAGTGTGGGGCTACGTCCACCAACTCTTCTTATTATTTATTATCCTCTTCCAATATTCTTACAAGCATAGAGCCACAAAGACAACTCCAAATATGATAGGAGATCAACACAAACCTCACCATATCCTCCTTCCCTAAGTAGGTTCAAGCACAAATCCTTCTTACAATCACTTTCACTTAGCTATGCAAGCCTTACACATTTTCTTGCACATAACTAATATTATCACTAAGCCATTGACCTACTAAGTGTACTTCTTACATCGCCTAGATACTTATTTATACATTACAAAAGGGGCCTAAACATGGGTAAACCCATGGGATGACATTCCATACCCGTTACATAAACCCTAAACCCAAAAATCCCATAAAAGGGGGCGTGATCCCGCAGTCTCCACTTCACCTGGGCACTATATCTTTGACTAGCCTGTTGAAGTCCCAAAAATGGTCAAACACGACTAAGGTTCTCCAAACCTTGGTCGAGGGACAACAAATTATTACCCTTCCAACCAAAGAGGGCTCTCTCAGGCATATAACTATTAAAAATACTAAAAAATATTTGGCAATGGACACAGAGAGGTCAGATTCTACAAAAGGGTAGCTTTTAAAAGTGGTAGGACAAACAAGAGAAAAGGGCCATTGGGAAATGGGGTCCATTCCTAAAATTGTATGAAGATTTATAAGCTATGTATTCCTGAGGGAACAAAGGAAAAATAGGCGTGGTGTTCAACCAAACAGGTAATATGAGATGATAGTAGAAAACAAAGGAAATACCACGATAGCAAGAGGCGTCTAACAAAGGACGAATATCTTGGTATAGTTTTAGAAGAAGAAACATAAAGGTTGGCTATCAAGAATAGAGCACCAATCATAGGTGAATTCTGAACCAGAAACCAATAAACACATAACAATTATAATCAATATGAGAAGGAGCACCAACAATATGGATTCCTTCTTTCGCTTAAAGATTATCATTAGCAGCAAAACACATTCATGAATACCAAATACAGGAAAACATATTGGACATAAACACTATGATGAATCTCAGATATCTAAGAAAACCTTCTCATCTTATATTAAAATCTGTAAGAAGTCACAAAGTCTTCCTGCTACAAGGGAAAGCCCTTCTTCGACCATACAAACCATTCTTTCATCTTTTTAATAGTATATATAGATAAATTACATAGGAGACCAAAAAATGGTCATTCTTTCCAAAACTCCCAAAAATAGACATTAGTTATAGAGGGAGTAACTTATCAAAACCAAACTCCTACTTTCCAAGGAAACAATTATAAACAGAAACCAAAATATCTGGGATCTTTACCCTGAATGCCACTTGTTTACATCATCACAAGATTCCATGAAATATACTCAATCTAGCTTTCAATTTATTTTAGGTTCTCAATCTGTTCCTTTAACGTGTCAAGCCAACTAAGCAATTTTTCTTCAACGTTCTTGACTATTCCAACATTATCCTCCTGCTTTCATCATTTTTTCTTTCTCTCTTGCCAGCTTGTGTGTTGAATCCATCCACATATCCATTAATGATCAAATCCTTAATAATAGGATTCAACCTGGTCTCTTCACTTGATTCTGGATCATAAACAGATTTTGTTCGGGATTTTTTTGTTAGGATGTGCGCAACATGTCTTTCTCTCCTCTTACTAGATAATTCTGTCATAATCCTTGATTTGCTGAAAACCATTGAATATTTCACCTCAGATCCCTCTAGTTTATCAGGAAACATGACCCTATTTTCCTCAACTGCACATGAATTGGGCGAGCATTTCTATTTATAGATATTTCATTATGGAATAAGCCGTCAATTACCCAAAATAGAGTAATTTCACATGTGTCTTGAGTAGCATTCGCCATCAAATAATAATCATGGGCCACTGACGAAAATCCTTATAGGGATAATTAAATCTCATGTTCGACCATCGATTTCAAATGATGAGTATTAAATAAGTTATTTGGCGGTGCTTCATTGGCATTGTGCGGGTGAATGATACATAACCAAGTGTCTTGAGATGATTAGACCTGCTGTAAAGTTTCATATCCACATGTGACCCTCATATTAGACATGTTCAATGAATTTTAACATGTGATTTCACAGGTGTGATATGGTGGTTTTGATTTTACCTACTTTCCCCCCCAAAATGCATCTGAGGATGCCACGTACCTTTGCAGGGAAACAACGGTTGAAATGTCGGGCCCACTTAGGCATTTTAACCTCTGCGCTATTTCAAACTCTGAAATCTTTCCCAACTTTTGATATCAACGAATGGATATCTACGACCTTCCAATCCCTCTTTGTTTAACACTTCTTACAAATTTAATCTCTTTGCCATTATCTAGCACTCCCCCAAATTTATTTGAACTCCAAATCAGTTTAGCACCTCGCTAAACCCTAAAATCTCGATTTCATACCAAAATTTAAATGGTGATAGCAGGACCAAAATTTATTTGAGGAATAAGGGCATGAAGGACAATGAAATTGTAGGTAAGACACTCATACATGGTGATCCAGGTGGATATTGGTGGCCACCCACCTATCGCAACTGGCTCCTCTTGACAATTGTTAGTTCAACACGTTCTTCTATAATTATTTGTAATTGTGTGTTCTACACTTTGATGGATTTATGAAGTCCTACATAACTTCTAAGTGGATATTGGTGACCTCCCACCTATCCAACTAGATTATTTTGAAATTTTTCATGTTAGTACATCATTTTGTAGTTCCAAGGTCGTTTTGGGGCCCTAAATAGTGTTTTTTTGGCTTGCCATAGTCAAATTGTAGACTAAGTCAGAGTTTGATGGAATAATGTGTAGTTATCAAAAATACCTTTCTAATGGGCTATCCTGAACCTAAAACGAAGGTCGTATGCAAAAGTTACGACCTTGGGAAGTTGAGGTACCAATTTAACCATTGGGGCCCACATAGATTTTGGTGTTTCATCTACTAGGGTTAGGCTTTTGGATGTGTAGGGTTTTGGAATTCATGAGTAATGTTAAAAAGGACTTTGGAGACTCATTGTAACCATTCTTCTCAGACGGATGTGTGTAGCAGCCACATCTCTTCTTAAATATAGCTACCACCATTCGAACAAGTTGTTTCCAATTTTGCAGTTTTACAGTTTCAGCGTGTTTTATTTATTCAATAAGTTATTTTTCATTGGATATATTTTGTTGTTCTTCATATCTTTGTGTTATTTTATTCAGTCTGTGATTCCTTTTATTTTTCTCATAAATCCAAATCAGTGGTATCAAAGCAGTCTGCTCTTCATTTATTTTTTCTTCGTGCATGTCCTTGACAAGATCTAGGTACAAGAAGTTGGGACTCGAACTAGTCGATCCTTTGCAAGATCAACCATGATGAGCCTAAAAAAACCCATGCGGGACGAGAAGAAATATGATGGAGTAGGAGATCATTTTAAAATGTTCCTCAAGGAAGCCCTTGCACAGTAAAGAAATGAAATGATGGAAAAATTTGCACAGATCCTTTAGTGACTGCCCATAGGATATGCATCTTCATCAACTGGCCATGTGGCCCCCTTCAAGGTACACATAAATTTTGATATTCCATTATTTGAAGGACTTATAGATGCGGATGTTGTAGATAAATGGCCAAATCTTCTCGAAGGGTATTTTTCGGTCCAAATTTTTTTTGACAGGGAAAAGATCACTTTTTCACTCCTCAAGGTCGTCCCCCATGTTAAGGACTGGTGGGATGCTTACTCTGATAAAAGATCTATAGACTAATAATAAATATGTGTAGTCTCCCCCACATGGGATTCCTTTAGGGATGCCATTAAAGAACAATACTACCATGTTGGAGGCTACGAGGATCTGTACATAAAATGTACCACAATGTATTAGGAAAGGGACCAGACAATACCGGATTTAACCAATATTTTCCATACCCTATGTAGAAAATTGGGTATCAAATAATCTAAACAAAATATGGGGCTCAAATACTATGGTTTTCTGCATAGATACATTCAAATAGAAATGGAGTTTATGGACATCTCATCATTGGGTGTGGATTAAAGATATTCTATGAAGATCGAGAAAACATTTAAGCAGAAGAGGCGAGATTTTGAATATGCAAACTCCTCATAACTGAAGCAAGGAAAAGGTGGCCCCAACCCACAAAAAAATCAATAGAGAAAAGATGGCCACTCTCAGGACAACTAGTCCAAGCTGCAACCCAAGAAAGGTAATGAGAAGTTGAAGAAGGACACATGAAAATGGTGTGAATGCCATAAAATCCCTTGGCACAACACTAAAGAATCTCCCTCCAAGAAGTCACTAGTGTCCAAGTTGAAAGCTTCTAAGTCAAAGGCATATTATGACTCTGAATCAAATTTAGAAAGTGGGAAGTGGATCATCAATACCAAACCCAATTCCATTGTTTCTACCACCAAAGTCCAACCAAGCAAACCAAAAGAACCAGAGTTAGGGGAACACCTCTTTCACTCATAGATGTGGGTAAAGGGGACTCCACTGCATTTCATTATCAATAGAGGAAGTCAAAACAACTTGATTTTAGAAGAGGTCGTCAAGTGGTTGGACCTACCAATAAAGCTGCACCTGCAACCCTACACCATCGGCTAGCTTTGACAAGGATGAGATCTTCGCGTTAGCCAACAATGTCATATTCCCTACAACATAAAGCCCTTCAAATATGAGGTATTTCATGATATTTCTCTCCTTGAAGTTTGTGATGTTCTTTTAGGCTAGCCATATTTGTGGAAGCGGCATGTTGTGTATGAGTCTAGACCCCACAATATTTGTTTTTTTCTAGTTTTTCCGTGACCTGCGGGTCTAGCCTGTGGCTAAGAAACCGCAACTCAGGGGCATCTAAGGCATCAAAATCACCCTGGGATCGCACCCAGCTGGAGCCACTCCAACCCTTAACATGGCTAGATTTTTTGTCCCCATAGATTTCGAACCAGTGACTTTAACATCACAGAATGCCTTAACAACACACTCTGTCACCAACTTTCCTACACCTAGGGGATGTAGACCTTGTATTGTTATTATTGGGTATAAAATTGTATAGGATACCATAGTTAGCATCTCCTACCATTATTTCTTTAATTTCTACTAATAAATGTAGTAAGGTCATTTCACAGATCGTGAAGTTCATCTTCTTTGTGATCTGTTCTCACAATAAGTAGAAGGTCATTTCCACATTTGTGACCTTTACACAGAGCCTCTCTTTGCAGCAGAAGCAAGTGGATATGATCATGGAAGAGTACAAATACATATTCTCCTCACCCACAGAGGTACTAATGCACTCCTAAGTCAAGCATCTAATTGATCTAACCCCTGGTGCACCATTGCCTAATGGACTAGTTTATCATCGCTCACTAATAGAAAATGACGAAATCAAGTGCCAGATCCAAGAGATGATTCAAAACGAGCACATCCAACCCAACTCCTCCCCTTGTGGAAGCCCGATTGTGTTGGTGTAGAAGAAAGACGAGACCTAGCGACTGTGCATTGATTACAGAGCATTAAAAAAAATCACAATCTGGAACTAGTACCCATTTCCCCAAATTGATGACCTTCTTGACCAACTCAAGGGGGGAATGTTCTTCAACACGATTGACCTAAAGTATGGCTACCACTAGGTTCCCATCGAACCAACTGATCTATGGAAGATAACTTTCAAATCTAAATAAGGTTCCTTTGAATGGTTGGTCATGTTATTTGGTTTAACAAATGCATTAGAAACTTTCATGGGATTGATGTATGATGTATTGAAACCCTTCACTAACTCTTTTGTGGTGGTATATTTGGATGACATCCTCATCTTCAACATAACTTGGGACGAGCACATGCAACATATTCAACATGTTTTGGGTACTCTGTGGTAGCACAAGCTATATGACAACTTGGAAAAATGATCCTTTAGAATGAATAGGGTCCAATACTTGGGATACATTTTTTATGAGCATGTGTTACATGTGGATCCAAATAAAATCCAATTCGTTCATGACTCCCCAACCCCAACCACACTAGCGATCTTCGAAGCTTCTTGGGACTTGCCAACATATACGAAAGGTTTGTGTTGGGATTCTCCCATATTGCATGGGCCCTCATCCAAGTAACCAAGGGAGGTGGAAAGGAAACATTCACATGAGGGCAGGAACAAAAAAAAGAATTTGATGATCGGAAGCATCGCTTGTGCTCAACTCCAGTACTCTCCTTACTCGATCTGCAACAACTGTTTGATATTGCGACCGATGCCTCTAACTATGTTGTAGGTACATTTCTCACTCAACATGGTCATCCAATAGCATACCATAGTGATACAATATTAGATACTATCCATAAATACCCCACCTATGATAAAGAAATGTATTTCATTGTGTAGGTATATCGTCAATGGAAACATTACATTCTAGGAAAGGAGACAATCATCCACACTGATCAAAATCCTTTGTAGTACATACATACACATGGGAAGTTGCAGAAAAACCACCATCAAAATTGGTCCACATACCTACAATATTTCCATATCAACATCAAGTATAAAATAGGGAGACCATTTATTCCTAAAGGGGGAAGACTGATCCAGGTGGATATTGGTGGCCACCCACCTATTCCAACTGGCTCCTTTTGACAGTTGATAGTTCAACATATTATTCTATAATTATTTGTAATTGTAGGTTCTACACTTTCATGGTTTTCTGAAGCCCTACACGGCTTCCAGGTGGATATTGGTGCTTGCCCACCTAATCCAACTATCTTATTTTGTAATTTTTCATGTCAGTACATCTTTCTGTACTTCCAGGCCCGTTTTGGGAACCTAAACAATGTTTTTTTTTTCTTGCCATAGTCAAACTATAGATGAAGTCAAATTTTGATGGAAGAATGTGTATTTCTAAAAAATACCTCTCCAACAGGCTATCACACGCCTAAAATGGAGGTCATATGCAAATGTTACGACCCTAGGAAGTTTAGGTACCAACTTGCCCATGGGGGCCCACATAACATTTGGTGTTTCATCTCCTAAGGTTAGGTTTTTGGATATATATGGTTTTGGAATTCATGAGTAATGTTAAAAAGGCCTTTGGAGCCTCATTGTAATCATTCTTCTTAGACATATGTGCATAGCAACCACATCTCTTCTCAGAGATAACTACCACCATTCGAGCAAGTTGTTTTTAGTTTTGCAATTTTACAGTTCCAACCTATTTTATTTATTCAATAGAAGTTATTTTTTACTGGATATCTTTTGTTCTTCTCCATATCGTTTTGTTATTGTATTCATTCTATTATTCCTTTCGTTCTACTCATAAATTCAGATCATATTGATATTCCTTTTTGTGTGGCTTTCGGTGATATGTGTTACACCATGTGGTTCCTAATGGTTAGGGAGATATGACCTTGTAAAGTTGGAAGCCCCGAAGGGTGGTCAAGAATCCCCTAGTTGGTTACAAGTCTTGGTGAAAGGGTAAAGTAGTTGTAACAAGAAACCCCTAAAATAATTAAAGAGGATACCTATCACTAGTATACAAACACCTCAATAAGTCTCATAAGTACACACACACTTACAATTGAATGTTTATCTAGTGTTTGTGATGGTTTAGTATTGTGTTTTTTTGGAAAGTTTGTGACAACATTTTTCTGAGGTTACAAAGGAAGTTAGAAGGTGAAAGTCTTGGGGTTGCAACAAGCTTGATTAACCCTAGTTTTTAATGTATCCAAGAGTTTTAGGTTAGCAGGGCATGGATGTATGTGGGTTGTAGAGGAGGAAAGCATGAATATTCATGGCTTGTAGAAGAGAAATTCATGTATATGTAAAAGTAATTTTGAAAGGTTGTGAAGGGTTCTTGGTACCAGGTTGTTTAGGACCATGGAAGAGTTACAAGTCAGTATTACAGAGTATCAGGTCAGCTACAATATTAGAGGTAAGTTTTAATAATAACATTTATGTGATTGTATCTTATGCTTGGTGATGGTATGGTACATTCTTAAGATGAATGTCTTGTTGATGTATGGTACATATTGGTGATCATATGATACATTATTGGTTGGTTGGTATCTGGTTTGGTATGGTATACTGTGTTATGAGGTTTCATATTGTTGATATTCAAGAGCCTTCTTGAGGCATGTGCTTGGGAGCTTTGGTTTATGACTTGAGGCACATCATTGGAAGCATGGTACATGTTGGTTGACATCTACTTGGTGATATACATTATTGTTTCATATCTTGGCATATTGGTATATCATGTATGGCATGATATGGTATATGGTTGGTACATGGAATGGTGTTGATGTACATGGTTAATGTACATGGTTGATGTACATGGTTGATGGTTTAGGAATATGGTACAAGTTATGGTGCATGGTTGATGCACAACTTGGTACATGTGTTGGTGCATGGTTGATGCACTTGTTGTGGTATAGATTGTGGTACATGGTTGATGGTACAAGTTGGTACTTAGTTGAGGCACATATCTTGTGATGGTTGTTAGGACCCTATAATCTACCTTTTTGTTCATACTTTTTGCTATCATTACATCCTTTTCCCACTCACATTTAAGCCTACATTATCACCTTAACCTATCTTTCCAAAGGTATATAATGCTTCTTCTCTTTGCTATGTTTTTAATTTGTTTTACATGTAATTTTAAATTACTCTCATACTTAGCCATCGATCAGAAACATATAGTTGCTGAAACAGTTTGAACTACAGATTATTGTTGTTGCTTGAAGACCCGTTGTTGAAACAGTCAACAGCACACAAATCCCATTGTTGAAACAGTCTGTGATTTGTGATGCTGGAACAACAATTCACATAGCAGTAAAAATAATGACCTATTACACTAGCCGCAACAGCCGTACCTTAAGCCAACACCAACCATTGTTGCTTCTTGAGACCACATTGATGAAATAGTCTGTGATTTGCAATGTTGAAACATTATACAACAACAGTAACAAGAAGATAAATAAAGAAGTTGTTACACTGGCCGCAACAGCTACACCTCAACCCAACACCATTCCAACTATTGAAACAACATTTTTCTACGGGAGATCATAATATCCTATTCCAACATAGAAGATTAGATATGACTAAGAATAGGATTCGTATGTACACATGTAATTTTATGATCAATTGTATTAAGAGGATTCTCCTCTTTAAATAAGGGGAAATCATCATTAGACGGGGAGGATTTTTTTGGCTAGAAAGGAATTATAGAGAAGGGTGTGTTCACTTTGGATATTGTAACATGATACAATTGATGGATGAATACAAGATTATTCTGAGCATTTCTTCTTAGTTACTTTCATTTCTGGGGAATCTTGTGAGAAGGAGAGGGCCCACTTTCTTCATAAGATTCACCCATTAGTTCTGTAGTGTGTCAGTATTGTTTTTGTTCACACCTTGTTTAAACTCTGTTTTGCTAAAACTCTACTTTACTGAACTTTGTTTTGCTGAAACTCTGCTTTACTGATTGTTACATTGTTTTCATATAATTCATTCCTAGGTAACTGTTAATCATTCTGATTGGTAATTCTGCTTGATGAATTTATGAAAGTGTGATAATCAAAGACAGGTGTTGAAGATTCCTACTTGGGGAATAGGGTCATGTTCTCTGTTACAGAATAGTCATCCTTCAGTACTTGTTAATCATTTTGATTGGTAATGAATTTATGAAAGTATGATAATCAGAGACAGGTGCTGAAGATTCCTGCTAGGGGAATAGGGTCATGTTCTTTGTTACAGAATAGTTAGCCTTCAGTACTTGTTAATCATTTTGATTGGTAATGAGTTTATGAAATTGTGATCGTCAGAGACAGGTGCTGAAGATTCCTGCTTTAGGGAATAGGGTCCTATTCTTTGTTACAGAATAGTTAGTGTTCCTTGCAGTATGATGAAAGATTTCTTTTCCTAGGTTGTTGTTTCTTAATGTAATCCGGGATTCTTCTGATAATTATTTTTCTTGAATCTCAAACTCTGCAATAGATAGATTGCTTTTCTGTAATTCAAAGTAGAAATTCATTCTGTTCAAAGCAAGGTGTGATTAGCGTATTTTTACTACAACTCTAAATTTCTTTTGAGATTGAGCATATACAGTGTGTGATTTCCTTTGAAATAAACAAACTTCCCTAGGTTGACAATTTATGTAACACTTGATTGTTTAGTTAATAATCAATTACAGTGACCAACATTTTGGCGTCATTGCCAGGGAAGGCAATTATAGATTTCAAAAGGACTTATGTTCTTTCAGATATACAGATTGCATGAGAGGATGCGGAGACCCCAAAGAAACTGACCCTACAGGTGGTAGGGGTAGAGGAAGGGGAGGAAGAAAGACTTTTATTGATGAGATTATATCAAAACTTGAATCTGTTTCACCTCAGCGACCAAGCTCTCTAAAACCAAAATCTCAACCTTCCTTTCAAGAAAACTTTGAAATGGGGAAATAAATTTGGAGCCCTGAGACAGTTGAGAAACCAACAGAAAACATTGAGGATCAAGCAAGTGCAACAGGGGAACAAACAGAAGAAACCATGGATGAGTATAATGAAGAAATGCACCATGAAGAACAGGCATGTCCTGAAGGAGAGGTAAATGATGAAAAATATTTTTCTACCTTAGGATTTCCTATTGGTGATATTCCTAGAGGAGTAGCTCCCATGAAGAATATTCCACTCTCAGCTTTACCTAAATTTCATGGTTTATCTTCAGAGGATCCTGATGAATTCGTTTTAGAGTTTGACATATTATGCAGAAGTTATGATTACATTTCCAATGCTAAAAAATTAAAGCTATTTCCAGCAACATTAAAAGGAAATGCATTAAGATAGTTCATGAGTCTTTGAGGTCATGTAATCACAACATGGGATCAGATGAAACAAAAATTCCTGCACAAATACTAAGACTATTGCCAAACAAGAGAAAAAAGAGAGGAACTATTCAAGATGATACAGAAAGAGGATGAAAATTTGGAGGACTTTGTGGAAAGGCTACAAGATAATCTACAAAGATCTAGTCACCCCGATGTAAGTAAAGATATTCTTAAAACAATATTACTAAAAGGAGTAAGGGATGGCTGTCTAGATATGTTGAATATGCTTGGAAAATGGGACATATCTAAAGAATCATATGATGAAATTGTTAAACTATGTAAAAGATGTTCAAGAGGAGCTGCAAGGAATAGATCAAACAACAGGGATACCACATTTTCAAGAGTTCAAAAATCAGCCAGTGTAGGAGCAACAAGAACCAAAATAGGTAATTTACTTGAGGGTTTTAAAACTAAAATGTTAAGGTCTTTTTCTTCACAAATTGATACCTTGCAGATTCAAAAGAAGCAAGCCAAAGAAGAAGCAACTCTATCCATCTTTTGTTCCAAATGCAGAGATAAGCACCCACGAAGGGAATGCCCATTGGACAAAAATCCAATCTGCACCATTTGTGATAAGGATCATGAAACTCAACAATGCCCTCCTTTACCAGGAATCAAGGAATCATTACAACCAACTGATGAAGAAGTTGAAGCTTTCTATCTGTTGACATAGAGAAGGGAATGACAACCATGGGGACAAGGTATGAATCCTAATATGCCATTTACATCTTCTAATCATTGGAATAACTATCCTTCTTTTAATCAAGCAAATTACCCTCCCTTCAATCAAATGCAATACCCACCCCTCAATCAAATGAATTACCCACCCATGCAACAAAATAACCCTCCCTTTGTAGACCCAACAATGTGGACTCCTTGGCCTCCACAACAACAACCTTACCTTAACCAATGGAATCCAAATTAGAGAGGTCAACAACCCCCATTCCCAAATCAATTACCTCAATTTCAATCACAATTTCAGCAACCACTCTCTTTACCATCAGGTACTCCACCGAACAATCAAATGATGAGGCCCCAACTACCTGTACAACCTAACCCTAACCCCAATAATAAGGTTGTGCAGTGCATTGATATTCAAAACCATCCTATACTTTCTCTTTTCCCTGCACAATGCAATGCTATTCATTTACAATCTGGGAAAATAGTAGAACCGATCATTGATGATGTTACCTCTCCTAATTTCGATAAAGAAGAAATAAAAAAGCATGATGTACATGAAGAGGTACAATCGTCCCCCAACACTGTTGCCGAAACAACAAAACCACCATTCCCTGAGCATTTATCTTTGACTAAAACGCTTGAGCCACCTGCTTTCAATCTTCTAGGGGAATTACAAACTCTTTATGTCAAAATTCCACTATTACAAGCACTAAGAGATGTACCAATTTATGCCAGAACTATGCGAGACATTTGTGTTAAGAATCCCGGTAGGAAAACTAAATATCCCCTCACAGTTCATGTCATGGGTGATTTGTCCACACTAATTTTAGGTAAAGTTCCTCCAGTTAAATATGGTGATCCTGACCATCCTACCGTCTCAGTGCAAATTGGAAAAACAATAATTCCTCAAGTTTTGGTAGACTTAGGCGCTGCTATCAATATTAGGACTTTTAAAACCTCACAACTATTACAACTGAAGAATGAAATCAGAGATACACCAACCATTCTAGAATTAGCTAACCATTCGACAATCAAACCAGAAGGAGTCATTGAAGACCTAATCATCTCAGTTGAATCCTGGAATTATCCAGCTAACTTTGTGGTATTACAACCTAAAACAAAGTTAGGGGGTCACCCTCAAATTTTGGGCAGGCCTTGGCTATCCATAGAAGATGCTTTTATCAGCTCTAGATATGGTTCAATGACAATTTCCAATGGATTTGAGACTAAACAACTTACCCTCTACCCTCACGCTACACCCTTGATTAATAATGACAATTCTTTATGGGTGGAATTTGATGATCAAACTACTCAACCTATCTTGACTATCGGACAAGCCTTAAGCCTTAAAGATGCCACTGAGGATGAAGTAATTAATAATTTTATTTGTGAACCTTCCTCCGTGACTCCAGAAACTCATAACCAACTAACTGCACTTTTGGAGTCAGATACCCAGGAAAACCTTAACTCTGAAAACCCACCTCAAACATCAGCCACCATCTCTTCTAAAAGTATACCAGTAGAAATTGAACCTAGGAAAACACTGAACATAAACCCCATCCTGACAGTTGTTGAAACACAACAATTAATGAAGTTACTTCTTGAACATAAGGAAGCATTCTCATGGGACTATATAGATATGAAAGGAATCTCTCCCGAATTATGTACTCATCATATCTATATCAAGGAAGATTGTCGACCGATCTGCCAATCTCAACGATGAATGAACCCTAATTTAAGAGAAATTCTTAAGGAGGAACTTCAAAAATTGCTTAATGCAGAGTTTATATATCCTATATCAGACAACAAATGGGTTTCCTCATTGGTAATAGTTCCTAAGAAAAATAGGAAATGGAGAGTATGTGTAGACTATAGAGCCTTAAATAAAGCCACTCAAAAAGATCACTTTATGTTACCATTCATTGATCAGGTGTTAGATAGTTTGTCAAGGAAGAAATTCTTCTCCTTTTTAGATGGTTTCAGTGGGTATAATCAGATCAAAATTGCAACCCAAGACCAAGATAAGACCACTTTTACTAGCCCATGGGGAACTTTTTCTTATAGAGTCCTCCCATTTGGACTATGTAATGCACCAACAACCTTTCAAAGAGCAGTTATAGGAATCGTTTCTGATATGATTAATGACTCTATGGAAATTTTTATGGATGATTTTACCCCTTATGGTGTCTCTTTTGAGGAAGCACTACAAAACCTTGAGAAATAACTTAAACGATGTATACAAGCCCACCTCTCCATAAGCAAAGAAAAATGTCATATGATGATGAATGAAGGAGTAGTACTTGGACATTTTATTTCATCTCAAGGAATTCAGGTGGATCCATCCAAGATACAAGTCATTAAAGACCTTCCTATTCCCAAAACCCAAACAGAGGTCAGAAGTTTCCTAGGATATGTTGGATACTACAGAAGATTTATCAAATTTTTTTCCAAAATAGCTTCTCCTCTATTTGTGTTACTTATGAAAAATGTTGAATTCAAGTGGACTAATCTTTGCCAGGAAGCATTTAATACACTCAAACATTAGTTATCTACAACTCCTATTCTAAGAGGACCTGATTGGACACTTCCCTTTCATATATCCTATGATGCTTCAGATACTGCAAAAGGAGTTGTCTTGGGACAAGAAGAAAATCATCTCCCTTATGCTATTTACTTCATTAGCAAGAATATGACTCCTGCTGAACTTAACTATACAGTTACTGAAAAGGAATTCTTAGCAGTTATCTATGCTATTAATAAATTTCAACATTACATCACTGGCTACTCTACTTTTGTCCATATTGATCACTCAACTATCAAATATTTAATGAACAAACCTGTCACAAATGATCGAGTCACTAGATGGTTACTATTATTACAAGAATTTGATATTACAATTGTAGATAGACCAGGAAAATAAAATGTAGTTTTTGATTTCCTTTCTCGGTTAACACCTGAAGATAATACCCTAGTAGATGATTCATTTCCTGATGAATATATATTTGCAGTATCTTCTCACTCACCATGGTATGCATACATCGCTAACTACTTAGTTGCAGGGAAGTTACCACCACACCTATCCCACCGAGAGAAAAGAAGAATCATTCAACAAAGTGCTCAGTATAGCTGGATAAGTGGGTGTATTTTCCACATAGGACTTGATCAATAAATACGAAGATGCATTAGAGAAGATGATGTTTATGATTTACTAAATGATTGTCATGATGGCCCTTGTGGAGGGCATTTTGTTGATAAGAGAACAACACATAAAATTCTCAGGATGGGTTATTATTGGCCCTCACTTTTTAAAGATGCAAAGAAATATGTTTGGGCCTATGATAGCTGTCAAAGAATGGGTCAACCTAATCATAGAGATGAAATGCCATTAAATCCCCAAGTAGTACTCGAACCATTTGAAAGATGGGCCTTAGACTTTGTAGGACCCATTAACCCTCCATTCAATCAAAAAGTTTATATAGTGGTCTGCACAGATTATATGACCAAATGGGTGGAAGCTAAAGCACTCCATAGAGCTACTGAAGAAGCGGTTCTAGATTTTATATTTGAATACATCTTTATCATATTTGGAGTGCCTAGAGAATTAGTCATGGATGGAGGACCTCCTTTCACTTCTCACGGTTTTAAAGCCACCCTTCAAAAATATCATATTTATCATAGAATGACTACACCATACCACCCCCAAGCCAATGGACATGTGGAAAGCACAAATAAAGTAATAGAATCCATTCTCACAAAAACAATGAAGGAAAACAGAAAGGATTGGTCTCACAGGCTCCCTGAAGCATTATGGGCTTACAAAACTACCTGGAGAAATACTACAGGATTCTCCCCCTATGAATTAGTTTATGGAAAAAGTGTTGTCTTTCCTGTGGAATTTGAAATCAAAACCTTAAG